>OZ001245.1:13843055-14283793 GCA_963924025.1 Ischnus inquisitorius | reverse complement strand
ACCGAGAGTTATCCGCGTTAGCGAGCGGACGAGAGAGCAACATCGAGCGCCGCCAGTTCTGTCAGCGCTGTGTACACGCCACGGGAAAAATAAGAAAATACGAAAAGAAGAGAAAAAGAAGACACCTACGGGGGTGTATATAATATTAGTACAGAGTGAAGTGGGTAGCGGAGAGTTGCAATTTCGCAATCGTAGCGAGCGAACGGGGTATGCACAAGCCGCGGAGTTGACGGAGAAACGAGCGTGCATGCATGGAATCCGGCAGACGCGAGAGCGTCGATCGTTATAATAAATGGGATAACGACATAACGGAAGATTTAACGTCATAATTATTACAAGTGCTCTCTCTTGGTATGGGAAGCTGCCTCGGGAGGATCGTAGGAGGCGTAAGAGCAGTCGCACGCTCTCCTTAGCGATCATGTCGTCGCTGCCAGTGGTCTTTAACTTATTTTCTCCTACTCGACACTTATTTCCTTTTTTTTTCCCGCAGCATTTATTCACTTTTCTTTTTCTGTATTACCGATCGATATTGCTTCTGTGAAAAAATACACATCTATTTAACGAAGCGGCGATCGGATACGATTATGAATCAAGGGTCTCTCTATCGAATAATTGTGCGCGATAATATAATCGCGCGCTTTTATGACACGAATCGAACGGAGCTTTGAGAGTTTCGTCGAGGGCGGCGGGTGTAAACGAGCCTCGGATGTTGTGACCCTGGTCGCGGCCTGTCAAGCCGTTATCTTATTTAAGACCTCGTTCTCTCCAAACGGCATTCGACCGGGTTTTTCACTGCTTCAAAAAATGCCCATCCACGCGGATCCTCTCCCGTTAATCATCGCGATCGAGCGGAGAGAGGTGATCTGTGTACAAAGCGATTCCGACGATGCTAGAAAAAAATCTTCCATCTCTGTTCTCGGCTGCGACGATTCGCGTCCTAGGTATACATCCGTTCGTCGCGGTGAGGGAATCTTCGTCGCGAACAAGAGTCGTCGCCAAACGAGAGAATCCGTTCGCTCGGCGTTGATGGGGGCCTCCCTTTGATCCTCGAAACGATAGCCGACGCGACTGCGAGTTATCCTTCTCTCGCGCGCATCGCGTTATAAATATACGTGTATTTACACATTCAGCAGCGAGAGAATATTATAATAATGCGTCGACAAGCCGAGCAAACTCTCACGCAAGCTCACGGCAGAAATATGTATATATATATCATCGGCTAATTAATCCTCATCGCGCGAGCGGCGCGCGGTTCTCTCCGCGCATCCCGCATATCACAGCCCGAGATCCTCGCGTTTGTAATTGAATGATCAAAAGCGCCGAATTCCTTGGGGCCTCGCTGGCGCTGAGGCCGTGAGCCCCTCTTTTCAACAATAAATCAGTCTCGTTAACGCATTCGGCGTCCTCGGCGTCTATACTCTATAAAGTATCTATCTTTACTGCTCGATAATCGATCTATCAATGGATCCATAATATTCGTGAATTAATGCCGATAGTATCGAATGCGAATGGTGTTTAATGCGTATAATAAATAATAATTATAAAACTACGAATGGCACAAGCGCCGCTAACGCGATTCGGCCGACTTGTGTAATTCTTGTGTACACGAATGAGACAAGGAGGGAATCGAACGCGAATCGACAGACAGCGAGGACGTTAGAAATTCGAGTCGAACACGAGAAGCGAGATCGCCGAGCCAAAGCCTCTTTGGGGGTTTGGCCCTCGGGCTTGTTATACTATACAGGGGAGGTTCTCGACATTGGGGTGGGCAGACGAAGTTTCTACCACTACTATTACGAGTGTGCTGCTTCTCCCCGGTTTAATAGAATCGAACAGCCCGTCGTTCGTCGTAAGACGATCCCCGTCGATCTATCTTTCACTCGTGAACGGTCCAATTGAGATCCTCCCCGTGTTCGCTTGGCCCCGCGCGCTTTCTATCTTTCTCCGATCCAACATCCCTCGACATTTATAAACAACCCCTCCCGGTAATACGTGCGCGCACTTTCCGCGCTATCGTGTGTGCGTTCGCGTTTTCACGACGGGATACTATAATAGGTATAGTGACGGTGTTAGAAGGGATGGCGAACGCGTGTTTCGCCCCAAAGTGATGGATTCCTCGACCGTTCTCGCGACCCAACTCCACTCTGTATCTCAATAAGTAATGGCGGAACTCTGTCCTCCCGCTTCTCCCTTCTTCTCAAATAAATGGGGAGAACCCGAGCTACTTTACTCGCATACGCGATCGACGGAATTATTTTCTTTCGTTTCGCTCGCCAACGAATACACGAGTTTCTCTCGCGAGTCTTGATTCGATTGAACATCAATTAGCCATTCGAAAATGATCAACCGTGTCGTGGCGTACGCATGCATACATATATGCGAGTGCCTCGAGCGTGGAAAACCCGGGTCGGGCGAGAGAACGAGAAATCCGAACGAGAAAATCGCATGGGGGCAGCCGCGAAACTTCAATTTCGGAATTTACCTTCGGTCTCGCGTTCTCCTTTGCCATATTCATTCTCCAATTCGTCGTAGCGCTTTTTTCCCGCAAGCCAAACATATCACGAGAGGTTCGGGTCGAACTTTCGTCATCGTCTTTTTTTTCGGAGTATAAATTGGAAACAAAAGTGAAATGCCATCAACGCTCATGCCTCGTTGCCAGATCGCAGTTGTGCTTCTTTTACTTTCATTTTTTTTTCTTTTTTAAGAATACACGATAGATGTCGTGCGAGCGAGAGCGCAAATTCTCTCGGGACTCGTGACGAGACTACGTGCGCGCTGCCAGAGTTCAACCCCCGAGAGAAAAAAAAGAAAAAAAAAAAAAAATCAAGACGATATTATCGCACGTTCTCGGTTCACCGCGAAGCTTGCTTGTCGACGACGCGGTTACAAGCCATATAGCTCGATAAGGTGTAGCACGTAGGCGCGTCGACGTGTGTGCTCTGTCGCTCTCAGCGAAAATACGTATATATCTCGCGTATACGTGCACAGAGACAGACACACACGGGGGAATATTAACACACGTGTCTATAGTATAGGACACTCCGCTGTTGCGAGGCAGGAGAAATATCTCTTTCTCTCTCTGCGTGTGGAATATTCGAAGGGGAATCGCAGCCGAAGGGCGTTTCTGGAGGCGGTCGTCGGTCCCCACCGCTCGGCGCATAAAATGCGCATAAAGTGGTGGCGGTCCCGAGATATCGTACTATACTCTACCATACCACATGCAGTATGTATATCTGTATTTATATATAATATATATATCTGTACATGGATGCATATACTATATGTATTATGTACATATACACATATTATATATATATATGCGACAAGGGGGAAAATATGTATGAGCGTTCCTTATGGTGGGGATGATTATGCATTCGCGCTCTCGCGACGAAGACGAGAAGGAACCCCGCGCGCTCTCGTTATTGCGACGAAAAATAAATCGCGACCAAGTTTTGTGTGCAACGCGCGCCCGCGCTCTATCTCGTTCTCTCTCAAACTCGCCGCTCGGCTTCGTCGCGGTGAAATCGGACTCCCCTGAAGAGAACTGGCCGACTCGTCGATTTTATTTTTACTTACTATTCCCTTGATGCTGCTCCTTGCTCTCTTCTCTTTTCTCCTCTCTCGGTCGTTCTCTCGTTTCCTTTTTCTTCTTTTTCTTTCTTATTTCTCGAGCAGCCCAATTATTTTTCTTAGCAGAGCGCGGGCGCGCGCGTTCACAGCGGCATGGGAGCGGAATAAAGAACAGACGCGAATGCGTACCGATCCCCGGTGGTGGTTTACTCGACGCACTCGATCGGTTTACCTGCGCTCAGGGCCAATTTTTTTCTTCCTCCTTTTCAAATAAATTTTTTTAACATATTATTCACGTTGTCGTCGCGGTCGATAGCAACGATAAACTGGTTCTTCGCGATCGAGATTCGGTCGAAATTCTTTACCATCTCGCCGATCTCGCATGGTGTCCCGAATTCTTGAATGCGAGGGGAAAAGAATTCGCGGTATTCGAAGATGCGGCGGAGACACCGGTGAAAATCGACGGGCCGCACACGCTGCTTATCGCCGTGCCGGCAGATATTGAGATATCTTGCGGAATTTATTGAACCACTCGAGTCACTTTCATTCTTTATCACTCGTACGCGCTACCAATGTATAGCTCCGATTTATATGATTCTCCATCTACGTAGAATCTGCTTTGGGCTTTGCTGAACCGTACAAATCAATTGTTAGAAAAATCCTATAACGCCGGATCTTCGATTCTAAGAAACATTCGCCTCATCGACACGATTCGCTTTGTCAACTTGAATTATTTGCTCATTGCTTGTAATTTTTACGAAGAAATCATTCAATGATTCGAGAAGCTTTTTTTTCTTTTGTAATATTATAGAAACATTATCGCAATTTTTTTTTCCTTTATTTTTTTTATTCATTTTTAGTCCGACTTGGTTTATAAATTGTATCAAATCGTTGCAAGGTAAAGGAACTTCAGTGAAATGTATAAAAATCCCAGAACACCCGTTCTTCGAGTTTGAGAAAAGTTTATCTCGTTACCGCGACCCGTTCCGTCCAACCTGGCTTCGCCGCGCGCGCAAGGACCCATCGTCGTTGTTGCGCCGCGGCGTCGATGTATACATGCGGCTTCAGTCGTTAGGTACGTAGCCAACAGCATGGCGGCGTGATGTTGTTCGTTGGCAAATATTAATTAGTCAGCGTGTTCATTTCGTTTCTGCAACACGCTGAGGGGGGTTTATATACCAACGCATCGCGGGGACATAGAGCGAAAGAGCGAACGAGAGGTTTGTTTTCCTCTTGCGCGCTGGATAGAACGAGAGCTTGGGCGAGCTAGTTGCGACGGCCATCCCCGCCGCGTTTGCGTTTCGCGTTCAGTAATTGCGGCGGCTCGGGGGGGTTTGGTTGAGGCAAGGGGGGGTTGCACGTCGCTCGAAACGGCGTTAACGCGAATAAACACATTTCGCCGAGTCCAGTCACACCTTTGGGGATTCGAAGGGGCAGGGGAGAGAGAGAGAGAGAAAGAGAGCCGGTTACCCCGCTCGCTGTGCTCCGCACGCCGAATAATTAAATACCCCATGCCATCGGCCGGCCTATGTACCGTGAACTCGAGACCGCTCGATATACAAACTCGCGCAAACTCCACCATTTTCCGGTTCACCCTATCCTCCGCTGTCCATACTCTTCCCACTAACTCGATGTTATATACGCGTTCGCGAACGGTACACAAACCAAGAGAAACACAACATAATTCTTTGACCTCGGGGTCTAGTTTGTCATAGGACATGGTCTACTTGTACGCGAAGAAGAATAGTTGCAATCGCTCGAACGGCACGGTATGCACATGTACGTGGCACGATTCGACAGGGGCAAAACTTTGCGATTTTCCTACCAGCTCAATCTACGTTATGCCGATACACGACGATGGGAATATACTGTACGAACGTGAAAAGTCCGCGAAGGCCACGTATCAACAGTCACGCGCTACGAGCGTACGTACGATCGTCATCGACACGCATCTTTCGCGTTTGCCGCTTCGTTAACGTCCACTCTTTTTTTTTATTTACGATTGTCCTGCATTCGTAGCAATAAAGGGACACGCGTTTCATCAAGCCTCGGTGCTCGAACGCTGAATCATCGTGCACACGCAGCAGATTCGTCCGATATCAGCGAAAATTGACGATATCAACGGTGCAATAAAGATTCTTCGTAGTTTCGTGCGCACCGAGAATCACCGGCGCGCTCATTCGCAATTTCTCGTCCGGCGAAAAATTCCGATCGCGACCCACGATTAATTTCTACTGCGATTCGCTGATTGATCCAGCGCCGCGCTCGAGCGCAAAAGGCGCTATTCCCACTTTTGATATTCGACCTTTTACGCTGTTTGGCAAAAATACGAAATGCCGCGAATCGGGACCGTGTTAAGCGGCGCTCGATGCTCGCGCGGCTCGATTGTCACTCAAGTCGAACGTTGCGAATGAACCGAAAAATCGTTTGGCAAACGAGCGAGACGAGACGGGAGGATTCGCGAGAACGAGCGAGAAAGAACGCGAGCCACGACGAGTCGCAGATCGGTCGGCTCAACAAGCGAAGCGTGAGACCGACAAGACCGCGCTCGGGCTATCTCATTCGCTGTTTGTTACGACTAAGCCGACGCGACATCTCAGAAACCGCTACACGGACACTCGCGCTCGCGACGCGGCACTTTGCCGTCGATTAAAAATTCGTTTATCGAAAAAATGTTTTTGCCGAAAGCTCGCTCGCGCGATATCCCCCGTATACGACGCTCGCAACGGGACGCCGATGCAGAGCGAACAATAGCGAGCGAATGAACAATGACCGGAGAATTCATAAATTTATAGATTTCTCCATTCATGAGGAACTCCTGAAAATGTCTACGAATTTTTCTCGTCCTGCAAAAGTTCCGCAATTACTTTAAATTCCTTTGCCGTACCATCAATTTTTTAAATTCGCTTACATGTGGATTTTTTAAACTAACTATTAACTAACTATCTAACTGTTAACTATTTCTTTCGTATTAATATTAATCTATCATTTCGAATAAAGCGTTTGCGTAATAGAAAACCTTCGCTTATGCGCAGCGAAGCTCTCAGTAAAATGAAATGAATTTTTTTTTACTAATTTAAAATTCATGACTAAACCACCAACTTCTATTTCCATAATGCCTAAAAAAAAGAATTAATTAAAATGAAACGTAAATATGTGTTTCGTTTCCCTAATCGTCGAGCATCGTGCTCCCAGTTTTTACACTAGTTTCGAGAACGGTAAAAATTCGTGTGGGGTTCGTTCATTAATTTTAATTCATTACGCACCGGACGATTCGCCCGCGCGCGATTCCATGGATCAATTATTCGTTACGAACGGCGACAATGATGCATTCTCGGCTTTCTCGCGGTGTTTTATAGTTACGAATTAACGCTCGATGGTCGTTGCCCCTCGTATATATTTCAAACGCCGAGTTAGCGGGGGTTCCTTTTGAGCAGTAGCGTATGTGCACCCAACATCTATAGAGATGGTCGTCGTTTTCCTCGCGTGACCTGCGAACAGGTAGGTCCCCGCGAGCGCGTGTCGCGATATATTTCTCGCCACCGCGAGTTAACGCTGTAACGTTCCACACGGTGACGTTCGGTGAAACCCCGGCGTTGTTCGCTAGTCGACTCGACTCGAGTGACATTGCCGCGTATTGTATGTTGTTCTGCTTAACAAGTAGCAGCACTGTCGAGAACGCGATCACCGACCAAGTGAACGCTTTGGACGACGGTAATTTTCGTTGACTATAGTCATCAGCGTTGTATATCGCCACGGCTCGAGATAAACGAGTGAATCGAAGGGCCGTGCAATGGTCATTCATAACCCTTGAGGAACGCTCGGCGAGGATTACGGTGTCCCGGGACTCTCTGACTTCTGGCGCCAGGCGCGGTCATCAATTTCACGGAAAATCGTAGCTCGATTTCGTATTTTGACGTGTCGGTCCCGACCCCAAAACCTCGGGTCATCTCGTCCCGGGTGACTATTCACAAGGCGAGAGACGATGACGTCTCATCGGCACCGCCTTCTTTTTTTCCTCGACTGTTGGCTCCGGTCGTATATACGCGCGCCAGGTAGATTCCACCATAAACGCTTCAACCTGCCCCGTTCGAAAGGTTATTATATACCGTAAAAGATAGAGAAAATTATACGGGCCCTCATCCGTGTCCGATTCATCAATTTTTCATAGGACATCGAGAATGACGGAAAGAAAAAAATTTTAAGGTCTCCCGAACACTCTCGTTTATCTTGTCTCTGAAATCTCGGGCACAGTTTCAAGTATATTTCGGTCTACGCATCGGCGATCGTGAACCGAGCGAAACGACATATGGCTCGTGCGTAGATCGTCAGTGACGATAAGACTATTCGAGTTTTTCTTCTGTGCATCTCCGTGCAGCATCGTCATCCCCCTTAGTCGCGATGCTTCGGGATTAAGACCCGGGGACGAGCTCCACAGGGGATCGCGGGGGTTAACCGTATCCTCGGGAGGGTGAGACCGATACGTATTAATAGCAACTCACTCGCTGTATATTCCCTATTATCCCCCGAAGATCCCTCCGACCGCATTCGACAGCTTTATCCGCTCTTCATCGGAACGATATTACCCAACATACACGAGCCGGATCGACGTGAGCCACGAAAATTTGGAAAAATCTTACGAGCGAGAAGATTGCATGGCGATAGGTTGCAAAAGCGTTTCGTCAGTTAGATCCGAGCGTATAGCGACGAGGAGTCAGCCTGTCGTCAGCGAAGGCAACAGAAGCGACGAGAGTGGCGCGCAGATGCGGCATCAGCAGCAAAACGATGGAAAGAAGAGCGAGGTTGCGTTCGGCATACCTTCACGCGCACCACCAAAGGTGTGCGGAGAGACGTCTCAATCTCCTCTCTCGGCCGTGGCTCTTTTCCTCTCGCTTCTCCTTCACGCACGTATATCGTACGTGGCACATGGATTGCGCTCTCGTGCACCCAACCATTATATATACCTATATAAGTTTGCGAGATCGAGACGAGACTCCGCGGAGCTCTTCGAGATACACGGTACGGCATACGGGTATGCGATCGACATAATATTCCGCGACGACACGAGGTCAATCATACGAGATGTCTGTATAACGTCTCTAAAGTAGTAATTAACTAGACACAACTTGATTACTCTTTCGCTTTCCAGCATTATCACCAAATCCGTTGAACCAACGAAAATCACGATCGAAATTCTATCAATTACTCTAAAAAAAGAAAGGGAATCTAATTAACGCTCTGGTGAACTGATTGCCTAGTTATGAAGTAAATATGTTGTTCATGTAACCAAAAAATCTTCCTTTCTGATAGCTGATTTTCAGTTATTTGCGGTATTTGTCACTTATTATTATAAAACATTGTTAGATTGCGCTTTTTGTTCAATATGTCATCCCTACTGATCGTTACGAGGCTATCTCACTAGCTCAGCATTTTAAAGACCCTAAAGCGGACTCAAACGCCGGATCTAGCACTTGCTGACCCGATGCTTTACCAGTGCGCTATGACCGCTGATTGATAGGGTAGATCGACCAGTGAATAAACGAATTCACTTATATCGTTAATAAAAACGGTCATTAATCGTAAAATAATAATAATACACCAAGCAAATCAAGTCTGAAAGGTTTTCGTTTTTTATTAATTTCAAAACATTTGTGAATACTATAAGATTCTTGATCGTTCATTCATTGATCGGCCTACCCAACGAATTATTTTTTATTGGATTGGATTTATTACCTCGTTGATTTTGCCTTAACTTTGACGATTTGATACGTTAAATTATTTCCTCATATAGCTTTTTATCCATTGACGTATTACCGATCTAATTCAATACATCTGCTTATGGAAATTGAATCATAATTGTCGGATGGCGCTTTCATCACTTGTATCAAGTAATATTATTCGATACTCCAAATCAAAACCATACGCAGTTACGTATGTGATTGATGTAAAGTAACACATAATTCGATTGAAAATTAAGTCGCTCACGTAACGATATGTTGCCAAACGAAATTTGAGTAGCTGATGGCCTCGATGACATAATTAATCTCTTTAATAAAACACGTACATGGCGAAATAGTTGAAATGTTATCAGAAGTGTCATCCAAGAGCAGACTTTTTTGATAGCACTTGTGTTGGGGATGGTATCGGAATGTCTATATCAGGATTAGATACTCGCTAAATCAATGGCACGTTAAATAAAACATTAGTCTCAATTATTTCGCTCTCGAATCAGAACAAGTATGCAGTAGTTTCGATACGGATGTTATTAATTCGATGAAATAAATTTCAAGTGCATCAGCGTTATTGGAACAACGAAATTCCGTTTTCACTTTTTTTTTTTCTGGCCGCGTGTTTGTAGTTCCGCGTTCGGTTCTATGGCGGAAAAACGAATAACGAATATAATTATCCCACGGTGTTGCTGTCGATGACGCGGGAACGACCGGTATTTAATGTTCCGGACTCGGCTCTCAATTATTAAATACCTGAAACTCTCATTCGGCTCATTGCGAACGCCTACTCTCCGGGTCTGCGTGTACCTGTGTGGCGTATAGTCGGGTGCTGGTCTGGCTGCCTCTACGTGCAACCCGATCGATCGCTCTAGCTCTAAACCCCACCACAACTTTAACGTGCCTCGCGAGTTCTCGCCACGCTTGTTCGCGAATTCGCGGAGAGAGAGAGAGAGAGAGGCCCCCGCCGCTGACGGCTCGTGTAGTTTCTATATGGTCGAGCCAAGTACGTTCTCGTTACCGTTTCGATCGCTTCCTCTTCGCTTCTCGTGTCGACTCACTAGACACGGCAGTCCATTCGAGGTTTACCCGGATAGCGGCAGGGTTCTAGGACCTCTAACTCTGTACGTAACTCCGGATACTTCTCTATAGTTATAAAATCTACTTCTAAGATTGCTTCTTCGCTCGGCTACTCCCATTAGCCGGATCCCCATTATGCTTCGGCATATTTCCATAACGAGTCGTTAGGAAAACGATCTCGTCAGACGCGTGCGTTGCCTCTTTGGTCCCGCGTACGCTATCCTTTAATATACACACCACCTAATATTACCATCGACCTACCTGCGACTATAACCAACGAACACGCTCTCTCGTGTCCAAACGTCTCGGAGGTCTCATCGGAATCGCGCGGGATCTGAACGATCTACTCGTTTCACCGGTGCCCGCGAGTCACTTCGCAGTGGGTGGCTCGACGCCGGTGCAACGACCAACAACGTGGGAAAACACATCGGGGACTTCGGAGTCGCGTCTGTACGAGGCGATGATCGCGATGATCCGTCTCTATGGCGTTATTATTGCATGTAATTATCTATTTGGCGAAAGGCATATACGCATAATAGCGGGGAAATGGCGAAGTTAATTGTTCCAAGTGTATTCCAATGGCCTGCATATACCTGAGGTGAAAAACAAAAGGCGCAGTGACCGAGGGCACGGGTTCGTCTGTCACCAATGGAAAATAGAAAAAAAAACCCGAGGACACACGGGGACCGTCTATCCACTCGCGGCGAGCATGAAAGGGACTGAGAGCTTATCGACAATGCGTTCGAGTAGTATTGGGTCCGCTATATATACCTGTATATACCGTAGTGCGGTAAAGGATTCTCGTGTACCCACGAAGATAGATCTTATTTATGATCGTCCTACGGGAGCTCTAGCTACCGATTAAATCGCTGCTATAATAGTATAGCCCCCGTCGAGCGGGGAGATATCTCTCGAGCGCGAGGCACGTACGAGGAGAGCGTTTCTATCGTCCAGGTGCCGTTCGGCTTTCCAGCTTTCAAGAAAGAGAAATAGACGCGGACTCGCTCACCTGCAGTAGCTCGACCGTTTAAATACCTTTCTCGCTTATCTGTACAAGTCTTTGGCTACTCCGTTCTACTATCGTGGATATCCCTCTGGGGGTCTCCCGAAGAAGCAATAAATAGTATAACGTTTCTTCATTTTTCTTTTTTTCTGTCCACGGTAAAAATGCGGTAGCCAAAGCGTCGGAAGCTGCGAATCCTCTTTTCGTCAGAGGTCTCCCGATTCGATTCGCTCGATGTAGCCCCGGCAGAGATGCCACGACGAGATACGATTCCAAGCAGGCTTCTGGCAGGACGAATCAATTCGGACGGAAGAATTCTTGAAGGTTGAGGATCCCCTCGTTTAGGACCTCGACGGGGGCTTGACGAGACTTGCATGCGTCCGCTTGCTGCTGCTCCTCAGCTTCTCTACTCGCTCTATACCTGGTCCGCGGTCCAAGGGGGGGATATCTACCTACGCAGACTCACTCGTTTCGTCCGTCAGACGAAACGAGACGGACATATTCTGGAGGGTTCTAGTACTTTGAAACAAAGGACCGTGGGGACTGTCGCTAGTTTTGTCCTATCCGAAGAAAAAAATACACGCCTCGAAGTGTACCCAAATAATCGAAGGATACTGTCGTCATTTTCTTTGTCCCATCATTGACTGTTTCACGAGACCGAAGATTATATTGTTCGGAAAAAGCTTCGAACACTCCGGAAATAATAAAAGAATTCTATAGCGACGATCTGCTTGACTTTAGATCATAATTTTCATGTGTGGTCCAAACACTTCTTTGTTTATTCTTGCTCACAAACTGCAAAACTACTCTTTATGTTTTTCTGCTAGTTTTCATTGGTCTGCGATATTGCAAAAGAGAAACAATTTCTGCAATGTCGTCTGATATCATATCAATCGAATTTTTTAGTATAAAACAATACCCAGATTATTCCAAATATCGGCTAAGAAGACTCATAAAACAAAAAAAATAGTTTAACTCATCACTTCAAAGCTTAGGTCCCACGTATTTTTCCTATGGACGATGAATCGATCGGTTATTTTCCTCTCGGCGTAATATTTCATTAAAAAAATCGCTTTAGAAGCCTATAATCCAATTTCCCATCGTGAATCGTGCAAAGTAGTTGAAACAAATGGTCCTCATGTGAAAGATCCTGTATGTTGCGAGGAGTCTGGCTCATCTAAATCACAAATCGACACACCTACAACGATACCGGGGATGGATGATAATAAGCGTGGTGGGTATATCGTGCTCTGAACTTGGGCGATCTCACTGTCTGGCCAGCTATACAGATATGTACCTGTGTGCGGAGGTATGCTCGTCGGATGTTAGTGTAGCGAGACCCATCAGCTTCCTCAGCGCGCGGATGTGTCTTGGTGCACCGATCATCTCTCGGTCGCTGCGGACCCCCCGCGACATGGCGCCACGGTGCTCCGCCTTCTTCGTGGCTCGTTCGAGACTTCTCGAGACCTCACGAACAGCATATACAGTGATCGTGGCCCTGAATTCCCCCAGAATCTCAGACGGGCCTGTGACTCGCGTGAATTCCGGCTTGCCCGAACGTATTATGCTCCAACGATACAGAGTAAATCGTGATCATAGATGGCGAGGGACGGGAAGAGGAAGAATGGGTTGTTGCGAAAAAGAACGGTGAGATAGCGTATGAATGGGTTTATATGATCAAGAGAGAAAGAGAGAGGGAGAGGCCAGAAAGGACCAGAAGCGAAGGGCCTGCGTGAAATACGGAGCTTTTATGGGAGTTTAAAGCGCGTAAAATCTGCTCGCTCCATTAATATGTCCCGTCCGGCGTGTGGAGAGGCCGTAGGATGGGTCTCGCTTGTTCGGGTCATCCATCACCTCACGGGAGCTTCAACGGGAACGAGCGAGAGGAAACGCAGAAAGAAGGGAGAACGAGGAACAGCAACAGAGAGAATGGGAGAGAGTCGGAGGGAGATGGGCGAAAGAAAAAAACAAAAATATATCTTTGTTTCTGACTATGCTCAGGGTGGTCAGTGGCCGGCGGCCATCCAGGGCGGTAAAGGGGACGAGGGGGGAGAAAACGAGAGGGACCCCGTAGCCTTGTTGCGGATGAGGGGTTTTGGAGTTTAAACAAACATGTGATTACCGCCTGCCTACAGCTGGCTACATTATATCTGGTGGCCACAGCCATAAGGAGCGAAAGGGAACTATGAAGCTCCTTATTCACTCCTCACTCATCTCTCCGTCTGGTTTCTTCCTTCTTGCAGTCTTTCGCGGAGGCCATGAGCTATAACGCCCGTTACGACTTCTCCTCGCCCGTCGTCCGAAACGTCTGCTTATACCTACCTGTAGCCCAGCGGCGAGAGATGAAGAAATAAATAAAGAAAGAAAAAAGTAAGGAAGCAACAAAAAACGTCGAAAAGAACCAAGCTCATCGACGCACAGTCGTGAACTCGCTTCTCGTGGACTACGTCCACGGTGGTATCTAATGTTCCGCGAACTCGACGATCGCGCGATTTTTGCATCGACGCAACGACGGCGAGCGCGACGGAAGTAGACCCAGTAAATTTCTTTTAATCTACGAGTACTAAGCACGAGCTTCATTAATTTTTTCCCTGCTCTCCCCGACGAGCCAATCTCGAGCAATTAAAGTACTCATCGAAGGCTCTCTTCGCATCGTGCACATGCCGGTTGCGGTCAATTTGTCGACTTTGATGCTCTCTCTCTCTCTCTCTCGTAATCTTCGGCCGGAGGAAGAGAGAACAAGAGAATGTATCGCGATGGAGTTTCGTGAGATTGAAAAGAGAGCGAGACGGGGAGAGGGAACGAGACGTTTGCCCCAGGATCAGCCATATTGAAAAATGAATTGAAATGATAAAATGTATAATGCGCGTTGTGTGCGGTTATAGCGCGGGCCGTGAGTGAGAGCAATGGGCGAACGGTGCGGGCGCGCAAGAAGGGATGCTAATGGGTCCGCTTCGTCGAGACGGCTTCCTGCTTAACGCCGGACCACTCGCCACGTCCGCTCTCTCGCTCGCGATTTCCCCTCGCGTTGCCCCGTGCGGTCACCCACCATCTCCTCGCTCCGTCTCGGTGCGCGGCTTATGCTCACCAAGCCCCAGTACAGGCCAATTCACAAGCTCGATCAATCTACCAATCATAATTTCTATCAGAGCCACCTCCGGGTGACGATACTGAGAGCAATGAGGCACGGGGGCGTGGGAGGGAAGGGGGAGTCGATTGGGGACCCTCCTCCGGACGCTCTTTGTCTCTCACCGACGCCCTCGAACTCTCGTTATCGTTAATCCAACGCCAAAGATGAATCGTCATCTCGTCCGACCCAAGAAAGGCGTACATCGTCATCGCAACTTTGTAATCGGCCAATGTCGGGCATAATTGCGGTATATACAAATTGCCCGCTGACGGCGCAGCGCAAATATGTTGCATAGAAATTCAAGTGAGTATAACAAACGAACAACGTTTGTCCCTGTTTCGCCGGAAGATTCTTCCGCGTTATGCCCGACTCGTCGTGTTGTGTCACTTTCAACCCCGCGGCGCTGACAGAAGCGCGTGGAGATGGCCTCAAGATGCTCGCGCCGCCCGGTTACCAACTTCCGAGTGGAAAAACGAGAAAGCCCCCGTGGATCTCTTCATCTTTTCAACTACTCAAACCGAGCGTAAAACCGCGGCTCGAGACTTTCTACTCTCTATATATCCTCTAGATTTTTCTTCTTTTCTTGTATAGTTTGTACTACACATATTTTGCATTTCTTTATCTTTTCACCGTGTCGGGTGCGAGAGGTTTCTTCGCAGACTCGGGAGAGGAAAAAAAATACACATATATATGTGTATATGTAAAAAAGGGAGTAGAGTGCGGAAGAAAGGAGTGTGCAAAGAAGTCAGCGGCGATGAGTGCAAAGTTGCCGGCGCTACGCACGCACACCCGCGAAACATTATTATTATGTATATTATAAAACGTTGTACAAGCGGCGTCTTTGAGTAAATTGAAAACACCCGTTGGATTCGGCTAATTACCGAAACATAATGAGGGCCACTCTTTCTCGCGATTTAGCCGTCGCGTCGCGCTCTCCCTCTATGGACCCTTCCTCTCGGCTTTTCTCCTTTCTCGCTCTTTCACCCGACCTTCTCTCCCTTCGCTTATACACGTTTCAGCTACGTTTTCTCAACTCGTTCTTCATCTTCTTGTTATTCGTTCTTTCTCGACTGGCGCAACGTTTGCCGGCCCAAGCGCCGGGGCACCCAAAAAGTTTCTTCTCTTTTTCGGCTGCATGCCTCCCTTCTTCTTCTTCCCCCCTCTCGACCGGGTGCGATTCACCCAGCGTTAGCTTTCTTCTGGCATGGCGCCACCGGAATACGGCTCGTACACGGAATTCGTGCCGCTTTCCTGGATTTCCGGCTTTTTAATCCGTCCCGACGCTCTCCCACCTCGTCCTCGTCTTCGGCTCGGTTTCGCAACATGAAAGAGAGCGCCGATTTATTCTTACTACTCTCATCCTCGTTCGCCAAACTTTTATCGCGATTTTTCTTTAAGCTTACATTGGCTCTACATTCGTTTTTCTTTTCCTTCTCTCCAAGCGCCCACAATTATCGAGGATGTATAAGACGATTGTATGCTAATACGACTCTCCTTTACTTCCGCGGATGAATCGTCGAGTAGTCTGCCACTATCGATTTTCAATGAAACGACAAAGAAACACGTCGACGTCGTGTTCGTCTTTTTTCAACAGGTATAACGTGACGATAGTTATATCTATAGACCGAGCGCGAGGCACTTAATTGAGCGTGAAGTTAACTCGGAGCGCGGGCAGCCATAGGGTGTCTTATTTGATACTTTTTTTTTGTGGCGCGAGAGGTATAGCCCCGCGTGATTGCCAGGAAGTTCGACGTTTCGCGACAGAGCTAGCCAGAGCAGACGAGAGTTTAGCCAGAGGTGGACAATGAGCCGAGTCGAACGGCGGACTGGAGGAAATTGCGCGGAACGATAGTTTATTTATTTTTATTTTTTTTCAACCGCTCGCCCATCTCTTCGCGATTAGAACTCCAACCGCTTATTCATCGATCGATCTACGCCATACCAAATTCGCATGCACAGGCGTTAGTCGCGAATTATTCAATGAACAGAAGCGCCGAGCGAAGAATAATCATCTCGGAGTAGACAGATTTGGAATTGATACAGAGATAAACAGGAAGCTATGTAAGCAGCAGCGACGTTGCGTGACAAGGCACACTATAATTCGTTTCTCTCGCTATATCACGGTTTTTATTGCCTTCAGCTGTTGCCCCGAAGCCTCGACGGATGATTCCCGATATGAATGACCCTTGATTATATAACTCGGCGATGATATACTCGCGGGTACGTACCGAGCTCGTCGAAGCAGGTAGAAAAAAGGAACTGTGAAACGAGTGGCCGTGTGCGTGTGGAAAGCAGCGGGTATGCCAATGCCTACCGACGTTGTACGACGATGATGATGTCTATGCGCGTAGATGGAGGCCACGCGACACTCCGCCTTTCGAAGGATCGGGCACACCGAGAGGCCATCCCGGCACTCATAATACACGGTTACATGTGTTTCGAATTTGCTGCCACACTCTCGGTGTGGTAATTGCACGAGAGAAAAACAAAAATTGGTCCCATCCGGTGGCGCAATTTTGTAATACCGAGAAGACTAGAACGAGAGATGATTTTTGCCTTTTTTTGGTTTCTCGCGAAAGCATCGCGCGCAGGCGAAATAGAGATTACCGACAGGAAATCTTTGACGATCCAGCCTACTCTTCGTTCGATTCGATTTAATCGCGGTTTTCGCGAGTACGGAAAGGCGATGCGACGAATCGAGAGATCGAAGCTTAACGATGGATACAGAGAAACTGTATACGTAAAAGAAGGGAAAATTGGTTACCGCTTATTTGCCTCGAACGGGACGCGTCCTCGCATGTGATCCGTAAAAGATCAGAGGCGCCGCAGCGCAAACTCCGCTAATGGACACGCGGTTAACTCCGCGGCAAGAGACGGAACGACGAGCCGAGACACGAGGATCAGTTCTCTCGCGAGTTTCCTTCTTCATCTCACACTCCCGGAGACCGAGAACGTGCTTCCTTCTACTGTTTGTCGTTTGAATGTTTTAGGTCCCGTGTTTGACCAACTTACTGCCTCTGTGTGTCGTGACACAAGAGAGAAAATTGAAGAAAAAAAAAGGCAACCGATGCTCTCGTATTTGCGCACCGAGTACATTCTCTCCTTTTTCATAATATAATTTTCACAATGCAAATATTTTCACATATATTCGCAGCAGCAGAAGCTCGCTTCTTCCTTCCACTTCTCTCGTTATGTCTTTGCGCACTCGCTTCTACTTGAAAAAAAAAAAAGAAAAAACGTAGAAGTCAATTCAGTGAATTTTCTACGAAGATAAAGTGCAGCGCGAGAGAACAGCATTATTCGATTCTCGTCAACTCGAAGAATTCTCATTCTCCCCGAGCGTGGCAATTTGCGCGAGTTATCTGATCACCGACATTTCCGTTAATGGCCTCTCGATTACGGAATATCACACACCACCGCGTGTCTGCATCGTTTTTCCTCTCATCATCGCTCCCGTATGAGCGAGGCGGCGTGCGCATAGAAAATCGCGCACCGGGTGCGGATACCTAATGCGTTAATCACAGGGTTTTCCTGATGACGCTAATACAACGCCACACCTGCTCTTGTGTTATCCCGATCGTGGCTCTATCGTTTGTTCGAGCCACGGTTACACAGTTTATATTCCCAGCCGCGCGTTATTCAATTATCCTCATTATTCCGCGTATCCCACAGTCGTTTATCGGCGGGCTTCCATCTGTATTTCCGATAAAGACGTGTCTATTATCATTAATTGATTACAGTCGCGCGTGCCAGCGCTCGGTGTGGCGTTGCGCGGCGTTCGGAATCCATCGATATTGAATCAATATTCAATTCGATTTCACAACGATCGTTCCGATCGTGCAGGAAAGAAAAAAACCCTTCGTGTATTCGCATTATT
Source organism: Ischnus inquisitorius (assembly GCA_963924025.1). Classification (NCBI taxonomy): domain Eukaryota; kingdom Metazoa; phylum Arthropoda; class Insecta; order Hymenoptera; family Ichneumonidae; genus Ischnus; species Ischnus inquisitorius. The sequence goes on along the minus strand of OZ001245.1, from coordinate 14,265,407 downwards.
GGTATTTTATTTCGTTGAAGCGTCGGACGATCGACGCGAGGAGCAATAAGCTCGTATACAAGAGGCTGCTTTACTGGTTACGTTCAAGTAGCGATGTTGCCGTACAGAAAACCACTGCACGACGGGGTTTTCTCCAGCGAGCAGTCATGTCGCGGGTAATTGCGTCTCGGTCTCGGGGCAACGCGATGACGCTCAGCGGAGCGAGTCCGCGAGACAGATTGTGACGGAACGATTCGAACTCCGGGGTTATCGCAACATTCGTACATATATATAGATATATATATATTATTACCGTAGTTTCTTCGCTCTTCGAGAAGCCCCAATGTCTCGTCATGAGACCCCGAACGATATCTCGAGCTCTCGAGAGGGAGAGCTCTGCCCAAGCTGTTAATGAGATAAGAAACGCTCTCGAGAAAATAGACTCGTCTCTATATCCTACGATATATCACAGGGCTAACGCACGGCCTATGTATATTATCTATAATATATAGTATATGTATCCATATCCTACGACACGGGGAACGTTGAAAGAGTTTCTCGGGTTAATTCCTCTCGGCGCTTTCGGATCTCACCACGTGTTTTTTTCTTTTTTTGTTACCGTTTTATCGCGTCAAGGCCCGTTCACTCATTCGTCGCGATCGCACCACAAAGATGGGTGACGACAGCGTTTATGTATCAGAGAAGATCATGAATTTACGAGCATCCGCTCGTCAAGACGATTTTATTCTATTTTATCATTCCGCTCGCCGGAATCCCTCGATCTCTCGGTCAATCGACCTGAAAAGAAGAAAATACAAAAAAAACGTGAATGTACTACGAGACGATCCTCGCGTCCATCGGAAATATATGTTCCAGAGACGATTACGCGGAGTTTCACAAGGGGGTATTCTTTTTTCCTCGTGGCCGAGTGCGGGGATGCGAGCCTTTCTTTTTTTTTTACGTTTGACCCGCGGCCGCAAAATTACGGGGTCGAGACGCTCCGAGCGGAAGGCGATTCCTTGCCGGTGTCAGCTCCCCAATGTCGAGAAAGGAATAGTTTAGGCGATCCGGGGGATGGCGAGACTGAGATGGGATCGGAGAAAAAGAAAAAAGCGCCGACGCGATTGCCTTCAATCAAGAAGACCATTGTCGGCCACAGTGAAGCTATAATTCGATGCCTCGCATAGTAAAAGCGACACGGAAAATCTGAAAAGTTCATCATTTGCAGCAAAAAAAGCTTGTGCTTTCTTTCGTTTTTTTTTCCTATATCGACGTTGCTGATGCATAGACGGGGGAAAACAAATTGATTATTCCCGATCGCTAAATAAAGTAAATCGTGTAAATTATTTCGCGCCGAAGCTTCGGCCAAAAAGCTTGTGGCCGGAGCGCAAAAGTGAAACGAGTTTCGTTGATCGTTTAAATATTAGCTATCTCGCGGCGATTTATCTTTCTCTCTCTTTCGAATCGCCGAGGCTGAACAAACACGATAATTTATTCATTTGAATCCTCTTCTTTCCGTTATATTTATTTCACTCAAGGTTTTTCCTTTTTTTTTTAAATATCCAACCAAACAGGGTAGCACTTTTGCGGTAAAGCAAGCCCATTTACTCCGGCGCTTGGTGCCTTTTCCGTATTAGTTCTCTCGCGATAGGCGCACCATCCAATTTCACACTCTCGAATCTTCTCTTCGCAAAGCTTCTCTCACTGTATACATTTTTGCGGGCCGCAAAAGCGAGATATCGAGAGCGCGTTGAAGAAGCACACCGGGACCCCCGTCCTTCTCCTCGGGCCGGTGTGTGCCTCAAAGAGTTTTCTCTCGAGGAAAAGCGCGGAGAGGGACCGCAGAAGCGAGAGCCTTTGTGCCACAGTCGCGATGTAAGGCAGGCTGATTTCCGTTTAACGTTTCCTTTACAGCTAGAGGGTTCGCGCTCCCTTCCTTCGTCGAAGGAAAAAACCAAAAAAGAAAAAAATAACGAAACGGTCTGGGTTTTTTTTCTATACCGCGGATCGTCCCGTATGTATATACATCTCTTCTCTCGCAAGGGGTGGCGAAACTTTCCGGTAAACAAGTTCGTCTCCTTCGGCGATAAAGCGTCGGGGATTCATCTCGCCGATCCACCATTTTCGCGGGTCCTCTTTGCCTCTCCTCCGCCGTGCAGCACAAAACTTTCGGCAAGCTCCGCCAATTACGCGTTATCGGGATATTTTTATATGTAACACTCGTGGGATCAGCTTGCCGAGAGGGTGACTCGGATATCCCACTGACTCGCATTGCCCTGATAAAGCAAGCCCTCGTGCTTCGTAAGCTCTACTAGCGCTGCTAACGAAGAGAAGGGTGCACGAGCGCACACAAACGCACGCACACAGCAGCGAGTGTTCTTTTCCTCCTCCTTTTTCTTCTTCTTCGTCTTCGCCTACTGCTCCTGCCTTCGATGTTGCTGGAGACGCGGTGCCGTCGTCGTCGTCGCGGCCGGACAATCCACCCCTTTTTCGGCCGGTCGATACCGAGACGCTTCTCGTACACGCGCGTGCTGCTTCTCCTTCTGCTGTCGAGGCAGTCGAGAGCGCACGCGGCCTCCGGAGGCACCTTCGCCGCGCCTTTTCTTCTTTCATTCCTGCATTTTTTTTTCTCTACATATATACTTTTACATGGTAGCTATATGTACACCATAGGGTAACGCTATACGAAGAAAACAACTGTATAGGGTGATGCGCCGTCCACGGAGGGTTAGTTGGTGTTGGCTGGGCGCGAGGGGGGTGCGTTTCGAGAGTTTCTCAGCTCAGACGTTCGACATAGGGAGGGCGCCACCTTGGGCGTCGCTCCCGGATCAACCCTCTTCTCTGAATCATCCCTCTCGCGTACGGAGTTCTTAGCGCGACGCAGCCTCTTTCTTCGAAATTCACATACATATAGATACTCGTACATAAGGGCCTCTTATATAGCTATCGCTATATATATGCGAGTATTACTCGTTTTTTTCCTTTCTCTGATGATACGAAACTATTAATGTTTACCCAGACACCGTGTGCGGCTACTCCAGAGCAAGCAATCCTCTCGGACCATCAACTAACTCTTGTTAACTCTCAAAGTACGATGAAAAGAGCGACGTCCCGCGTTGGATGACTAAGGGGGGTAGTCCGACGCGTTGTCTCTTTCGCCGCTGCTTAGGACGCGGCCGGTACTCTTTCGTCAACGACGCGTTTTTTTTCTTCTTCTTCTTCTTTCTTTCCTCATTCACTATCTCTCGGGGAACCCACCATTCTCTTGTCTCAAATGGTCCAGCTTCCACGGGGCACGAGAGTAGACTTGATATAATGATTCTTCAAGACACCGCGGCTGGAATGGCCTCGAGCGACGGTGAATAGTTCCTTTTTTCGTTTCGGTTTTTTTTTCTTTCTTTTCTTTTTCAGGAAGACGCGACAGACTGCCACATAGAATTAATATGCAGAGCGTGGTGTCGAGAAAGGACTGCTCGTGCACTATCGATTTAGCGTTAAGACCATTAAAGTGATCAAAAGGCAGAGCGCCCCAGCGCGTTTGTCCCCGCCACCGCTGCGGTGGTTCTCGCGGACGCGCGGTCGTGTCATCCTTACCAAGTAGTATATATCCTTACGCGAGATAGAAGCGAGGACGACCACCCCGGAGCTTCTTCCACGAAAGCTGCGGACTCGCGCCTCTGTCACTTATATTTAATTCCGCATCCATCGATTCGCTCCTCTCATTATTAGCGTCTGCTTTTTCACTCGAAAGTCTCGAACTTGAATGACTTTTGTTGCTATAATTACAATATACCAGTGCTATCGGAAAGAGGACTAAAAAAATCAGTGATTTCTGCACTTTGATTTCATACACTATCATACTTGCTATTGCGAATATCTTGGATTTTCTAAACTTGTAGACCTTTTCCGCGTTTTACATCGTTCCGCTTTCCCCAATTACGCACTTTGAGGAAATCTATTCCGATTCAGAATTCTACAGTGGATACGAAATTTTATTAAATAAAATCGACTGTGATAAAAGCCAAAGAAAAAAGAAGGAATTGAAACACGAATCGTGAAGTATCGGCAAAGAGGCGCGAGCTCGCGTCATCGGGACCTGCTGCATTGCCGGTTTCTCTCTCGTGATTCCGAGTAGGTGGGCCCCAGGTAGCCAGCAGGACAGATAACACCCCGAGATTACCCAGGACAGAGTCATTAGCCGCGTCGGCTTCTGTGTCTTCCCCGTAAGATGCTCGCTGGCTGCTCTCTCGCTGTTAACCCGCAGTTTCTCGAGACCGGCTATACTCCGTTCTTTAACAATTTTTTCCCCCACAGAAAGACCTTCCTTGGATTCAATACAGCGCACTATAAAGCTTAGAGTTTCTTTTTTCTTTTGCGTTTTTTTGTCCCCTCTTTTCCATACTTGAGCGCCTCTCGATCTCTTCCATTCTCCGTTTCCGAGCAAACTTCTTCCCACTACCGCGAGCGGCTCGAGTTGCTTCATGCGCAAGCTGACCTCTATGGCAAGAGAGCGAGCGAAAGACTCTCGTCGCGAGATAGAGCGAGAAACGAGCGATAGAGAGGAGTCTCTCACTCCCGAGAAATACTAATTGCTCGACGTGTTCTCACATATTTTCGCGAACAACCGTTGTGTGTGCGATCGGGTTGCCGAAGACGTTTCGCGGGAGAGGCTGCGTACGGCGAAATCGAGACGGTACCGAGGAGGAGGAAGGGGTGGGGCGGAGGGAGTACTGGTGAAGCGAGTGAATTCGACGCGGGGAGGAGGGAGGCATTTAGTCTTTGATAGGCTAATGACAAACGCGTAGATTAGTCCTATCTACTCGGGGACTAATTATTTCTCCTTTGTATCGTGCCGCCCGCCTCTCGCGGGTCTCTTGCTCTCGAGCGTTACCGAGCAAACGCGCGAGAAGATCAAATGGCGGTCGGATATTTTATTTATTATACCACTAGCTACTCCCCCTCTCGAGCCCCTCGCTTGTTCGTTCTTCTCGTTCGGACACTCGAAGTTTTTATCGCTCCATAATGCCGCCTCGATTGCTCCCCCGCCCCCACCCGCGCACTTTGCGCTCCGTTGGATGGATAAAATTTAATATATTAATCAGTATTAGAAGCCACAGTGGTCTCGATTCTTTGTCGACCCCTCCCGTTCGTTTCTCGAAACTTCGTATTTACTTTGCGATCGGTTCGACTGCGAACAATTCCACGCTCGACTCCCCCGCGCGTGCTCGCGTTCTCTCTCTCTCCCATCCCCCGAGCCATCGCGGGACAGTAAATAACTTAACTCCCGCGATAATAAATACAGACGCAAGAGAGCGGGATCGTCTACGACTCGCGCTGGCAATTACCGCGACGAGAGAAGCGGAAAGCAACGGTTGCAGTATATAGAAAACGGTAGCGCATAAACAGATTTATCGGTGGAAGGCGGCAACGGCCAAGAAGGAGAGCCGCGCGAGAATGCGTCGCGAGGCAATCTTGTTAGCGGATTCGTTCTATACCCGCGTGGCCTCGCCGGAATCTGCATAGGAAGGCAATGCGGCGAAAGCGAAATAGCGAGGGGTGTGTACGCAAGGGGGGGGAAGAAGCAAGAAGAGCCTCGAGTAAATAAAAACGTAAAACGTTCTCGCATTCGCCGCGTGCCAATCCTACCTACTGCCTTGGGTAGTAAAAGTACATTCACATATATCCTCGTTCGATTTCCACCCGGGTACCGGAAATCGTTCGGTCATTCCTTTGCAAAAGGAGCGATAAACGATCGAACTCGATATATCTCCACTAACCGTGTATCCTGCATGATCGCACGCGTGCATTATGATAAATTCTGTCGACTATACATGTATCACGTGTATATCGCTTTCTAGTGAAATATTCAATATCCAAAAAAAGTGTGAAGCAGTCTGTCCGAAATATGCTCAATTTTAATGTTTCAGACGATATTGAACTCAATGCACAAGTACCAACCGAGGTTTCATCTCGTACGAGCGAACGACGTGCTCAAGCTGCCCTACTCGACGTTCAGAAGTTACGTATTCAAAGAGACGGAATTCATCGCCGTTACGGCTTACCAAAACGAGAAGGTAAGTGTTCTTCGACGCTGGCCCACCAACGACAGAGATAATCTTTCTACCGTTTCTTTTTTTTTCTTCTTTTTTTCGTTTTATACTCGTCCCTTCTGTTCTTCCTTTTCCTCTTAACGCTGGAAGTAGAATTCAATATTGACCTGTCGGCGAGAGTCAAACAGCCCGAGGATAGAAAGGGAAGGAGCGAAGAGAAAAGAAAAAAGAAACGAGAGAGCGAAAAGCTGAGAAGACGCGCGCGCGGCCGTTTCACCTCGAGGGGTAAAGTTTTTCGAGACACCTTGGAGCCGTTCCAAAGGAGCTTGTACACCGCAACTACGCGATTTCTCGCCGTTAACCAGTCGAATTCAAACTTTTCTTTTCCATTCGTCTCGACCTTCGCTTCCCGCGGATTATGCGCGTGTAACGCGAAATGGCGGATTCGATTCGATTATCTCGCGTTTGTCCAGTTCGTTACCATTATTCTAGTTCTATCACCGCGGAGTCGAAAAGAGTTACGAGCGCGACAGAATTATGGTATAGATAACAAACGTCGAGTCTTGCGAAAGGAATCTTTCGTAACTTAAATTCTTAATTTTTCCTTTCCTCACTGTTTCGCTTCATAAACTTCCCCGCCATTATGCATTGACAATTACTGTTATTTAAAATAAAACACGTATTTGTTTATTTGCAGATAACGCAACTGAAGATCGACAACAATCCGTTCGCCAAGGGATTCCGTGACACGGGTGCCGGCAAGCGAGAGAAAAAGTAAGTGTCGCTTTCAAAACTTCAAAATTTCGTCATACCTCGTATCGCACATTTTAGATTAATTCTTCTTTTTTTCTCTCTCTATTTTAATCTCTATCTCACCACCGTATTTGCGAACATAGCGATTTTTATTGTATTCCCATCGCTCTCTCTCGCGGGCGCGGGCCGTTTTGGACCCGCCACGAGCGGGAAGGGTGAAGGGTTGGGTCGTTGCGGGATCGCGCGAAAGCCTCATTTGCACCGTAGTCATAGCCGGGGCCCGGGTAACGGGCTGTAGGAAAAGGCTCGGCGCCACCCCCGTCCATTTGTATTCAATATTGCAAGTTTATGGGCTTATGTCGGGTCTCTCGCCGCCCTCGGGGGCTATTGTTGGCCCCCCGGTAGACGATGAAAACCCATTTCAATTTGGTAATGGTTGCGGTATCCGCGCTCGGGGTGCCAGAAGCTCAAGTGGATTTTGATGACGTTAGGTTCCTATGCATAGAATCCCCGCAGCGAGCGAGTGTCCGGATATAACTACGGACAATGTGTACATAACGTTATTATCTATCGCGGGGTTGTACTCCAAAAGCTACGGTACAACGTTACTCCGGCGTTTTTTTTCTCGCCGTATCATCAATCGAACCTGTTAACCTTCGACGTCGCGAAGAATTTATTTCCTCGACACCGTGATAGCTCGGGTCACTTAGGTCGCTCTCTCCGCACGTGTTTAAAGCGAATCATTCGATCGACACCCCCTCCGGGATATTCCATTAGGAATAGAATGAGCGAACGAGCGAACAGAGAGAAAGAGAGGCGCCGCGTGGCGGATAGAGATGCCTAATTAGCGAGGGAGGGTTGCATTTGGCTTATGGTTACGATTACAAGGGTGTGCTGAGGAGATCGTAAACCGCCCGGTGTGCAAAGCCGATGGAGCCGAGGAGAAGTGCTGCCCGATCGAACGTTACGAAGCGAGAGAATGATAATGCGCCTCCTTGCCTCCTCACCGCTCGCGCAAGATAGAGAGCGAGCGAGAGGGAGAGAGAGAAAAGGAAAGCGCGATACTGCGGAATCCAAGGGATGAGGTTGGGAACATAGCCAATCATCGGATTAGCATACTGATGCACAGGGGCGGTGCTATCGTTAATGTTGAGGGTGCCACTCTCTCGGCTCTGCTTCCAACTCTCTGCCACCGCAAGGACTAAAAAGGCGGTGCGGCTTTGAGTTTTATATAGTATTATATACGCGAGCCCGTCGCGTATGTGCATCGTCGGTGAAACGCGAGAGATCCTTTGCGCGACGCGATAAAGACCAGCATTTTTCGACTGTGCAAACCTCTCAGTTTCGAAACACGTCGTCCTCCGTGTAACCCGGGGCTTTCGTTCGCGATACTTGGCGGGATTAGTGCTAAGCAGGCGAAAAAAAATTGCGGTACAGCGAGATATTGAAAAGAACCAAAAGAAAAGGGACAAGTAGTTTGCCCTCTCGAGTGAGGGAGATCACGGCAACTCATTTGCTCATCGTCAAATCCTCTTTATCTTTTATCGTTAGTTCGCCGTGAAGGGAACAGAGAAGAGCGGAAAGGAGCTTTGCAATAGAGATTGCGCGGCTGGTCATGCCGGTGAACTTTGCGGGATTCGTCGAGCGCGCGAGAACGAGGAATTGCACACGAAGACTTTGATGTAACCAGGTTAATTCGTTGCTTCCGATAGTACACATGCACGTAGTTTACACGATAAGCAGTATTCTCTTTTTTTTCATACATGTACCGTGTCGTCGAGTACTGTAAATGGTCAGTCGCGGTCGTTGAGTCTCGGTTCAGCTTTCGAAGCAAAGCTCCCTGTTCACTGTCGCAAGGTCTCGTCTGCTCTGCGAGACTCTTCGATCCTCCGTACGCTCCGCGTAGCACACACACCGACAGCGATACTTTTTCAAGCGAATCCGCGCACGGTACGTCGAAATTCTCTGAAGCGCGTAGGCTAGGTGTGGCACACAAAAGTGCATGAAAACCGAGCGTAACACTGTCCGAGCCACGTTTCTCGACTGAGACCCGGTGCACCTTCAATCTCATTGCCGAGAGCAGAGCTCTGTCGTTGATGAAGCTGTCCATGGTGTGCAACTATCGATTGCCGTCTTATTTACCGCGCCCGTAACGTTCGGTTGTAGTCGTGCGAGTTGTCTGCACGAAACCGTCGTAGGTCCGACACAGGGGTAAAAGTTCAAAATCTCACCACACTCGTGGATCGCTTGTATACGTGGTTGTACAAGACCAGCGGAAAGAAGCGAGCTGCTTGTGTATGCACGCGTCGATGGACACTGATCGCATTACAAGGCATTAGGGAATCGGTAAGCTTCTCTCGCTCGCGCGCAACCCGAGTTGCAACTTGTGTATGCGTCCTCTATACGTGTATACGTACACACGCGCGTATACGCTACTTATGTAGAGTCTCATGACACATAAGGCACATAACGCGAACAGCGGTAGGAACCAACTTACACGAGGCTTACATTGTCGAGCCTGACGTGGAAGAGCGTGTATCAGTTTAACGATGTGTTTCCTCGGGTGTTATCGTCACTGTGTTTCGCTCCCATGAAAGGGAAAATGCCTCGAGCCGCGTACAGAGATTATCGCGTACAGTACCGCGCTGCAATTTACAGCGGATTTGGTATGCCGAGAAAGGTGCGAAATCGCGATTAAAGGGAAGCGTCGCCGCGACGGTTTTCGAGGGTGGGAGATGATGCCCGTGAGCCTCGAAGCTCTAGCGTTGTACTGCGCGCATACGCGAGGGGACGAACCCTGTGCTTTCACGAGGGAGACAACCGCGAGAGACCGACCCGAGGGTGTATTTTTGCCAGTCTACGACGAGTTTTCGCGTACCGGAAAAAAAAATATCTGCTCGAATAAAATAAACTCGCGAGGAAGAAGAACCGAGCATCATTGATGTAAAGTCGTGAACAGTTAAAAGAAAAAAGAAACTTAGCGAAATGAGGTCGGAGTTCCTGAAGGCTCAGGCGATGCAGGTAATTTACTTGATACTTGGCGCCCCGTGGGGCAATCGTTATGCCATTACCGGTCGTTCAGAATTTATAATGCCCCGCTGTCGATCGTCACTCGCGCATGTCGTGTTATTATTGATACAGACAGGTTTGCAGATATTCCGAGTTACAGAAGTAGAAAACCGCGAGTGGGAACTTATCCGTGCGGCACGATACAGCTCCTCCACGTATACGCGCGCAACTTGTAAGTTGTTACTCGCTCCTCCATTAGGTCTAAACGCTCGACGTCGACGGGCTTATTGACGCATTGACGAGTTCTTTCTCGCACGCTAATAACGACTGCCGATGGATAACGACTTCATTAGTCAATTGCGGAAAAACTATCGGGGCAGTTCGTCGGTCGTACCGGTTGATCGTTGGCGTGTATCTTGCGAACGCGAAACTTTACTCGAATCGATCCTTGCCGTTTTGACGCGATATTATGTGCATGGTGCTGTTCTAAAGTCCATTCGCTACTGAAAATTCTATCATCGACCGCGATAAAGCGACGGTAATGTGGCTCGACTTGTATTGAGCTCTGTCGCCTTTTACTATTCTCATATGTATTCATTCCAATTCGCGCCAACTTTTCATCATTGCTAACACACAGTCGTTGTTGCAGAAGGCAGGCGCTGTTGACCGTGTCCGGAGGTGGTTCTCGTCTGACTTCCGGTGCCCCTGCGTCGCCGGACAAGCGAAGATCTTCAAATTCGGTTAACGACCTCATGGACGACGATGACAAGCTCTTGGACGTCGTTGGACCGGATACGCCGCATCCCGCGCACCATCATCATCGAGATCGCGACCATTCGCGAGATCGGGACGACAGAACGAGCGAACGCGGCGAGGGTAGCGAGTCTTCGGGCTCGGAAAGCGGCGGCGTGCCGGGTGGACCACCGGGTTCCGAAGGTCCGAGGCCCGATGTTTCCGTGGGTCCTCCGGTTCTTCATCCGCCTCTTCTACCTTACTTCTATCCACCGGTGCCGGGACTCTATCCCGGTCCGGGACCTCTAATACCGCCGAGCCCGCTCGGACTACACGGGGGTGTCACCCCGGGAATGCTGCTGAATGCTCAATTGGCACTGGCTGCGTCGCAACATCCCGGATTATTCGCTCATTATCCACATCCGCTATCGAGTCCTCTGCATCAGCTGAAGGGACACCGTTTTGCGCCTTACACACTACCAGCTCCATCGCACGGTTCGGCCTTCGAGACCGTGACGCCGGGCAGCCGTACGCTGAGTCCGAGATCGCCACCTCCGAGACCGCCGACGGGATCACCGACGCCCGGTGGCCTCGCGTCGACGACGAGCGGTGGAGCCGCTTCCGCCACCGGTGAACTCAAATCAATCGAGAATATGGTCAACGGTCTTCAGGAGAGGAGAAACGTGAAGAGAAGAAGAAGCCCGAGTCTCACGCCGGGACACAGAAACAACGAGGGCGAAGGAGGCGGCGGGAGTCCGTGACAGGAGAACGAACCCGTAACGAGTACCAAGGAGGATCCCGAGGACGAGGATCTCGATGTAACTAGCGGCGACGAGTCCCTCATCGACGAACGGGAACTCGCACCGGACTCGACATCCGAACCGTCGTAGCCGTGGCAACGCGAGATAAGCCAATGGTAGATAAATCGTGTAAACAAACCAAAACTGCCGATTTTGCCAGTCCCGCCCCCGAACGACGAATTCGGCCAAAGCGAAACGCGATAAATCCATTTTTTTTCGCCGTCATTTATCGGCCAACAATCGCACGTCGGACCCGCGGTCACGTCGAACTCGAGAATGAGATTTGAAAAATCTACCTCGAGCTGCTGCCGCTCAGCTCCGGAAAAGCGATTTTTTTTTTTCGTGATTGAAAAGCTATCCGATTTCGACTACAAAGTGCAATTTAACGAATATACGGAGAATATTTACGCGAACTGAAAACGCTGATGAAGCGTTGCGCGCGTGTATCATGCGTGTAAATAAAAAGGTGTGTTGTACCCGATGGAACTGAATTCGGGCAGGACGGTTATAAAAAAAAAATAAACCGCGTGTACACTGCGACGTAACGAAAACAAGAAGAAAAAGTGCCGGTGCATCCCCTGTAAATTGCACGAGTTGACGACACGACGATAAAGGATATTGAGAGAATTATTAAGCGGAGAGCCTACGAATTTTTGCCTGCGAATACTTTAGGGCTTGAGAGAAATTAAGCAACGATTAACGATTGATGAATATTGCAATATAAAAAGCACCTCCACTCTTTGCAGATTTCCCATAACCAGCCCCGTCGTTTCCCAAACCTCTGCTCCTCCCATCCACCCCCTTCTGTCCCACCCCTTCCCCCCCGAATTGTAAATATGTACCCTAGTGATATATATTAATATTATTATATACATATTATATATATTACGTATAAATACAAGTACCCCCCTCTGTATTAATTATTGACTATATTAATTACGGATAATTGATTATTAGATTCGTGAGAAAGAGAGAGAGAGAGAGAGTCAGAATGCATGATAATTATGAGAAAAAAAAAGAAAAGAAAAATACGCTCGCGCGTAATCCGTGATGATGAGTCCTCCTCGAGAGTCATTCGAGTGCGCATTGAGTTTAGAGTGTACGCGTACGAGAATTATGGCGAGACTTTGACAAGCAGAGAATTCTTTCGATCGACCAGTATTTTCGCGTTACTATCCGTCATAATAGTTATTTTTTCTTTTCTCTCCCGGTATTGTAATGACGATGAATTATTATCGCTCGACCATTGCGGGCATCAGTGAGTTTCACCGTCGTGCGAGAAAAACTGAAAATCATTAAATTATTGAACGACAACCTATATGACTTATCGGGGGTAATATTTCTCTGTTTTGTTTTTCTTCTTCTTCTTTCGTTGTTGTGATAAGAGTGTAACGATTAATCGCAATATTATTGTAAACGATCGTCGAAACGAATTTTCCTCTCTCGCTCTTTGCTCCCCATTTCATCTCACACTTCCCATTCATCCACTTTCTATGCATATTGGGTATTTGGGCCCCATCCTCCCTCTCGCCTCGCTGATTCGAGTTTTTCACGTCATCCAATCATCTCTAATGCCGAATGATAATTTGTCGAATTTTTCGCTCGTGGAACGAGTTTGGCCTTGGTCTCTCGACGCACGCACGATGGTGATGAGAAAAGAAATATTACCGACACCCTCGCTCGCCCGAGAGATTGCAGCCTTGACCGGGAGAATACTTGGATGAAGAAAAAAAGAGAGAAAAATGTAGAAATTTTGTGTAGAAAAAAGTATTAGCGATGTGTAATAATAGATCGTCGTTGATGAACGATTACGATCGACGTCGGCGATGCGAGTCCTTTGACGGTGAACACAAATCGAATTATTCCGCTAACGCCGTTATCCACTCATTTGTATCCCTCGCGCAAGATCCGCGAAAAACAACGACAGCGCAAAAAAAAGATGTATGTCGGGGGGGCGAGAGTGAAAAGAAAAACACTATTCAGTAAAGTCTCTATCGTTTGTACGCGCCGAGGAAAACTGACGATTACTATAAATGCGAAAAAAATTATACATATTATATATATATATATATTCACACACACAGACACGGAGACACGCGAATGTACTACTGCGCTTTGGTTTTGGTACGTTTTACTTGTTCGCAATTGGAATTTTTGAATTACGAAAGAAAAAAAATAAATAAAACAAGTGCGTGCGAATGATTCGACGAACGTTGAATAGTACGCGTATGGACGAATCAAAGCGCGGGGCCATGAAGAGAGATTAATACCCGATGGAATTCGTTGTGAATTTTTTCGATTCGTTGGTTACTTCCAGAATCTCGACCACACGGCCCCGCGCTCTCGATCGATCAAGTCCCCGTCGACCTGCGAGCGAAATCTCTATCCAAGAGGATCAATGAACGGAAGATACAGAAAAAAAGGCGAGAAAAAAAAAACGAAAGAACATGAAAAGCAAAAAAGCAATAAGAGAGGGCCCTGGGCGGCCTTATCATTCCCAAGAATTATAATTCCTACGGCTTGTATTGTATATTGTACACCCTTGAACCTCGAAACCCCACTCCCTATCCTTCATGTCCGAAAAAAAAAAAAAATTATCCTTGAAGAAAGCCCCGACGACTAAAAATTATATATTAATTTAAAAATACGAGACATGCCTATTTCATTTAATTGCCATACAATCGCGCAAACCCGGACACTCCTCGACGCAACGAGAAGGGACAAAGCAAACTGAGCATGAACACAGTTTGAAATCCATCATTGACGCGAGAGAGGAGTCCAAATCCTTTATTGACCCTCTTGAAAAATATTTTTGTACTCTTTAACTGCCGACGGTTGACGGTTGGCCAGGCGATAAATTCCGATGATTAGGACAGATAAGTCGCGTCGTCGTCAGGGGCACCTCGGTGACGATCGTACGAGCGACGACCTCGTAATTATGGCGTGCCTGTGACTACTGGCCGCGTGTGTAACGGTATCTTCCCGGGACGCAACCAGATATCGTTACTATCGAGCAATTAGCCTCGGCTTTCCTTTCGTTTCTCGTGCCAATTATTTTCTCTGGTCCTCGGCACTTCAAATTTTTTCCTTTTTTTACTTTCGTTCGCGCATTATCGGCGTAATTTTCACGAAAGGCTACGCTCATTATCAGTTTTTTCCATTTATTGTGATACACATATATCTTTTCATTTTCTTTGGCAATTCGCAAACTCGGTCGAAAGCAATTGGGAGAAGGAAGCTTTGTCGCATAGGCGAGTGAACCCGTTGAAGACGAAAGTCCCCGCGGGACTACCGTTTCCAAGATTAGAATACAACTCTGTAGGAATGCGTGGGTTCCTTTGAGCGTCCGGGGAAAGGTAGATCTTCCCCTTACGAATTACAGAGAAATAGAGAGAGAGGGTCCCGAGAGATCGTCTCGGTAGTCAACGAGCAAGCCGAGTGACCAGCGAGGCGTGGATAGGTCCGAAGCACTCGAAAGAGGATTGGAACGAGGATTTAATTGACACCGGTAGGTGTCGTCGCACTAAACTATGCAAAGTGGACGACGATCCACCATGGGCCGGGGCTCCTTCGGCCGGCTCCTTTTGGCCTCGGCGAGATCTCTCAGAGAAACTCGAGAGACTGACGAGAACTTACAATCTTGACCGCCAGCACGATCGGATCGGGAGGCAAAACGCGAAAGCAAAAAACAAATGCATCATCAAAGACTCGTCACAGTCCCCTGATCGGAAATCAATGTCATCGAAGTCTACCAAAATAAAGCCCCAACAAAAACTTAAACTCCTCGAGCAGCGCTTGTTCTTTGAGTATTTTGCTTTATCAGTTCCTCGAAAAAATTTTAAGAGGCCAAATTAATCAAGGCGCTCGCGGATCGAGGAGAAGAAAAGGCGAAATAACGTTTAATGTGGAGAATACGCGCTTTCGCGGCGGGAGAGCGCGAGAGAGGGAAATAAATATAAAAGAAAAGGAAAAACAAAAACCTGCGAGTTCTCGCCGTCGCGGCCGGCGACAAAGGGCTGCTGCTGGGTATCGTCGCGGAGAGATAAATCTCGCTCGGGCTATCTCTCTCTGGTAGTGCGCTTGGCCGGGGTCCTGGACGAAGAGAGGAGCCCCCCACAGCAGCATCGTCGAGAGCTCGTTCGCCCGAACCTCCGTGAGTATACGGCGAAGATCGACTCGCTGAAAATCGTGAGCAACCACGGTGTGTAGAGCCGAGCATCGGCCAAGCAGAAGCTTCTTCGCCGCTGAGCAACAGCTTTTGCGTGTCTCCGCGCCGGTGCTTGAGAACTCCGGCTCTCATTTACACTAAGGCTCCTTCCTTCCTTCTGTTTCTACTCTCCGAGGATTTACTGGCAGCGGAATACAATGCGGACCTGTCCGTGTCCATCTCTAGGTCCCCCGCGGACGTTTCTCCGCTGCCGTGGAAGCTATTCACGCGCGGCGCGAACGTCTTGTAACCACTTCGAGCTTCGGGCTATAGATATTCCACGGAAACCGAGACCGACCGAGCTAGCGGCTCGAAAATCTCCCACCGCGTCCCCTCTCGTACGAGTCCAGAATTCCACGATCCTTCGGTACAATGAGAGCCAACTCAAACTCCAAATCGAAAATCAGATTCGCAAGTCTGATGGCTTCAGCCTTTTCCACTGAATCCCGGATTCGTGCGTCTGCAATTGCAAAGCAAAAATGAATTAATAATCAAGTGCAGAGGAAGAAAATCGTCTGTGTCGATACGAGTGCCTTAAATTATCGAACTCCTAATGAATCGATCGTAAATCTTGATGGTACATTAAATCCTAGAATTCGTACACGCCCAGCTTTCAATGAGCCGAGCTTTACGAGTTAAACTATAAGAGCTCGCGAGGGCGCGCGCGCGCGCGCGCGAAAATAAGAACAAGAAGATTGAAAAACGACGAAAAGAAGAGGAGGTGGGAGAACGATGAAGAGGAGCAATGGAGAGTCGGAGAAGGGGAGGGGGGTGAGATTCCTAGTGAGACCGCCGTTTGTCGGCACGTTTGTGGGACCGACGCCGCCTCGAGGTGTGTAGAGAGCCCTCTTCGCTTCCGAGCAAGTTCTCTTCTCTCTATACCTAGAGATACGCTGAACGGTAGAGTGTACCTTAACTCGTTTGCGTGCTCTGCTTCGTCTATGCCAAGTCGATTGCCCAAGCATCGTCGAGAGTTCTCATCTCCCTAAACGTGTTGAATTATCGGAGCCCAATGGATCATCCGATAACATTTTTTTTCTCCGACGGAGCCTCGAGTGATGGATCAACTAGGAAGATACGCGTTGCGAATTAGTAAATCGCGAGGGATCGAGTACGGCATTGGAGGATCGGCGATTTCATATACGCGTTCGCCGGCCAAGACGACAAGTGCCCGGCGCCTCGGCGCGGCGCGATTAACGTTCGCGCATTCGATTGTACGCGGGAGAAAAGTGAGAGGGACAAACGCCGTACCGGGCAACTGATTTGCGATCAATTTGCCCTGATTTACAATCGGTCCCTCGAGCGTCTCTCTTCGCTTCTCTCGCTCCACGCTTCTCTCGCTTGTTCTCCCTTCGCGCGCCTTACCCTTCCTCGACGCTAACGCCGACGCGGAATTCCGACTCAGCTGCGAACGTCTCTCGACGTTCGGTGTTCACGGTTTCCCTCGATAGGACACAGCGGATGGCTCTTTAGCGTATTCAGGGGAAAAAAAGCAATGAATGAAAAAACAAAAAACAAAACTTCACACCGCATACGGGTAAAAGGACGACAGAGGCGAGAGCTTCTTTGAGAACGGTTAAGATATAGCTTCGGTAAACCGTGTCTCTCTCAAAGTATACGAAACTTTTCAGTCAAGTACTTGTATACACATATATATATATATATATATATATAGATTATTTATAAAAACGATGCGCAGGGACGTCGGTGGCGATGCCACAGGACGCGCGTGGTGCGCCGTTTGAAAGAGAGATCGCGTGGCCTCGTTAACAAGTCGGCGGGGTCTTGTCAGGGCATCGTCGCGCTGCGGTAACAGTAGTCTGTAAGGTGGATGCGTGCATCCGTCACGTATCTCTCTAATCGTCTTGTCACCAGCAAACTCAGCGGCAGTCAACCGGCATCGTCTCCTCTCCCTCTGCGCGCACGTTAATTGCAGTCTTTTCATCGTGACGACAGAAAATCCTAGCATGAATTCTCATGGCCACGGAGACCGTTTCGCCGCGCGAGAGTCACGAACGGCTCGCGAGACGCGAGATGAAAATTAGTCGCTACCGGCCTCACGGACGGACAGTCGACTTTTAATCAATTTGGAAAAACTTGCTTGGTCTTTATACGCCGGCAAATAGAATCGACATTTTTATACCCATGAGCAGGTACGCGAAATTAAATGACGATGAATATAAATTTTATTTTGCACCGTGAAATAAATTAGAGTTATTGAATTACCGGGATTTTTATAGCAACATTTAAGTGAATCGTTAAAAGCTGTCGACTGCAATTCTTAATATTGTCTGACATTAAATTTCGATAATCGTACAGTAAATTCAATTTACCTGTTTGTGCATCAATACTTTCAGTATTAGTACATTGAATTTGCAGCAATGTTTGTTTTTACATTTCCTATGTGTGTAAAAAATTAATAAACCACATTAGAGAATAGCCTCGGGTCAAGTCGGGGCTCGTGACGTATAACCAGAAGTAATCTCGCTCGCATCACGGACGAATCTCGCGCGTAACCCTCGAGCGCGCGCCTCGGCTATACATAAAACCGAGCGAAGCCCTCGCACAAAGGAGTCGTGGTGAGATGGTAGCCTACAAGATCGGATAATATTGGTAGTTATTTGTCGGCGCCGGGTTGTTGGTTTTTCGGGCTTGAATGTGTTAGCGGAGGATAGGCTGCTGCGGAACGTTGCTAGTCGGTCGACGGGGCGCGCGAGCGCCTCGTATATACGCGAGAGTCCAGGACCCCCGCGGTGCCAAACTCGCCGGGTCTCCTTCAAGGCCCTTTCTCTGCTTCCACCGTACTTCTTTCGTCGGTATATTTTTATTTTTTCATTTCATTATTATTATTATTATTTTCATCCTCGCTCGGGCGTATTTTTCTCCACCAAAGGATCACGGATAAGAAAATATCGAGTGCTCAAATCCAATATTTGCAAGAAAAACGGAGTTGCAGTGAAATATACGAACGAACGTCGTATCGAAACATCGCTTCGACTCGCGGGCATTACACTTTCATGTGTGACAATGATGTAGCGAGGAGATATCGAACGCAACTGGTCGCGCGAGACGAGTCGAAAGGGAGAGGCGGAGCGAGCGGCCTTTCGGTAACGTCTTTTAATCACGAAACCTACCGGGCGCCCGTTCACCGTAAGAGAAACTCCGCTCTACTGATTCCCGTTCGCGCAGTATCGCGGGGAGGCCCTTCGGTGGAATTGAGTAAAATCAATAAATAAAGAGACTCGACGTTAGGCGGAAAACACCTGCGACCAATGTCCGCGCGCACAGGCTCCGGAGATCAGCCGGCCTTCGTTTTATCTCAGCGAAGTAAGCCTCGCTGTGCGCTATATACATTACAGGCGCGCTATGGGTTACACGCAGTCGGGATATCACGATAGTTGAGGAGCGCGGGTAGGAGAAAATTCTCGTTCTTATTTCTCTGGATATCGTGTGCTGGAAGGTCGTTTCGGACACATCGTTCAGCAAAGCGGTATATATCGTTGTTCTTTTCTCTCTTCCTTTTTTTTCTTTCCCTGTCTTTCGCCGTCGACAAGATCAACAGTGTGTAATGTGTCTTGATCTATGTCTCAATTTCCCCGAGTGCCTAGGCCACTCCGCCGATCGCAGTGTGCTAAGCAGCCTTCGGGGATCGATTATTCTCGCCGGAGGCACCTGCGATCTGCGATGCTGCACGGAGAGCGCTAGTTTACAGAGGAGGAAGGCGACTCGATGAAAGAAAGGGGGAAGGAGAGAGATATATTTACGACATTAACTTATCTAGGAGGGAATTTTATTCGCACGATAGATCAGAAGGCTTCGCTGGTGTTTCTGCAAACTTGAAATGGTCCTTAAAAAAAATTCTTTTTCGTCGACTCCATCGTTTCTACGACTCTTACTCGCTACTGTAGCTCGCGTGTAAAGTCGTGTAATCCAAAGCACCTCGAGGGCATAGTCGGATATCAGTACTTAAAAAAAAACTCCGTTGAATCGAGTAAGCGCTGTTTGCCGATCATGGGACGAATGATTGATCGATCTAACAGAACAATTGCTATGGGGAAAAAAAAGAAATACTTAATTCAATTAACAGTTAGCACGATTAATAACGTGTTTTTTATAATCGATGAAATATTTCTTTCGCCATCCGCGAGCTAAAATTTAGTCGATATGAATAAATTTTTTTCCAGTGTACAGCACCGTTTCTTTATAGATTAAAAATCGAAACGATTGTATATAAAGACCAAGAAATAATAAAGATATATGATATTATTGTTTTGTTGATGTATATTTGTATGTATAAATATATCCAAGGTATTGGGATAGTATAGAATACACGCTATAGGTGAGCTCACGGTTACTGAATAATGTATCAAACAGTCGTTTGGTCTCACTCTCGCCTTCCGTGAGCTCCGTTGACCGTGTTCCCTGCTCGGCCGTTGAGGACGACGATGCTCGCCTCCCAACGACTCTCAGGCTAGTCACTTTTTCTCCCACTTCCTTCGCTCGTCGAAGATCTCGCACGCCCGCGTGAACGCCAGTCCAACACTATCGAAAGAGGATCCTGAGAAATAAGCAATTAAGCAGCCATGCGCGAGCGCGGGGCACCGCGCGCGCGTTCGCGAGAGGTTCTACGAGCTGAAAAAGGATTCTCGCGCGACGATCGAGAGACGACAACGATCGACGATCTCTCTCGAGAAGGATGAGACGAGCGGCGAAGTTCGTACGAGCGAGCGAATCGGACTCACAGATCACGAGCATGCTACGCTGCTGCCGGTGCTCCTGCTCGATCGACTCACGCGCAACCATTAAAGGCGACCGCCACTTTTTCATCGGCCCGCTAATGGCACCGGGGACGACGATGAGGTCATCCCGCCAGTTAGACAACTAGATTCGTGTTTCGCGTTTCTCTCCGTCTCGATATGTCTCTCTCTCTTCATCCACACCGATATATCCCTCTCCCACTTCGCCGCGATATATTTTACGACTTGTCGCGCCCCATGAACCATTCTCGCTCGCCGGAGATACTCCATCTCAATCTGGTATCAAACTCACGAAGAGTCTGATATAACAAGCTATTACAGCATCGTCGGAAACGATGGTAATTTTTTTTCTTCTTTTTTCGCACGATAATTATTTTCGACGATTTATCGGCTTCGAGTTCGAAAAATATGCTTTTTATCGTGCGCCAATGTTGCGAGTTACGATGCAGCGTTCTAATTCCGAGCCATTGTTGGTTGCGGATCGATGAAGGCGTTTACACGGTATTAAAAGGGAATTTTCTTCGGGCGGATTATCGTGCATGGCCCGAGCCAAGAGGCAGGCAAAGGCTTCGGCATCTTTTGGGCGAATTTCTTGTGTGTGGTCCCTCCAGTTCGAGGGCTAAGCGTGCCGATAAATCTTGTCAGCGGTGTATAACGTCTCTCGGCCTTCGGGAGATCACCACCTCGCGGCGTGTACCGGCATATATACTTTATAAATATATACATACACATACACATTGCGAGCATGGCGCGTTATATGCGCTCGGGAATATATATTCGAGGCTTTATACTCGGTCACGTAATTAGTGTGAGACCAACAGGTGAGCTCGTCCTCGAGGACAGCTGCCGGCTCCGTTGCGTTCGCCACTCGTTCTTCTCCTTGCTCTTTCCTATCCCTGCTGATTCTTCGGCCGATGGTAGAACCCCGTTCTCGCTCTCTCGCTCTGTCGTCTCGGCATCAACGACTCCTCCTCATCAGCGCTCGTCGCTTCGCGAACAGCCCAACAGCGAGTACTTGATTAATTCTTGATAACGAAACCTCCCCCCCTTCGTGTACATACCTCGAACTTCGGCGTATATTTTTGTATCAAGTTAATCATACATCGCCGTTCTATCGCGAGCCTTTCGCACGCGCGTGTTCGGGTTTCTTTTTTAGATCTCTGACTTCGATTATCCACGAGCGAACGTTCTCGCTGGTCGATCTCACGAGAAACAGCCGATGAAGCGCGGCATTTTTTTAGAATCGAGATTGTTAAATTCAGTTTTCTTTCGCGTGTGAATCTTGTTACGCTAGCAAAAGAAGCCGGGGGCAAAACGAGCGTGAGATTCATCGATAATAGAAAAAAAGTTTGTTCATTGTTTGTATTTGGAAAAAAGTGGCGCCTTCGAATATTCCCAAATGCTTCTCGTATTCGATGCTCATAAACAGGCAAGGCAGTCTAGTCGGTGGACTTGAAAAATCTTTTTTTTCACCCGTTACATGAAAAAAAGTTGGGTGAAAGGATTTTTTTTCCATTTTTTCACGTTGCAATGGAAGTGATTAAAAAGAAACTCCAACTTCCATATATTCACGTATTTTTAGCGTTAAACGGGAATCCGATTGCGGTTTTGGCTTACAGTCAAGCCGCACATCGGTGATAGCGGGAATCCCTTTTTTTCTGTTTGCGGCGCGAACGAAAGCGAATGGCCTGTAACGAGAATAAAAAATGGGCCCGATGAATTGAATGTTCGGTAAAGGGAATTCCGATATTGTAATAAATTCAATTGAACGCTCCTCGCCATTCAGCTCAAACTGGACAGTCGAAACAACGACGGTTGTCGGTATAATGCCGACATTGTTTTACTCCAATATTTTTTCCTTCGTCTTTTTTCATTAACACAGAGTCGCGCGGTGGAAGAAGAGAGATGGCGATCGAGTCGCGTAGCTTCACCGCTGTGCGACGCGCTGGACGGATGAATCCACTTTTTTTTTCGCGTAGTGCGTGTCAGGCCATCTCGAGAGTCATGCTGCAAGGAGGGACGGAGTGAGCGAACTATGCGCGCAACGTTGTACCGGTACGTATTTTGCTAGAGTTAAGTGAAACGTCGCGTACGGAAAGGAACGCGCGCGTATTACGTTTTCCTCTCGTGTACTCGAGCGACACAAGCAACGCATTGGCCGAGGAAGCAAAAAGCAGCGGGATCGTTAGACACACTGTCCATCGTGTCTGCTTCACAGTCGTACAGCCTTGCGCGCAAACGGCCGCAGATCTTTTGCTGTCCCTCGAACCAATTATTCACACACGATGGTAAGAAATCTAACGTTCTACGTGCGCACCGAGGAAACTCGATACCGATATCGTTCGCCGTGCGCGATACACATCAGGATATATCGGAAAAATTCATTTTTTTTACGAAAATTCGGGGCAAAAAGATCTTGACGAATCGTCGACGAGACGTTCTATTGAGTCGTTCGTTCTCGATGCGTTTGGGTGTTGGAACGATGCTGTGTCACAAGTGTCTATTATCCTTGCAGAAGCTGCACGTCGGTTACAGTCGACGAACCGAAAGATAGTGATAAAGAGTCCCGTCGACTAGCAGCCCCGTGGCGAACAAGAGAGAGAGAGGAAGGAGATAAAGAAGAAAATGAACAAAGAAAGGCAGAGCCGAGAGAAGACAAGCGGGGTCTCTCTTCTCCGCTAGCCCATAGTCGTTATAACATCCCGTTCGCGTTAGTACTTTGCCCGTTGCTTTCCGACCAACCAGCAGCGGAATCCGACGCAAAGCCCCATCGCCGAGGCGCGCCCAGTAAGGCCAGGAACACTGCCGGGGATCATCTGATTGCGTGCGACCGAGCGAAAGATCCAATTCTCCCAATTAAGCTTTCGCACTTTTTGATGACACGAGTTCTCCCTCTCGCCTTATCTCTTCGACGTTCCGGGAACGCGAAAGAAACGAATGGTTTCAGTAAAAAACGTAGGCGGAAGAGCATGTATATATATATATATATATATATATCGAATAGTGTAAAACTATGTACCTAGACGTGAGGCTTCGCCACCAAAGTACGAATTGGATCTAAACACGCCTTGCGCGACGCGAGACTCCCCCACGATTGATTCGAGATTAATTCACGCGTGAATAACGATATTAGAGTTTAACGAACGGCAGACGCCACCGTGTAAAATAGGCGCTATAAAATAATGATAATAGTCGGCCGCAGATCCGTTTAATCGCATAAAGTGTGACACTATATTGGATCGTCTCTATGGATTCTTACGCGCGCGAGCGTCACCCTGCGAAAGTCGTTCCTCTTCCGGATTACGTACCGGCCGCAACGATCTGTAAAGAAAATCAGTCACAGATCCTCGCGTCGTGTACAATTCGCCTCGACCGTTTATAATCGCATAAGGGTGAGAGCGTGACAAACCCCCCCTCCTAACTTTCACGGATCGGCTATAGCTATCGTTGACTCTCGAGGGGTTCTCGCGCTATTCGCTTCTGTTAGTGATATGCCGGACCACGGTGGCTGAGTGTTACGAACTTCAGACTTCGGGATTCGTGTTATATACACACGAGAATGTCGGACTACCCTGGCCTGGTCAGGATGGCTCGCACACTCTCTCTCTCTCTCGCTCTTTCTCTCTCTTCTCGTGCAGTACAATTCTGGCTGATGCTTCCGTGGGTCCAAACACGACAAAACCAGCACTAATTTCACAAACGAATGAACGGCGGTGGATTCTCGTGCTTCGCCCCGGTCCCCGCTTCTTCGGTCTCCCTCCGAACGTCGGGGTTTCGGGGGGATGATACACCACCGGACCGAACCGACACAAATACGTTACGCGCGCTGACAAACCCCTCCCCTCCAGTCGTGAGGATGCTTTTGGCTCGGGGATGCACGAGCAAGACAGGGGGACAATGGAGACTGAACGAGACAGAGCGAGGCCAAGACGCGGAGGAAGAAGAGAGAACGGGAGAGATGTGATAACACATAGGGCGATACCGATACACCCCTCTACTGTTCGACGAAGATGAGTCAGCTATAACGGGCGACGTCGGGACGTCGTGTCTCGATGACGATATGCAATTCTCTAAAGAAGAGTTCATTAAAAGATTTTTTCCGAAAAAGATAAGATTCAGCAAATTCTTGAATCGGAATTTAAAAAAATTAAAGAATTTTTTTTATCATGCATTTTTTACACTATTTTTACTGGAGAATTACGATTTATGAAACATAAGGTCGGTCGATAATTAATACTGTTATATTTGTAGGGTAATAAGCAAATAAGAGTGTTTATGCGTTGCATCGTTTTTTAATAATTAAATAAAGATTGAATCTATGAAAGTGGCGATCTTATTCATTATTATCGATGGCAGTTTAATTTTTATTTATCGCTACGCTTGGACGGGTTATTTTTCAACTTTATACATCGTGACATTAGTTTACTCGTTGCATTGGTTCTTAATAATAGAAATGAAGATTTTATATTTAAGAGTCGCATTCTCATTTGTTTTTAAGTTTATGAATTCTTGAGAATTTTTTATTTTTTTTGGTATTCGAGTCAATGCGAGAAATTTCCCGACATTATCTATCGTTATATTAGTCTACGATAGTCTTAATGCGCGTAACTCGAGACCGCGCGCTCTTATCCTTTAGTCCGTCGACCGGTACACTCGACCGGTACACTCGACGAAATTACATTGCTACTGTTAATATAGGATGAAAATTAAATGTGAATTAAATTTGAAAATTCAATCAGCATCGGGAACGCAGAGTGGAACGTTCGGAGTTCGCTCGTTCTCAATCACGAGTGTATCTCGTTCTTTCTCGCACTCTCGCATGGTAACGATCGCCGGAGAGGCTGAAAAACCGGCAATCGAACGAGTGCCCGGCCGCGACGATGATGATGGTCTTATTTTTCCTGTTAGCCGGGGGCACCGTAGATTTAACTCCTTCGATGGAAAGAGAGCGCGCGAGCTACTTCGGTAGGCGTCGTTCCTAATGTCGTTCGGCTCGTATCTCGCGAGTATCTCTCGTGTCTTTCCGACCCGACGGCGATCGCACCGCGGCATTCACGCCGCGCGACGCTGTATGCCAGGAGCACGAGAGAAAGACTACTAGAATAAGTTCTTTCTCTCATTCCCCGATTATATACATATATTTCGTCGACAGCAGTCTCACCGGTGGAACTCTTATAATTTTTTTAAGAGAGCTGCTTCTGGATATGTTGCCCCGTTCCCTTGCGCTATACAGTCCTCGGATCCTCTTGTGCCGCTATCGACGGTGGTCGGGTGTCGAAACACCTCGACCAATTATCGAGAAACTGGAATCCCTGACCACCCAAGCCTCCGCGGAGCCTCTTTTGCCTTCCTCGTCGCGTTCCTTTTCTCTTTCACGATGGTCTCTCGCGCCTCTATCGTCGGTATACGCGTACACAGCCGTCTCTCGACGATTCAACGCACAAACGAGAGGCGCACAAGCCGCCCCGACTCTCCAGAGTTAATTAAGGCTGATCCTCAGCCGGCTAAGGACCTTCTGGCTTACGCTTTAAACTCGAACTCGCGCGCACGTCCGACGCACGACGACGTGCATACAGTCCACGTTCGAGTTCCTGCTCTCGCTCCCATATTGATTCCCCAACGATTCTCAATCCTTTTGTCCCTTGACTCGTTCTCTCTTCGGCTCTTCGGTCGTTTCGGATTTTTCCTTCTTCGCGTCGCGGAAAAGGGAGACAAAACTCGAGAGAGAGACCCAAGAGTAAACGTCGACCGGCATTTTCGAATCGCTCGCATGCTTTTAATCGCCATTCGACCGAGCGGCTATTTCGCACAAAGATTCCGACGCGAGCTCTGTGTACTGTTCAGGGAACTAACTCATTTCTACCGCTGTGCTCCGAAGAAAATTTCTTTGATTCAATCATTTGCCAAGAAAATTTGTTATTATTTTAACGTCATTGTAATTCGTATGATTTCAGATACCATTTTTAAAAAATCAATTTTTCTGAAAAATTCAAACTTTATGAGACCTTGTGTGAATTAAAATAAAGTTGAGATTTCAACATATCGTATCTACATCGGGGGAGAGCAGATTCTCACAGAGCCGAGAACGAATCGAAGTAATCCGGGAATGCTGCAAGAAGTTTTCTCTGTTCGTTTATCCATCGGGAGATCGGAATCGCGGGGAAAAGCGAGACGAAATCATAATTATCCAAGGTACGACTTTCGATCTTGGAAATAAACGCACGGATCCCCGGAGATTCGTCCCATCTGCGCTACGGTTTTATCCGTCGATCGGCTCTCGCAAAACTATACGGACTACGAGTCTTACAGACTAGAGAACGCAACCGGGAAAGAGGCGAGATACGATCTCGAAGCGAAGCGAAAGAGCAGGTTTGAGTTTCGGGTCCAGTGTCAGTTACACTCGTAGCTGCCGCAAGATCTTTATCACTTTTCGACACCCCCATCGACTCCGCGTCATCGCTTGATGTTCTCAATGTATATACAAATTATAAGAAAAAATATGTTGCAAAGAAATGCCATCGGAAAACTTATTGATCTCCAACGATGATTGAGTAATTTTAGTGGTCAGGAAAGAATCTTCGAAATTCGTAGCGAAAGAATTTAAAAGAATTCATTAGAAAGGATTCCAATAGGTTAAATTTGTTAAATTTGTTTTAGAGATGAATGACTTTTTAACAACTTTTTTGCAAAAATTGGGGTTTTTATTTTATTTTATCGTTTGCATTGTGTATTCCGCATGAAATGTATTTCGATGCGGTAAAGGTCTTCTAACAAAATTAAGATTTCTTCTCCATCAAGGCACGACGATTCGATTGTTTTTTTCAATTGTCCGGCGATATCGCGCGTGTACCTCGTTGAGGAGCCACGAGCGCATAAATCAAGTCGAAGTATCCGTACGCGCGGGCATTGTAACGAATATACGAGACCGCGAGGGCAGTGCTGTTATATAGTGTAAAAACGCGTGTGTGGAAAGCTCCACAAGACAACGGGGCCGCGAGGAGCGAGAAAGAGACGAGAGACACGTGCCCCCGACGGGGTGTCGGATGCATACGAGATAAAGTTGCCCTACGGTTTCCGGTGAGCTTCGTGACTCTCCGCGACGTGAACGGGTAGGACCGCGCGACGCGGAGAGAAGCCCTCCCCCCTGGCCCTCAGTCTGCCGAGGATACGATTCTCCTTTCCCTAGCCCCGTTTCTTCGTATATACATCTGTCTACCTCCCAGTGTCCCACCGCCTTTATGACTGTCCCTCGGACGCGAGAGGCCCCCGTATCGTTCAACTCTCGTCGAGTTTCAAAAATTCTCGTGAACGTGGCGGAACTACGAAATTCTTCTCAACTCTTTCAACGTTACGGGACCAGATAAGGATCTTCGCGCTTTGGATGCATGCACGACCGCGGCAAACGTGCGCCCCCTCGGAGAACTCGACTACATCGAGGAGCTCTACTGCACGGATATTATAATAAATACGCAGCTTGTGAAAAGGAAGAAAAATACAAAAAACAACGTCATTGTTGCGCGGAGTGCGCAATGAAGAAGTTATAAAGTTGATTATTTTTTATTTTATAGCTGTCCGCAACACCGTCTTGATAGCCATCCGCATGTGCGCGAATCTTCGTCGGCGTTCTCGTAAACGTCTTATCTGTAATTGGACTGTAAAACAATAAACTCCGTACTCACACCGCGAGGGTGCAATCCGCGTGTCCTATCTTAGCGCCGCGACGCCTGAGTTTCCGCGAAGGACCATTAAAAAATCACCCTCTAATGGTTGACTCTCGGCGGCGCAAACGCTAATCATAATCCACGTCACCGAACGTCTCTGTAGCCGTTAATTCGTTTCGATGCACATTTCTTTTACGCTCTCGCGCCTCTTTCCTCTCGTCGGCTCGATAATTACGCTCGCGCCGAATCAGGGAGACGCGTTACTACCCTCGGACTTTGTTTTTTGGCCTTTCGCATTTTTTTTTATTTACTCATCACACCGAGGGGGGCAAAGGCTAATAAAAGGTGCACGCTCTCGCGCGGTAGTGCAAAGTGGTTTCTCCCGAGCGAAAGGACACCATAAAGTTCGCTTGCGCTTCATCGGTCACTCTCGTCGCGCCGCATTGCTTCTCTTTCCTCTCCCTCATTTATCCTTCCTTCCTCCAAAAAACTCACGATATTCGTTCGAGAATTTTTATTGGAAAAAAGGAACAGCGCAGCTTGTGCACCGTCGAAAGACATTCCGGGGATATTTCTTCGCGGCACGAAGATTCGAAGCCCGTATCACCTGTTTATATACAGGTTGACTCTGAACCGCGCAGCCGTTGGGGGACCGCGCACTCGCGAAGGTTTTTCACGCATATCGCGAATACTTTATTGTCTCCGTATCGGTAGATCGGTTCATTTCATCCCCGTTCATCCCTCTCCGCGCGACAATCTCGACGCAATTTTATAAACTCCTCCGACACTGCGGGCATTTCGCTGCCTCGTTCGAAGTTCACGGCGCTCGGCCGACCGTGACGATTTCCTATCGCGCATAGAATCGTCGTTATGCTCGTGCGATAGATATATGTACACGGGAAATCGCTTCGAATTCCTTCAACGATGCAGAGGCCAATTGAGAATCGATACTACAATCGAGGGAAAGAAGCGAAGAGTATTACGGAATTTTCGGCGAAGAGTCAACGATTTCGTACGCTGGTCTACGTTATCGCCAAGACGTAGAGGTGGAAAGAACAGAAGAAGAAGAAGAGAACGGGACGTGCGGTATCTAAAGTGCTTAACCGAGTGCTTCCAGAAGCGCTCGCCCGAGAGATCCCGAGAGTCCGAAGTTCTCTCGGATTTATACGTAAACACGATATTACAGCGCAAATGCGGAAGGTTTTGATTTTTCTCATTGCTTCTCTACAACAACACAGTTTTTTTCTTCAATCATATCTTTGTCCACTACCAATAATTATTAGGTCAAATAAATGATTAATTTTATGAATTTAATATTTCATTGAAACACACTTCAGTTTTCCATAGTCCACCGGAAATTTTTGTTAATTCAATCTTCTTTTTCTCAGTGCAGTTATCGTTCGGAATTGCGAAGAAAGTCTACAAGAGAATCATAGACCATTGTCCATGATTTGTCAAGTCGACGTGACCGATGACTCGTAGCAATTTGCAATATACTCAATAATCGAGGATTTTTGTGCCAGGTAAAACGCCGTCAGTGGATTCCAGAGTCAGCTGTGAATCCGAAGGAATCGGAGCAGGATTAGTTGGCTCGCATTCGCATCTTCCGACGCTCGCATCAGACGGAACGTCGGAGAGTCTCTTCGTTTCCTGATGCGCGTTGGCAGGTAGGCACACAGGTGAATGCGGTTTTCGCGAAGCGAGAGAGCACGGTAAAGCGCGTCATCTCGGCCGAATGGGAAGCGAGACGTATGTATAAAAGTGCGACGAGGAAGAGGACATAATGCCGCTGGTGTCGAGCGACACTTGTCCCATCGCGAAAAACTGGATGTCCCCTTGGTGGACAGCGGCGTCGAGTTCGAGGCGAATTGCGAGGGGATTCTCGTGCAGCGCCGTCGTCGAGTCTTGTCGGATTCGCAACTTTTGCGGAATGAGGAATCGAGAAGTTGACGTTGACGCCGTTGTGGTTCTTTCGCCGGTGCTCCATCCATCAGCGAGTTCGGAGCGCCTCTCCGTCTCTTCGTTTTCCAGTCCAGGCATTTCGTCGTCTCTGCCCTGTCCCTCGGCCGCGTTCGTCATACTACCCCTTTATACTATACGTGTCTCTCGCTCTCTTTCTCGCTGCGTGTACCGCGCATTTATCTCGGCTACCGATGCGTCTTTTACTCCTCGCAAAACAGTTTCTCGCGCCTCGCGTTCCCCTCTCTACGGCTCGGGCCTTAATTTCTACGTCAATCCAACGAGCTGCGGCATTCCACACCGTTATATTACATTACGCTCGCTATATCCTGGGCATTATTATCCCCCGGTCATCTGCGTTCACGCGAGTTTCGTACGAGGGATACCGGCCGCAAACGCGCCGAGCAGGTGACGCCCGTCCGACTTCTGGATAGTCGGTCCGGTTTCCAGGAACACCGACTGAGGGAAAGAGGTCTATCGCGAAAGGTTATCGAAATATACGCCTCTAACACATCACACGCGTTAACTCGGTAGGTGTAATATCGAAATTTAAAAAAAAGGGAAAGAAAAAAGGAAGAGATAAATAGTTTACGACAAATATGCGTGCGTCAGACCCTCGAAGTAACGCTCCGACTTATCGCGAAATATCGATCTTCCGGATAGAATTTCTAATATTATATTCCGTAAATATGTAATGTTATGATAATCACGAGGTCTCCCAGAAAGGAAACTCTTGTTCTTGTGCTGTATTAATCCTGAAGAACGGCACGTAAGTGTCCGATGGATTTGAATAATTTCACGACAATCGTGTATTTGCTTTTTTAAATAGTGTATCGCTGGGGATTAATTTTCAGCGCCTTTTTAGCTTTTATAATATTTATGATAAATATTGTGTTTATTATAGACATATTGTTATTTCAACCGGAGTGTTACTAATTCATTGTTCGTATTTCTGGATTCCAACGTGAATTAAACGGAACAATATTGAGTTTCGTCGAAGCAGGATAGACAACGGCGAACATCGAGTCCGCGAGATCCATGTGTGACGTTAATAAGGTGGAAAAATATGTGTTCCGGGGTTAACTATATTTTTCACGTTTTTAGATCCAGCAGTAAGGAATTAATTATACCGTGCGCGCGACATCTAGATTAGTTTCATTTCAATATCAGCATTATGCCGGCGCGTCAATGCGACGTTGATACCGTAAAAAAAGGATAAACACGCGCGTATTAATATGAAAAAAAAAGTGTATATATATAATACGCGAGCGGAGTAACGTTGGGCGTCGCAACGTAGAAATACGCGGGCACGCAACAGAACCATACATATATTATCTAATAATCTAATAATAGTATATAACGTGCGAGCCGTCAGAGTGAGAAAACGAGAGGTAAAGAAGGGTGAAAAGCACGAGATCCTGAGAAACGATAATATACTCGAGTTTTCTCGCTGCGGCGAAGTCTATACTCGCACGCGTCCTGGCTACTCTATACGAGTGCCTTCCGGTCGACTCACGCCCTACGAATTCACGCGTTCTTCATCGCGATCTTAAATTTTTTCTTATTTTTTTTTTTACGATGTAGACGTGTACTATGCGAGATGAAGAAGTATACGATCCACCGGAGGGAACGAAAAAGGCGAGAGAAATATAGAAGTTGAAGAGAGTTAAAGGATGAGAAGCGGGTCGAGGGCGTCGGGCATTCTCACCCCGGAATTCACTCGGTCTCGGTCGAGCATTATAATTCTCTCGTCGTGCGAAGGACTAACTGTAAAGGAAACCCTTAGAGCAAACACCGGCGGCTTATCCGGCAGGATCGCCTCGTGGACACCCCGTTTGCTGCGCCTTCACAGAAGAAGAAGAAAAAAGATCTGTGCGGCTTGGCGTTAGCTTCTTCGGGGATGACGTACTCGCGGCTTCTGGGATCTCTTCGCTGCAGCTTCTTCAAGGCTTTCGGATGCACTTCATCCAAATTTCAACGTAAAATTGCAGTACGCTTAGAGAGAGCTTCGTAATTCATGCTTGCGATGATTTCTTTTTTTTACACTACAAATGTTTCAAGCTTCCAGAAGCTAATGCGGGATATGTTTCATCGGAATAAATTGCATATAAAATCGTTAATGCGATTCCTTTTCCAATCAATGAACCACGTTTCGAAGTCACTCGACTCGTAGACTTGAAACGTCAGAATCGCGAACGATCGTTTTCTTGCACATCGGGAAAATGAATTTATGCGACTTATAATCCGAGTCACACATCTATCGCGTAGTGTTAATTGGCTCACGCGTTCCCCATACTATAATCCTTCTAACTAGCATCTTATATATACCATATAATATACGTCTCGTCTGTATCTTGGACACTGTGCAGTTAGCGGCTTTTACAACGCGCACACCTAGTCGATGTGTGGTTATAGTATCCTCTCTCATGGTGCGAGCCGGCGAGCTAGCGAGGAACGAGCGACCGAGAGCCCAGGCGGAGTTTAATTGGATCGGTTTACAGCGCCGACGAGCTCCGTGTAACGCTCTTAGAAGAGAGACCTCTAATTCGTTTACGATGCGCGGCAAACGCACTATACACACAATCTTCCCGGTCTTCCCGTTCTCCGTGGGCCATATCATCTCGTTGACGACTGTGTATCGCGCTTGTATACGCCGCTCTGGCCGACAACCGCGCGGCGTATACGCTGCCTCTTGCCAACAACCGCGCGATCACCACGCTACATTAACTCCTCGTCTATTCTGCCTCGTTCACGATCATCCCGCGACGCCCACGCGTCCTCGAGACTCTCGAAAAACTTCTCGCCCACCGTATTGTTATAAGCTCGATCGTAGACGGCGATACGAGACAAATTAACGGTGCGTTTCGATGAAAAGTAAACAAAAAAAATTGCAACTATCGAGCACTTTTTAAATTATTTGTTAACCCATCGCGTTTATCGCATTGGCGATTACCTTAAAAATTATTGGTTATCGGTGAAACTAGGGAAACTCATCGAAGAGAATCGAGATTTAGAAAAAAAATCAAGGTCGCGATCGATCCACGGTAAATGCCTCGGAGCGAAGGTAAAAGGAACGAAAGACGAAGGAGATGAAACCTTTTTGGTGAGATCTCGCCTCGAACGAGGCGGCACGACGATGGGTGTGAATCTCATCTTTTATTCAGTCGCGGACCAGAAGCCATGAGCGCGTTTTCAACAGCTATCGGCGCTCTCGCGGCGTGTTGTTGTGTAGAGAGCGCAGAGATGCGCAGAAGCGCGCACCGTGTAACGACACACGAGAGAATGTAAGCCCGCGAGAAGAGGTGTGGATATGCGGCGGGCACAACGACTCGACGATTTCGTGGTCGCGGTGCTTAAAGGCCGCGCGAGAACAGAGACGCCGCCGCGCCACTTAGGGTGTGAAACGGCGAAATGCCATCGAAATCCTCGAAAGGGGCTCCGAAACATTCACATGATAGAACTATACAGAATCCATGCGGCCGAACCCAACGGAACGGTGTGAAATCGAGGAGCTGAGAATTCACTTGTCTCCGGATTCTGTTCTTTTAGTTCGAATCCTGCGCCCGAAAGAATCACGTCAATGAGTCTTGAGATAAAACACTCCGATTGTCGACCAGTAGCGTAATTTTTCGAAAAAACAAAAAAAAGGTTGCACATTACTCTCAACATTATTGTCGATCTTTTAAAAAAAGTCCTCTTCGAGGTAGCAAATGGGAATAAAATGTGGCTTCGTCGTAGAAGAGATCTCTCGAGGGACGAAAAATAACAATGTGCTCGATATCTTGAAAATTGCAATCGTTGCGGTGCTAAAAGATCCAACCGTGGGCTATAAAAAAATTAGCTGCCACTTCAGTGCATCGATACTGAAATTCTCAATGCATAAACCGATACGTTAAACTTAATTTGCAATTACAATGAAAAATAAATGTAACGTATCAAAAAACTATCGTCGACGTAACTTTCAATGATTCACTTTAATTCATTCATAAAAATACTTTAAAACCAATAATTTATTCAAACAATGCACAAAAGTACATTTTTTTTTCATCACTATTGCGCATTAAATCTGGTATACTTCTTTATGCTAAAAAACTTCCCATTTTTTTACACTATAGACACAAGCACGTATATTTTTCTCTGAGCCTTTGAATCGGCATTTCAATTTAGAGCATCCTCGCGCAAAAATCTCAAAAACAATGTTATTTTCGCAAACAAACCTCTGTCTACGAGGCAGCGAAAAAATTTGAACAATTATCCGTCAATCCGCATGTCGTGTGCATATAAAGCTGCAGGCTCGGCGCATAATTGATAAATTCACGTGATCCACGGTTATACATACAATCTATTATAGTTTTCCGGTATCCCCATCGTGTCCGATATATCTATACGGCGGACACGATGGAAGGGTTCGGTCCTATCGATCACGAGCTAAATTAGAGGTTGCATCGGAGGTTTCCATTAGAGAGATAGGTATGTTATTATAGAAGTTGGAACGAGAGGAACACACCGCTTTACATCGGTGGTATTTGTTTCGCGATCGAGAAGGACAAAAAGCGAGGTAACCGGGAGGGAAGGATCTATCTGCTATTAGCCGTACACGAGAATATTCGCATCCCCTTGGTCTTTTCGTTCTCGTCATCGAGCAGCGTTCGTGTGGCATGGCCTACATAGCTCCTCGGATCACGAAGCGCAACAAACCGCTGAAAGGCGAATTATTACGGTGTTTAGAATCCAATTGGGCCCGTCAACGTCTCTCGTTACTCTTTCCTCCGACCCATCTGTTTATCCCTCCTCGAGTTAATTCTCTCTTCGCTGTCTCGTTTTTCTACCCTCCCCCCTTTTACCCCCCTATCCGCGCACCGCGTGACACCGTGACAGTTGGTACCGGACTCCGCTACGCTTTTATTTACAGTTTGTCCGCCCACACGGATCCTCTCGGTGGCAAATTAAATGTCGCCGTCACCTGCTAGAGTCGAGAACCAACTTCGGCTGTCCCCCGCGGGCTGCACGCACCCATTCGCGATCGATTCGTAAACGTTTTAACGTTTCCTCTCGTTCTCACTGTCACTCGAGCAGCGGAACATTCGCGTTTCGTTTTGCCCCGCGTTCATTTTCGTCTCTCCCGACGTTTTTTCACGGTGATCAGGATTTGGTGGATTTTTTTTCGTTTCTTTCTTTTTTCGTGGCTTTTACGCGCCTCGAAACATCAAGGCTGCAAATGCCGCCGATGAATTTCACGTATTAATGCGTTCGGGGTGGGGATTATAAAGAGTCCCCCCCCCTCCTCTGTTCCTTTGCTTACTCCTCTGCCGATATATCCAACAAACCGAGAGAACACAACCTGGCGGCCTACGGAATTACGGAAGCCACGGTGATATTTCAAGCATTCGCAGCACTTAAGCCGGAGTAACGAGGTGAGATAAGAGCGGGCGTTCCTACCGTATTATGTGCGTTGCCGAGCGCGTTCCTCGGGACCTCGGGGACTATAGTTCCGAGAGTACAGGGGCCCACACACGATAACGCGCTTAGTGCGAGCCCGTTCGGGGCCCGCATTCAAACGGCAGAGGGGGAGAGGCGAAGGGCAAGCGGGGGGGAGAAGAACGCAAAGGCCCGGCTATTTCACCTTTGCTGCTGAGCGCGCAGTTTTAAATTATCGCTATAACGTTTTCGCCGGGCCTGCTGCTCGCTCACTGTGACTAACCGCGTCCGCGCAAGCCTCCGTATAACGACGTGTATTCCTCGACGAAAGAATGAGACTCACGTGATAAACAACGGGAATCACCGGCGAGAAGAGAGCAATCAACGCCGATAGTCGGATTAAAATTGTGTCTATCAACGGCAATTCTACACACACAACATTTCTTGCTACTATGATGAACTTTGGCGAGCGTGTTATTGATTTTTAAAAAGTCAACGGTGTAATAAATAATAAATAATAATGTCAACATGAAAATTCATAAACCGTTGTCGGGAAAAACAATAAAACATAATAATTTTAATGATGATAATAAATATATTATCATATTGCAATATTATTGTCATTATCCATTCATTAATTTAGTGATAATATTAATTTAATTGAAAATAAAGAAATTTCAATCATTCAATAAACCATGAGATTCATCAGAAGAGTATAATTTTTCATCAAACTGCATTCTCGTTGAAACTTTTCAGTGTTGATGTCTATATATATTTCGTATAGTCTACAGGGATACAGGGCTTTGTGAACGTACGTCCAATTACGTATAGAAATTATGCATATAGTCAACGCTTAATCCACATATAAATTTTTTTATTTGGGACAACGCCTGAGCACTGTCCGCACGATGAGGCTTGTGTATACAAACCCTCGGGCATATATAATTCTGTGGGGCTTTTTTTTTTTTTCTTTTGATACCCGTTCGTCTTCGAGATACCGATCTCGTGACTCTCTCATTTCGTTGCCACGTTTCCTATATGCATGTCTAATGCTCGCCGGCTTGTTTAGCTTCGACGCCGGCACGAATGGTAGGCGTGTGGATAAACTGACCAAGTGAAATCTCTCCTTCGACACGTATCGCTGCTCAGTTTTTACTCGTGTACGCGATATAAAACAATGCCATATACACGAAGCCGAGTTACTCCTGATTTATTTGCCGCGTCGGAGCGGGGAGAGAGCGAAAGGGTTCAATGCTCGAGGAAAGCGAAGATTATCGTCCCGATTTCTTCGCCTTCGTTCGGCATGCCTCGATACAATATCTACTGACGTTGATCGTTACTCATTTAATCTACAATTTGGCAACAAAGTATGGAATTCTTTTTTCTCTGCATCGAGGTTTCAAGCATGTAAATGCGTTAATAAAGCGAAACGCGGCGAACGCGTTACACTTAGGGAATTTCCTTAATTCGAATTACGAACGGAGTGCTCGATCGCACGATACGCACATATACTTTTCCGGTCAATTTGGAGCCATTAGCTCTGAAAGTCTCTTCGCCTTACGGTTACTCGTCGGTTCTGGCGCGTAGGACCGCTTTCTGCATCGGTTCTCGCCTCTCTCTCTCTCTCTACCCTCACCGACAACACTCCGAGCTCGAATTATATTTAACAACCTGATGCCCTGCGTTAGAGCGCAAAAGCTCGCACGACCATCGGCATTTATCTCCCTCTCTGTCGGCTCCTTCGTTTCTGTTCACCACCGGTGTTCTCTCGCTCGCCGATCGTTCGCCTTTCCGTCACAGACAATTTAACACCTGGCCTAAATGGTTTGTTAACGCATAATAATATGAAGTCGGAGCGGCGCGCGAGCCCCCGAGAGCGCGGGTTCTCGCACACACGGGCAAGGCGACAGGATATAAAGAGCACAGGCCGGGAACGATGCCCTGACCTGTGCTATATATTACAATATGGAAATGATTCGCTTTGCTCGATGGGGACGTGTGTGGGCCCACACATCGGACACGGCCAATTTCTGTCACTCCGCTTTCCCTCCCCCCCACATCGTGTTTCGCTCTTCGGTCGGAGGCCCTCCTCCACGGATCGGTTGAGGTCAAACGGATATCTCCTTCGAATCGGTCTGCTCACTGGGTGCGTCCACGATGAGAAAGAGAAATAATATATCCTCGCGCGCGCACCACCCAGCGGCCTGCGGTACGGGCTCTCTCGTGCGTATACGTTAATACCTACTATATTTTATTCCTCTCGTTTCCTCTCTCGCTCGCGAGCGTGACGAAATATATATACGCGCACGGGAAGCGCGAGACTCGTGGTACAACAGTAGGGCTCAAAATTGTCACCCGAAACGAGAGTCATTCTCGTATTTTCGTTTGTCTTCTTTAATTTTTTTTTATTTCGCCTGCTTCTTTTATGGCCCGAGACGCTTCATGACTTTCAACACTGGAGAGCCCCATAATCGATTGAGGTCAAACGAGTCTGTATCTTCTAAATTGGTCCCACGGGCGCCTGTCGCTCGAGATAAGAGACAGGAAAATAAAAGATAGACCAGAGTGGAAGAAAAAAAAACGAATGAGTAGAGACGAGCGAAAAAAGAAACGAAGCATTGATTATAGACCGGTGTACAAGCGGGGGCATATAAACAGCTAAATACTGTTTTCACCGTAGGTCGATCTGTGTATATCGTCGACGGGTGAATCTTATATATCCGGGCACAATTCCACGACGGATATGTAGAGACAGGTGGATAATAAGGCTCGACGGTATAGCGAACGATCGTTTTATGCACCGCGAGCTCTCCGGGCAGCATCGACGGTTATAATTCATTGATTTTCAGGGTAAACTCTACTATACCCTATGGCAATAGCTAACAGCTCAACTCCGACACAGCGCATCGAGTGATGTCGCAAAATAGATGCTAATTAATTATTGAGGCTCGTAAATAATGGACGCAAACGGTTAGAAGCTCCGATGATTTTCTTTTCTTTTTTTTCCCTATCCGGCACTCGTCGTGTCCGCGCGTCCCGAAACGACACGACGATACGATTAATGTTCGAATATCAGCAACGGTTCTTTTGCGGTCTCGAGCTGGCGAATCGCGAACGTTGCAACTCTGCACGTGCAACGTCCACGTGCGTTGCGTTACATTTCCGTTAATACGCTTTTTTCCGAGGTGCAACGTCCTTGACGAAGGGATCGCCGTTGTCGTCAGCGTTGTCGCGGGCAGGACGCGCGAATAAGCCCCGACCGGATGCGACTTCCTGTACGCTTCGCGCGCACCATCGCTCACACCGTGTTTACGATAAACCTATAATATTCCCGAAACCGTTCATTACAGCGCGAGCTTTTCAACCGCTACACATTGGCGCGCGTATGAGAATCAGAGTTTACGGAATCTGACGACATTTCGGTGTGCGACAATAAATCATCGGTTCACTCTCGTTTTTCTTTAGAAATAGAACATTTACTTTCTCATTGCATTCGAAGTATGGAAAAAAGGAAAGTATTGTAATCACGACAAGTTTAAACGCATAATTCCTGGAATAAATAAATCTTTTCGACATCACAGAATGGAAAAAAGAAATATTTTCGTACTAATATAGTGTCTCGACACTTCTGACTCAATCTATCAATTTCCATTGCATGAATTAGTTTTGTTACAGACAACGCTGTTTATATGTGTGGATCAATTTCTTTTTCGCTGCTACGAATATTTATATTTTCCACTGCGAAAAGAGTTTATTGATATTTAACATACGTAAAGTTCTTTGCTACGATGCATCGCTAACGATATGCCGGCCTT
This sequence comes from Ischnus inquisitorius, assembly GCA_963924025.1. NCBI lineage: Eukaryota > Metazoa > Arthropoda > Insecta > Hymenoptera > Ichneumonidae > Ischnus > Ischnus inquisitorius. The sequence continues at coordinate 14,226,267 of OZ001245.1, read as the reverse complement.
TTCACCAAGCCCAAAGTAAGAGAACTAACTCAGCAAGGTAAAAACTCGGCAGGCAAATATCTCGAGAGTGTCTACTCCAAGAAGCAAGTCACCCAAGAAATTGAATTTTTGCAGATAAGAATATAATTTTGATATAAAATATAATTTACAAAATAATAATTTACAGCCGCAAAAACTGGTCGGACAACTCCCCTGATAAGTAACCGTAAAATCGAGACCAAAAACTGCTTAACCCAGCTCATAGATCATCGGTATGAGAATCAAGGTTTTCGAAATTCCGTCGCGATTCCCAGTATGTGATTCATCGCGTCCTTTTCGTTTCTCGCCCAAATGGCATGCATTTCTTTTTTCTCGCTGCATATTAGCTTCTCTATGTATCTGGCCCTATGATTATCTTCTAGCTCGACGAGCTTGTCGAACAACCCTCCTAATAAGTATCCGGATAATCGAGAGAGCTGTTCGTGTCGCTGGACGGAAGAAAACTGCCCGAACCGGCAGATAAATCACCGGACGCGTGCCGCTCTTTCTCTTCCATCTCTCTCGCTCTCTCTCTTTCTCTGTAATGTTGCTCGTATAAAAACGTTTCTCATGGGTTTCCATGAAAGGGGAAAATTGTGGGTTTTGCTCGCAGCGTGCAGGGGAACGACGTGGTCCTCGGCTGTCGAGAAGCCTAACACAAATACGGTCCGATTCTGCGTTGCACTCTCTCTTTCTCCGCAGGCTGCTGGGCATTGCCAGTGACACGAACATATTATGACCCGACCGTGTGCCGCCGTCACTGCCGCGAGTGTTTGACCGCTCGCCCCGTAGCTTAACCCGGGGGGGCGGGCGGGGGGGGGACTGCTCCTGTACCACGTTGGACACTACTAACGCTATGTTGTACCGATACCATATATATATATATATATATATATATATGTACCGTAGTAACATTTCAACGTTTGCCTTTTAGCAGCAAAATCGAGCGAGCGAGAAAGAGCTTTATAGATTTGTTGAGAAAGCGTAGCGCGTCCACCATGTGTGAGAGAGTAACGTTTCGTCGACGTACGAATTCGACGCTGCGTTTGACCACACCCTCGATTCCACGGACAAGATTTATTGTCACGTCGCGGCTCTCTCGCCGCGCACGGCCACCCACAACTAGACCGGTACTTCTATCCGGCTATCCTCGTTTCAAACATTCGTCCTTCCTACCGTCTCGTTTCTCGTCGTCTACCGCCTGAGCCTCCTCTTTCCCTCGTCCCTCTCGTCGCCAATGCCCAACCAGCAAGTACCAAATTAGCCAAGGTTCGGCTCTCTCACACACCGGGACTTGTTACCAATTTCGATCGGCAGGCTGGCTTGTAACTACCGCGCGGGATAGAAGTTAACTCGGCTAGTTTGGGTTAGAGCGTAAATAAACGTATATTGTCAACGGAAAACGTACTACCGTGTACGCTCTACGAAACGACGGAGTGTTTATGCTGTATAAGGTGAATCGTCCGTTAAATGGACGGCTAATGGATTTTTTTTTCGATAAAAATTTTGAATACCGGGAAGAAAACCCACAGCGAACCCATTACAATGATTTGGTATTATTTTGATAAGCTTGGTATTGATAAGTTCAATTATTGGAAAAAGTTTGTGAATCTCCAATGTTTCGCGATCTTTTCCATCGTTAAATGGTTGTTATTTTGAAACAAACTTTATGTCTACTCTCATATTGATAAAAATGAAAGGTTGATAATCATGAAATCAACTCAAAACCGATCAGAAAATATTCATAGCTGTCTCCTTAATGTGATTCGGCGGAAATAAATGCTATCAGCTGTTTATTTATTTTTCCATAAAATGAAATGCGAACTATTTGCGATGTTTTTAGCATAATCGAGTTTCGATGAAAGACGAATCTTCCACTAAATACGATTTTGTCAATTTTTTGGGTATTCATTCGACGGGCGATTCACCCCAGATGCATTGTAATCGGGTCTCGCCCGTTACAAATGTCATTACATACTAAAAAAAAAATATATATACGTTTATAGGAAAAAAATTGTACGAGGATAGTTAATCGTTTGAACGATGAATATGCCACGAGAACGAGGACGACTGTTTACGAGTAACTCGACACTGTTTCAAGGGGGTTTCGCCTCGACGGTTACGCATCGTGAGCCCGAGACGTACGACGTATACGATATTATATATACTCTCTTCCGTTTTTCGTTCATACCCACCACTGTGACTATGTATCCTTTGCACCCTCGCGAGGGAGAAAGGAATCGTTCTTCCGTCTCGAACCGCACCGAGGAACTCTTCTACGGTTATTTCGTATTCGTTGATGCGCGTCACCCAAAACGGTCGATCGACACGCACTGAGCCCTTTAGTATTTTTTTTCTTTCCTTTTTTTTTTTTTTTAGAGCTCCTTCGGTTTTTCTCGAGACGTCCTCGCGCATCGGTATCGTTAATACTTCTTCGCGACTCTTACTCTCGGCGGGAGGCACGACATGTGTTAAGAAGAAAGAATAGTAACGGCAGAAACGCAACACACGGATGCGTTCCCGAGTTATTGCCTCTTTCCGGCGTTTATAGGTGTCCATTACTCGGCAGTGCAACAACAAACTCTATTGTTAACGACCCTTGACTCGCACTATTCCGGCTATCTCATATGTTTGTGGGCGTTGTCGTTTTTTTATTGTTCTTTAACCTTCTTTCATTTATTCATCGGGCGTTTCCGCGGCTATTTATCGCAACGGCATTCCTTATTCAGTTTCAATCGTCAACCAATTCTTTTTTGCTGCTTCGCGGCCTCGTTTTAAACATTCGTAGAAAATCGCGCCCAGACGAATTTCGTATTTTTTTAATTCTTAGGAAATGTTGAGTGCCTTTTTTGCCTTTGTATGCATTTTCTCCACGATGAGAGTTCTTGAAAAACGATTTTTGCTTCAATCACGCCTAACAGTTAATCATCGACTGAGTATTACGATTTCTTCCGATAAATTTCAGGATATGTATTTTTTTTTCGATAAGAGGATAGTTTCGGGAAATATTCGAAGTATGCAACCTTTGACCCGGAGTAAAGGGCAAGCCCGGCTTCGTAAACCCACCCAATTGCGGAGGAGGAAGAAAAGGAAGAAGAAGAAGAAGAGGAGGAGAAACCCGGCTATTGAAGTTGACGCGCGCGTGGCGTGTCTTCGCTTCACAGAGGCCGTTTAAATTTTTTGCTGTCCCTTTTCTACCACAGTCGAGGCCCCTTTTCTCGTTCAACACTATCGTATATATACGGTATCTAATTATCCGTTGGGTGTTAAAATATTGCCTAGCGTGACGACAGATCCTAACGAGGGTCTCTCTTTTTTTCCATATCACCGAAGGTAAAGATAAAAAAAGTGTATATCTATGTGTCTGTACGGGGGACCTTCAGTGCTGACTCCTTTGCCGCTCGTTAGATAACACAAGAGTAATAATCTAATTCATTACTTATATCGCCGATAACCCATGAAAACTGTCGCCGTTCATTTATTTCGCCGTCTCGGAAGGGGGTGACATTTTGTGTAATCCATCCGGAGAATCACACTCGTGTTTATAGTTTTTTTTCTCCTTTCTCGTCGAAGCATTTTACCCAAATAGACACCGAGCAAATGCGAGCAGGATCCGAAAGGAATGAAAGGAAAAAAGAAGATAAAAGAACATGACGCTTCGGATAGACGCAAAAAAAAAAGGACAAAGTAGTATACCAATTTTCTCTTACATACGCCAAGGCCCATCGAAGGGGCGGAGGGGGCGAACGAAGTTCGGGGACTCCGCTTCACTGGCATGGGGTAAAGTTCAGCCGAGCGAGAGTGCGGTGATCACACAGGACATTGAGCAGGGCGTCGCCGTCGCCACGGTTGCGCCCCCCGCCATCGGCCACCGTCAAATTATAACTTATTTTATGACTTTTTTGCACCGGCCATTTAACCTGGCTCGAGCGAGATGACGTACAGACGTTTTTCCAGCATACAAGCGAGAAGAGGAAAAAAGAGAAGAGAAAAAGAAAAAGAGCGCGACGATGCGTGCACGGTGTACACGCGTTGCGAACGTTTTTCACGACTGTGATACTCTCTCGGTACGAAAATGAAATCACACCCTAATAACTTCCAGAGTCGAGCGCTTACGGGGGTTGCGTGAATTATATACCGCGTACGCGAGACTCCTTTTGCCCCGAAGGGTAGTTCCAATCTCCCGCTGCGCCGGTTCTTCCCGATTCTCGCGACTTCGCGAACCACCAAGATCGCCCTTTATAGATTCTCGTCTCGATTTCCTTTCCGGTCAGCACGCCACGTGCACCAATTAATTCTACACGGGATATTCCCATGTGCAAAGATACTCGAAGTATACGTGAAAAAAAAACGAAGAAACGGACGCGCGGTTAGCGATATCGGGCTCGTTTTCCTTCGGTCAGAGGACAATAATGTGTTCTAGCAGAAAAGTTGAGATCCTCACGGGACGTGGGGAATAGCGGAGGCGTCTCCGAGTCTGCATCTAGCGCAGCTGAGCCATGGCTAAGCATCGTATACGCCGTCGTCGACACGGCATCACGCTGCGAGGACTCGCTGTTTTATGGTTTTCGACGTAGAAACTAAACTTATTACGCAACGGGGGGCATTTTGGCAGCCGCAGAAGGGAAAGCCATGGTTTTTTTTATTGAATCACGCGGGTGGCATCAAGTACGGAGATCTCTTGCGACGTGTCTCTCGCCCGATTAATTTGCCGCTTGATGTACAACGTTTTCACTTTGTAATTCTCGTGAAAGCGCCGTTACGGACACATAAAAGTTACATATTTTATCGACTATGTTATCGACTCGAAAGTGACAAAGAATTGCGGCTATTCCAAAAAAAAATCTAATTTTCAGTGCATAAACTGGAACAGTAAATTTAATTTACAAGAGTTATGAAAAACAAAGCACTCAATTAAAATGTTATGCAGTGAAATTAGTGTTACGTCCCAGAGAAAGAAAAACTTCAAAACTTTTATAGATTAAAGTGCCTTACTAAAAACACAAATAAATTGCAGGAAATCCGATGCACCGATACTCGAAATTTAATGCATAAACTGGTGCATCAAATTTACAATTATGATGGAAAATTTAAATACAGTCGATTAAAAACTGTTTTCAATACTTTAATTTTCATAGTTTACTTCCATTTAATTCTCCACAAGTGCATTTATTGTTTATCAACATTTGACATTCAATTTACTGCGCCTGCTTAGCATTTGAATGAATAAAAACTTTCAATTTTTTCCTAAAAGTGATCGATTCTTTTCTCGGTGCAGTCTTTCGGCTTCAATTATCGCTTGGCTAGATCGCCAAAAGTCCGAGATTTTCCTAAAGCCACCAGACGCGTTTCTGTGTCGATCCGGGGAGGGGTGCGACGACTTATGCGTTCGAGAAAATTCGACAATCAATCGTCGACGCGTTTACGGTGCATGAAGGATTACCCCGGGGTGGAGGATCTTGTGGATCTCACTTTGGTGCGCGCGGCGCGGACAGGAACGCGACACACACGTTGGACGTCGTGGGGACGAAATTCCGGTGCTGCACAAGAACGGTCGGGGGTTACTTCGTCCGTGATGGTTATGGGGTGAGCGCGGAGATGAGAACGAACGAGAAGAAAAGAAGGAACGGGTCCTGCGAGGGACGGCTAATTCCACCGTGATCGCATCTGATCGATGTCCCTCGGCTATAGGTACGATCCACACGCACACACACACACGCATGCACGTAGGATGCGGTGCGTCGAGTAGCCCCCTCGTGTGTGCCTGCTCGCTGTCCTTCTTCGGGCTCGACAAACTATCTCTCCTTCGGTGTGTCTCGTCTTTGCTGAATATTTAAATTCACCGCAGTGCCGTGAGCGTTGAGGCGAGCCAACGATAGCTCATCCATGTGAGCCTACAATCTCGCCTACTGACCACCAACCGCGGAGCAAGAGATGAAAAACAATTTCGTATAGATTGATCAATAAACAAAAATTGTATGATCCACGCTCGGACAGTAGGCGAGATATTGCCGCGGTACGCGGGTGTATTTCTCTCGCAGAGAGAGAGAGGATAATCGTCGTGAAGCGAGCGGAGTCTTTACGGTCAAAATTTATCCTACCGTGGACCACGGACGGGAAGGCCAACCCCAGCCAGCATGTTTCTTTTGTTTTACTTTTACTCGAGGCTCTTCGTCGGCCTGGCACTCGAGTTGTCGTACGAGACTCCAGGGATCGGTTTATATAGGTACTTTTGACACAGGACAAGCGCGGGAACTCTATTGCTCTTGCACGGCGTTTTCTCCCTTTTCCTGCGACTACCCGGAACGCGCGGAAAAATTAGAGGGTCTTCCGTCGATACGTTTGCGCGGTAGAGACAAAGAGGCCCGGCGACGAGGGTGAGGTTCGATCGGAACGAGGGGGATGATAAGAAGAGACCGCATATGGTCGCAACTTTGAAGGGCCTCGGCGAACTCGGACTTCGCTATGTGCGGATGACTTTCTTATCTTATCGCACCGCGGACGATATCGAGATTCGAACGTCGAATGGCAACGAATGCGAGAAAGAAATTGAAGACACGCTCGAACGAGGGAGCGAGGGAGTCGAGCGCTCTCGATCTTAATGAAGCTCGTCGATCGGCCTCGTATGCTACCAGCCGTTTTGGCCGAGTTAGTCATAGGACATTGATCCGATGAACCGTCACGGGTCCCGCCAAAACTCCGGAGGATTCTCTTCGGATCGCGGCGTTTTCGGTTCGTACGAAAAGGAGACAAGGACCGGCGGCGGCGCTTCGCTCGTTCGCTCGCACCATTTCGTATTCCTCTCGCATAGACTTTATCTCCCGCGGTTGTTTTTATTATATCGTACGACCGCGCCGACCGCACCGGCGCGACGGAGGAGGGATATGTTTTATTTATATTTCATAATTTTCGTCGTCCCTTTGCGAGAATCCGACTGCCGAGGGTAGGAACACGACGAAAAAAGTTCTCGGTACCGGCCTCGACGAAAATACGACAAAAGAAATGAAAATTGCCTCGGATGTCTCGGAACTACGTAGCGCTGATGTGATTACAATTTGTCTAGGATAAGCCGCATAAAAAAAAGTATTATTTTTCACGAGTTGGCCCAACGGTATATTGGTACAAAATTCCCGGATAATCGAATCAGAAAATATTGCAACAAAACGCTTGAAAATCATCATCCATCATGCTCAAAGAAAGACGTAAATGAGTAGCAATAAGTTATAATAATAATATTCAAGGTCAAAAAAACGATATTCTCACGGAAAAGTTGTTGCATGTACATCGAAAGATTCGCAAAGAAGCTAACATTGTTAATATAATAACCAAAATATGCTGATCTATTTCTCGCAAAATGTCTCGTAAAATCCGCCAGTATTTTAGAAATAAAACGCTAGGAGTGAGCTCTCCCTATATTTCAGCGTTAAGATATGCCGAATATCTTTAAAGCTCGAACACACTCGTCTGCCGATAATCGAGTCAGCTGACATGGTGCTTTTTGGCCCTCAAAAAAATTTCGCGCACGGCCCTACTTCACTTCGTTCACCTTAATTAATACACGTAGTATGCGCGAACGGGAAGAGGATCCTTAATTGCAATCGAATAACTCTCATCGTGTCACTCGATTAACACGCGGGGGTAATGAGCGACGCGAGGGTGCGGGTACGCGGGCGAAAACTCCGGGATACACGTATTCTCTACACGCGTACGCGTCACGTGTATCCACGTACATGACGATGCCTCGATAAAAAGCGAGTACCGAATTGGGACACAGTGCGAAATTCATTGGAGCGCGAACGCACTCGAGAACGACAAAATTTAATCCTATATTATTCGGAAAGAGAGACGAGGGGTGTTACACGCAATTTGACTCGTTTCGCCGTAATGACTCGAGCCACAATCCCCCCTTATGCGTAGGAAATCATAATATATCTCGTGCGTTTCACGTAAACGTACGTAAATCATCGTGCTCGATGGGCAATATCTGTTACATGCAAGACATTGCATAAAGGGCTTCGTACTCACCGATACAGTGTTGACGAATGGTTTTCATACCAGCGAATTCAACCATGCTTTTTTAGCACCTCCGTCACTACGCACGAGCCACTTCGCCAATAAGCCTTTTGTTCATAGTTTTCTTCGATAAGAAACCGTAACAATAAAATCTAACCCGCATCCGCTCGCGGAGATAAGGCTAGGCGATAAGGAGATAAAGAGACTAATACTGGAACTCTCGCGGTAGTTGCAGACGCAGTGAAAAACTTGTCCCAGGCGTTACATTGTCGCAAGAAACACAAAATTTGCTCAAACCGGCGACGATTGATACGCGAAACGAGTCGCAGAACGTTAGACTACTTAATGCACACTGTTGCGTATAAGTGAAAACACAGAAAACAAAGTTTTTCTAATCTAATCGACGTCGATTAACACGCGACACGAGCTGCACGGCGCAACGTGCAGGCGCCCAACTGTATTGCGCGAATACATGCGAATATTACTATTGTTGTTATCGAAACCTTGAGAAGTGTTTATTGGTGGAATTTCGTGAACTCTATAATAATACGCGAATTCGCCATGAATCCCACAGGGGCCGCGCACGCCCGTTCTCGAGGCTCTTGTCATTAAACGGTAGTGTGTATACAAACAAGGTAAAGCGCGAAGCCGGCGAAAAGTGACTGAACGGCGTGTCTTCCCGCGCGCACGAGAATAACGAAGCTCCCGTAGGTACGAATATCCCGATAATTATGAAAGTAAAAGCAATCTCCCTGCATTCTCGTTCATCGATTCACGAAGCTGTCCCGCTTAACATTTCAGGTACTGTTCCGTCAGAATCCGATACTTCGTACGCGGAGAAAACAAAAACGACAACACGAGAAATCGCTGCGCGAATTCTCATCTTTGGAGGTTATACCCGTCACAACCGACGGGAGAGTCACTTTTAACAATCGATGAGGTGTCATCGATAGTTTCATTCAGTCTCGTTGCTTGTTAGCATAGAAAAATCAATTGCAACGTTCGTAACGTTGAAGCATCGCTGAAAAATAGAGTTCGCAAGAAAGTTTTGACCCAAGGAAGCGGAAGCACTTTAGAGTACGTTATTTATTTCGTAACAATTCAACGTTCTGCAAACTAATGGAAATTCGCCAACTGCAAGAAAGCTCATGAAATTGCAAATCTCTTTTCAGAAGTCGATGCTCCTTTTAATCGAGATTACAAGACATTTATGAGCTCGACATTCGTCGGAATCCTCACCGTCGAGGTTTACACCCGACGTTTATTTCCCATCGAATGATAGTGGATTGTGTTTTTAAAAATGTATGATTCGGACATAATGACCTCGGACGAGGACGAGCCGGTCGTCGTGCTGATGCAGCATGGCATCGATATTGGAGGCATTAAAATCCACATGCCCGTCAAACCATATCCTTGCCAGGAGGAGGTTATGAAAACGGTGAGTCGCGGATGGGCACGCTTGTAACTTTTTTGCTCCACCATTGTTGGTTCAACGTTAACAAAAAAGAAAATGTGACTAAAATTATTAATTGACAAAGTAACGAATTTTTAAAGATAATCGACGGATGCAACACTAAACAGCACTGTCTGATCGAAAGTCCAACGGGTAGCGGAAAGACGCTGGCTCTCTTGTGCGGTTCGCTGGGCTGGGCATCCGACTACAGGAGTGAGTAAATTAATTTAATGATTTTTCTACCATCAACGAGTTTTCATTATCTTCATCGATTCAAAAATTTTACCATGCATGACAAAATTTAATATGACACGAAAGTAATATGGAAAAATATTGATAGAAGGAGAATTGACAACGGACAGATAAGAAAGGGAACGAAGAATTCTCTCGAATTTCCGTGCTGCACAGTTTGTCCATTCGTCCCGGCATTTTCTATGTATATAATCTCGTGACTTTCGGCCGTTAACGTTCCTCGACGTTTTCGATCGCGTCTGCATTGTTCTCGGGAAGGCGTGATTCACTCTCGGGGTTTGCTCTTTTCGTCCCAAAGAACGTTAGCGGCTCGCCCGCGAGAGCGCAAAGCGCGGGGAAACAAGCGCGCGAATACCAGAAAATTCCAATTAGCCGCCAGACCCGGTTTCTGCGTCGCCGAATTAAAGACATAGAACGGTGAAAGAAAAAAAAAGAAAAATTAACTGCCATGTCAACGGTTTGACTTACGTCAACGCGTTTCTATCAAAGTCTCGAAAGTTGGCGAAAAGTTGACGCGAGCATGTCGCGCCGTACTCGAAAGTTCGTTATCCGTGGTGGTTTATAAATGTAGTCTACGAACTGTAGACTTTTACTATAATATATATATAGTATACGCATATATATATCGTCGTTCCTTTCGTCATCTGTCGGTGGCAGCAGCGGCGAGTTTTCTTCGCAACTTTTGATACTCGCGCGACTACTTTGCGAGGGGAAAACAAAAGAAAGCGTGTAAGATCCGATGTGCAGTAGTCCCGCTGCTGTTGCCTTTTGAAATCTCAAAAATACGAGCAACGAGATTCCCCGGCAAACTTCCCGAAAGCTCATCTTCGGTACTCGTCGCCTCGCCCCACACTTTTCCTTCCATTATACCGAGCTCTGATTCTCTCATACGCTTTGAATATCTCCGCCCCGTTCTTCTCGGCGGTCTATTCAACGAGAGCTCGTACCTTTCGACTTCGCCATTCCACTTGAATGGAGCGCGTAGTCTTGATTAGAGAGATAACAACACACAACGCCGTATCGACGAGACTCGTTAAATTCGTCGACTTTGCAAGTCGATTTTTTTCTCTTGTCTTTCGTTTTTTTTCTTCTTGTACATCAAACTCCATTGTCAAACGTGGGACACGCTCCGCTACCTCGGCATTATCATTCCTATATTGCACGGAACAATGTTAATTCACGTATGCGCGTACTTGCGAATCATCGCCGAGAGTGCGCTGAAGATCCATTCAGGGGTTTGTTTTTTCGCATTGTAAAAAGAATAGCTATCGGCGTGTATGCGCGTTTCAACAAAGCGTGGCAAGAAAACGAAGCGGCAATTAGCAATTCCTCACCGGCATATCAATTTAAATTATTCAACCGTTTATTTCCCCACCTGAGAGAAAGAGAGAGGGCTCCGCCGACCTCCCTCGCAGGCGTTTCGCGGTATAAAGTAGTCTTCCGTTGGGCTTTCAGAGCCGCGTGGCCGCGCTTAGCCGCGCCGGTCCCGCATGCCGCTAATTGCGCACGCTATCCGCGCGCAATGCCTAAACAATTAAAGGCCTCTTACCGGGGATTGTATTACTCGTGATCTCTCATCCTCGTTTCGCGGCAATCCACGGCTAACGTCGTAGCGAATATTTTTGTCAAGCCCAAGCATTCTGGTTGAAGAAAGGAAAAGAAGAAAAAAAGTTACTTCTTGCGCGATCACTTTGGCAGTAAAGGCCGTGGCGAAGTCTCACGAGAAACCTTACGCTGTGGTCTATACTTTGCGCGACGATCGAACGAACGAATTAGATTGCCTGTAAAATTCCGGTAATTCGTAAATGTCTGTAATTTGTCATAGGCAGAGGCTTAATAGACGTCGCCGTTAGTGAACACGCGGCGGGAGGGTATATAACGAGAAGCCCAAGGGTGGAGTAGGGAAACGACGATTCCAATGGGGGAGGGCGAAGGAGAGGGGGTGGGGCATGGTTTGTAGGTTCGCGAAGCATTTTTGAGCAACCGAACGATCGCGTGCCATTTCGGGTCATGTCAAATTAAACGTTTCTCTAACGTTAACGTCGTATTTGCGTGCGGTATCGTTTCCTCCTTTCGTCGCTCGACGACGAACGAGCTTCTTCTTTCGGAGCTTCTTCGTACCCCGCACATCATCGTTCTCATCCCTTCTTACTATCTCCATACCCCCCTTTGTAGGCTTTAGAGTTCGGCTCTGCTTCGCCGAAGTGCATAGCGGAACCGACCGCACAAAGTCTATTCCTCGTGGACTACTTTTTATTTGTATTAACTCTTTTATTTGTTCTTTTTTTTTTTTCTTCCTTCGTTTCCCTCGTCGTCCGCGGTTCCGTGAACCGGCTGGAACACTCGCCATTCCCATAGATAGTGGGTATAGACGGTTTCAGGCTATAACAACTACGGAACGACGGGAAAGATACAACGAGAAAGACGCGACGTCCCACGCGCTTTGTCACGGCATAATTCATATAGCCCAGGAGGAGACGTCTCGAACGGCACGCAATTCCGGGCTCGGTGTGTTCAGGCCTCGTTTTTCGGGCGGGGATAATCAAGTGTGCAAAAAAAAACCCCGCCAGACCTCATTTCTATCCGGCTGTTCGTTTATCGATGATGGAAAGTAATAAAGAAACAGCCCGTGTATTTTACCGTCGTCGGCGTTCCGGCCGTCTTTACGTCGAAATACTAATTCATCGATTGACGATTATTACAATAACCGTGGAACGCGCGTGGTGCACCGGACTTTATTCCTTTCTCGCCGCGATCGTATTCACGTACTTTCGTTACTCTATCCCGTAAATCGCCGAAACGGCTCGTCACGATTGCCGTTACCGTCGTTCGATACATCACGAATATCTCGATCGTGGAAAGACCCGATTATTCATTGTCTCTTTTTTCATCGCATATACGTGTATATCACGTAAGAATTGTATTTTCAACTGCCGCGTGCCCAGAACTGAATTTAAAGTCACCCCCATTGCGCTTCGGGCTCGCAAAGCGGCGTATCGTATTTCATCGACAATTATAGACGTCGAGAAGTTTTCGAGAAGTGGCCTCGACACGCTCGTCGTTCTCTTCGTAGTCTTTCGTGTACGCCGAGCCAAGTTGCACGACATCGTGTTTCTTCCGCTGCCGCTTCTGCTGTTGGTGCTCGCTCGCTGGCTGCTGCTGCTGCTCGCTCCTGTTCTATAATTTATTTTATATGCTTTAAAGCTCCGGACTGTCACGCTTCGTCCCGGTCAGGGGTCGAGTGGTACTGCTAGCCGCCGAACTCGAAACTTCGTTAGACTCCGAACGGCCCCCGTGTGCTCATCGTAGACTCACATAAATTAGAACTCCGTAGAGTCGAACATGAGGCGAAAGGTACAAGAAAAAGAACAAAAAAGGAACAAACTGAAAAAAAAACGGAGAGGAATGAAAGGGATGAAAAAAAGCCCCGGTTCGTTGCGGTTTAATCGATGAGGCCAACCCTCGTAAAGTACGTTTTAGGTTTTTCCAACTGCGACGCAACGATCGCTACCTAGAGATCGGGCATAGGGTAAAAGGGCGTGTCAACGTGAGAGGCTTGACACCCCTTGGTAGTCGCCGCGACGAACGACACGGTAAAAGATCCGGCCGAGATTAGAAGCGTTGATTTGTGACTTTTGTCTCTATATTACCTTTTTTTCCTTCTCATTGTCTCGCAGGTTTAAAGCCGCTTTTCACGAGAGATCGGCGCGTAGTACGGTATTTATCTGCCAACGAAAAGGAAAAAATAAGAAATGCTTGTAGAAGTGCATAGCCGATGAGTTGCACACGAGAGGGAAGACAGCAGGTACGAGGTCGAAATAAAACAGTTCGTAGCTGAATCATGAAGACAGTCGTCGATGTGGCTCGAATAAGTTTCCGCAAGCGTGTCTACGAGCGCGAGGGACACACATATGAAATTCATACGAGCTTCGTACCTGTACGGAGTTCTGTATTTTATCGGATGGCATACACACACACAGAGAGAAGAAGCGAAGTAGGGGGTGAAGTTGCTGGCTTGCGGAAGTCACACGATACATATGAAGCTCTTTAGCTCGAGCCGTGCAGTAACATCGGCATACCGAGAGCCGAGAGAAAGAGCGAGTCTGTGTACTCGAGGAAAAATGCTGCGACGCTGTACACGGCGGGAAAAAAGAAATATGGCCGCTGATCGTCGTACGGCGAGGGCGTTCGCGGGGCAGGGAGGGCCAGAGGGGTTGGGTATATACGCCGGTAAAGGGGTGATTGCCGTGCGCTATATGCATCTCGACGAGCGCGCGAGAACGGGCAAGAAAATGTCACGAGCAAAGAGGTGAGCGAGAAAGATAGTCGTTGGGGAAATCGACGAATCGACGTGAAAGAGGCGAAGCTACGGGACAAAGAGAGACGGTTCGAATCACAATCGGCGAAAGACCGCGCGCGAGAGAACGAACGGTGAGAAAGGGATTGCGAGGCATCGAGGAGTGGCGAATAAATTTCGAAAGTTTATCGCGGTATCGCATGCCGGTACAAAGTCACTTTATTACTGACGGATGCGACAGTGCGCTTCTCTACATGGGCTTTTTCTCTCTGTCCGCCTTCTCCCCCGTTTCCCCTCTTCTCGCTATGCGTCTTTGCTCCCCTCAGGTATGTTATGATTCTTCTCCATTATCCGCGTCCTCTGTTCACTGTGTACCGCTATGCAGACACTCCGGCGGAATTCGTCGAGCATACAGAGAGATCGCGTATCGATGCAATCCGCTAGTTGTTACTCCGGGAAAATTGCGGAACCGCACAGGTGCATTGGCAGTTCTCGGGCATGAAAGCGACAAGAGTTTTGACTCCATACGAGAGGGAGCCTCAAGTTATATTCGTTATTGGCCACACATTTGGATAGCCTTGGCACATATTCGCCGCGAAACGAAAATCCTTGATAAAGATATTAAAATTTCGCTTCGTACACATGAACTTGGACTGCAAAATTTTAGCTTAAAAAGCGAGAGCTAACAAAGTAAAGAATTTACCGAATAAATCAGAAGTCGCAAAGTAAAGATTCGATTCAAAAAATGAACTTGAATTTACGTGATTTGTGGGGTCGACTGTGACATGCTAGCGTTTCGTGTTACGATATGGTCAGCTATTATTTTCAGCAATGAAGCAAAATATTGATGTGTATTTCAAACTGTGCCTCTCTACTTCGACTTATTCGAGTTCGGGTTCCGCAGTATTAATCACAGGTGCGCATTGCCAACTTTTTTTTCCGTTACTTCGTGCGACCCTTCGACTTTTATTCTTCCAGGGAAATTAACATCTTGACGGGAGCAAGGGTTTATTATACGCTCTGCATCGATAGTCTAAAGTATCTTTGATTGTAAATGACTCCCGCACGGAGAGGTACGGGAGAATATACATAGAAGTTGCCAGCGACAGGCACAGCTCGTCGTCGCATTGTCATGGCACAGGAAGCTCGGGGACGGGCTCATAATAATTATCGGCGAACGCGGAATTATATATCGTGTCGCGTATAGCGACCGGTGGTTCACTCCGCGCGCTGCCGTACTGGTAATAGCGTAGACATGCGAACCCCGGAGTTCTAGGACGGAATAATACATGTACGGTACATACATACATAAAAGCGTACGAGCGACGTTCTTGCGCTGTGCCTAGCGTCCTGACATTAATAATGTCCTTCCTTTCCGAGACCCGCGCGCCCGCGGTGAACGCGGAGGTGGAGTTGTACTCCGCGCGGGTGCGGAAAGAGCGAAATGAGCGAGGCGAACGATTCGTACGAGAACCGCGAGCGTCGAAGAGAGAAAGAACGAGCTGAGAATGAGAGAAAGAAACCGCGGCGGTGAAGCAGGCCGAAAGCAAGCGAGGGTGGAACGGAGTTGGAGGAGAGGGTACCACACCGTGGTACCAACCTCGAGCATTATTCCCAGAGGCCGAGAAGCTTTTAAATTGGAGTGTAATTTCAGTCCCGGGCGTACGTACACGCGGCGGCATCGTAGCCAGCAGCAGCAGCAGTAGCAGCGAGAACGTCGCATCGATACCTCTCGTGCCCGTTCGTACTCTCTGCTCTTCCTCTCTCCTCGTCGTTGTTATTCTTCTTTATTTCTTTTTCTTTTTTTTATTTCTCTCTGTCGTCGACGTCGCCGTTTTCCCCCCTTCTCGATCCTCTCTAGTATGCACGTATCCACTCTATACATAACTGCAATGCTTCTCACACATTCGCGCTGCCTATTTTAGCGCAGCAATTGGTGTACACACGTACATCACTCTGCGAACTAATCGACAGTTTGACATCTCGGGGATCTCTGGGAGGCTCGAACGAGCGTGGACAGCGTGCGTGGTAAACGAGTGCTCGGGACACACGAAGAGACTCGAAGAGTAGGAGAGAAGCTCGGAAGCTGACTAGCTTGGCTCGGGTAGAAGCTGCCCTTGTGGATAATCGGTCCACGAGTGTGGGCTACCCGCAGTGTGCCCCGTTCGCTACTATACGCATTCGTCCGTCGCGTTTTCCTCGTCCCTCCCGTATGTTCCACGGGCCTCTGTGAGCTGTTGGCATAGAGACAAAGGGGCGGTCCACGGGCTTTCATCCTGCCGACATTAAGGTACCTACTCTGCCTATGTAGGCCTCAACTCGCGCGCGTACACACGTTCCCCGTCCTGGGGGACAATGAGGTCCGCATGCGGGTTCAACGGATCTCACGTCGTCCTCCCTGCGTCGTCGTTGCCGTCGTCGTCGTCGTTCATGCTGCTACTGCGCTTACTTCACCGGCAGCACACCGGCACGATGTATATGCAGCGCAAATATAGCAGCGCGTCGCGGTGTGCCTTACCAGCGGTTCAGCAGAGATCTCCGGACCGGGCCACATTGCGTCTTCCGTCGCCGTGTCGACCGACAATTCTCAATGCCCTGACGGACCCTTTCGCTTTTTCTCTCTGGCAAACGATGTTAGCCACGTTAATATCGATTTCGTGGAATCGGTGATTGACATCTCGCATAAGCAATTGCACAATTGCCTGCAACTTCAACAGGCCAATTCGTGGATGGTGCGCATACTGCTGAAAGGCGATAGAGAGAGAGAGAGGGTCGAGAAGAACGAAGGCGGTGAAAATACGAATATGTTCGGAGGGGAGAGAGGTCCTCCCGGATGGAGAGTCTCGCGAGGGCAATGAGAAGATAAGAGACCCCCCAAAGGCCTCGCTGGGCGCCGGCGGTTCGCATCGAGTCCTGAACTTCTCTCTCGGGTGGTCCTTAACGTTCTCCACCGCTGGTCCCACTCTTTCGCTCTCTTTCTCTCTCTCTCTCCTCTCCTCTCTCTCGCCGTTTCTCTCGTTCGAGCTCGCGCGCCCTGGCCGCGCGTTTTTCTTTTATAGTATGCGCCTGAATCCCACTCGTCCTTTCTCTGCCACTCGATCTCTTTCTCTCTATCTCAGTCCCGTTCCCACTTGGGCTTTTTCGCTTCGGCCCACGTATCCTCGTCTTCTTTTCATTCGCGATATTCGGACCGTCTCGTTTTGCCTCATCGTTGCTCGGACTCCGGGCCTCTGTGGAGGAGAAACGGCCGAGCGGCAGAAACGCGGCAGAAGCAGCCTCGACAACGCGGTCGCTCCGGCAGCCGCGATCTCCCCTTCCGAGAAGCAACAGCGACGAGTAGAGTATCTTAGAGGGAGGAGGAGGAGGACGGGGCAGCTCTCGGCGTATTCGAAAAGGGCGCCGCGAGAACGCGATGCGCTCACGGGCGCCTACCGTGCATGAGGGCCTAGCTCGCGGATTCCCGGACCCCCGGCTACTTACATAATTCGTCGCTTCGCTTGCCCCGCTATGCTTCTGCTTCAGCTGGCCGATTTCTCCAACGGACACGGTTTTGTATCTCGCGGCCTGTGGCTACCGCAACCGACGGAGCCGCGAGGTCCCCGCTGATCTCGTTCTGATCTTCTTTTCTGTCTCGCGTACCTTTTAGCTCCATTTTACCGGGATGCGCCGATCGTGCCCCATCCCTACCACGGCCTCCCTTGGCCGATTCCGAGACCCCGCGAGCCCGAGGTCGAGATCGCCGACTCATCCCGGCGCCTCCGCCGCTCCAAACGCGCTATTCGTTTTTTCCGTCACGCATTTGTATCGGCAATTACTTTTTAAATGCCGGTAACAACTTGGAAAACGCGCTCGAGCTCGTTGTGGAAGTGAGCGCATACAGCTGTGTGTATGGATCATTACGAAAAGGTCGCTCATAAGGCATTTATCGGAGCGGCGTGTTCGGGCTAACGTGTAGATCCGTATCGATGCCGTGTTAACTAGGCTCTCGAGCCCGCTTCGTGCGCTACACGATACGCGTACAAACTGCGAGAACGAGGACGATCCTGACTACGTTGAGCTCTCGTCGTTGGCAATATTATCATCGAACAGAGATCTGTCTGGCGCATGAAACTCGGCTGGACTCTCAGGCTGAACAAATCTGTTGAAACCGAAGCGGGATCATTCGGCTGACCTGTGACGAACTGCATAGCAGTATTGCTTTTATACCTCTTTCATATATACTTTACATGTAGTTAAAAAAAGAAAAATCTCCACAGAGAAAACGTGAAAGAGCGCTGATAGAGCTTACACATTGGTTTAGTGGTTTTAGTTTTTGTCTTCTTTTTCCGTCGACAAAAACTCGACAACCTGAACTTATCGAGTAGGCGATTTTTCATTCTCACCGGACGCCTTGTCACAGATCTATGCGCTGAGAGCGCGACGCGCAACTCGCGCACGGGAGCTATGCGGACTCGTCGAATTAGGTGGAAAACGCAGCGGCAGCCGATCGCGGGAAATATACTTTGATGCCGAGTTACGCGCGCCCGGAGCCGAGAAACTCACGCGGCCCGAGCGCTGTTTTAAGTGCAGAAATCGTTTATCCGCCGCATTCTTTGCCGTTTGGTCCCCGCGACGGCGAGCTGAACTTCTAGGTAGTATACAAATTTATAGCGCGCATGCATTACGCACAATGCACATAAACGAGCGCGGTGCCGTGTTAAACAAAGCGCGTCTATAGTGTGCGACGGTAGCCCCGGCTAGGTACGTGCACAAACGTGCACACGCGGGCACGCATACGCTCGCAGTGTTGGTGTAGGCGATACAAAGAAGTGTGCACGTCGACGGGACAGAGCGGGACGCATTTGTGTTACACGCACGCATATTGCGGTGAACGCTTACTCCACTGTACCACCGCTGGGAACGAAACGATAGAGTCCTTGCCCCGATCTCTGCCTCGTGTGCGAATTTAACTCGGCCTCGCCTCGTCTCGCTCTTTTAACCGGGAATATCGTCTCCTGTTTCGTCTTACTCACTATGCGCTTAGCGGTTTTTCAGAGTACACGCGCGCGCGCGAGTGTGCGAGAGATCAAAGAGGTGCCGCCTTCTCTTTCTGCCCCTTCCAACGCGTGTACCAACTCTCGCGCTCTATATCTCGCTCTTTTCCTTCCGTTCGCTCGCGAGCTTTGTACATTTTTTTTGTTTTTTTTTTTTTGTTTTTCTTGTTTTTTTAAATTCTTTTTCATCATTTTTTTCATTTCCTCTTCATTCGCATTACGGTTAGAACTGGACGATTAGAAGGGAGCAAGACGATACGCGAAACTTTACGCAATCGTTGCCAGATCGGTAGAACCGCACAGGTACGTAACTTTGGCACGATCGCGGATCGAGAGATTATCGCCCTTGCGCTAGGGCTCGCATGAGGAAGAAGGCAGGTTTTATAAATTTATCGGGTCAACCCACGGAATGCTTTCGTGCGTCGAGGGACTTGCCGTGAGGACGCGTATATCGTTCCCTTCTCCCGCCGCTCTCTCCGCTCAACCCCTAACCGAATTTATTATTTAATTATTCCACGTACCCACCGGGCTCCTGCCCACTTCTCGATAGTTCAACGCCGGGTGTTAATTAACTCACAATTGTGAGTATCATACACGCCGCGCCGGTGGATTAATTAGACCAAGATCGTGCCGCCGTACTCGCGTGTGCCCCACTAAAATGTGTACGGTTGAAAAAAAATATTTGTTTTAATCAACAGAATACGCGGACACGAGGATTCGCGGGAAATTGTTGGTACAACTAAATGATCGTCATTCATTAACCAAAATGGATTTTTTAAAAACATTTTTGTGGCATTAATATAAAAACTATAAGTAGACAGCCGATCGTTGCGTCAGTTGACCTAAATATATTTTTTTACCACACTGTATTACGTGCAGTTGAGCAATCTGAGAAGCGAGACTCTCATTACGTTTTCCGTTTCAATCGAGAAAGCGGAGCTTCAACGTTCATCGAAGCCTCTTACGAGTATCGAAATAATTTTTTTTCGTTATCAATATCGAGTTTTCGTCGAAGAGAACGACAACGCTCCGAGTGTCGGCGAGCCGAGCTCGTCTCAAAGGCTCGTCGGCACGAACAGGTGAGAAAATCGTTTAACGAGCGTAATAGCATTAAACAATAATAATGAATGAAGGAAAAAAAAAAGAGAGAACAAGGGCGAGCGAGCGGAGTAAACAAAAAATAAGTAGAGGCCAGCGTCGGCGGCGGAAGTCGCTCGACGTGGTGCGATCTCGAGTCTCGTTAAACGAGTATACCTAGAACTAAACGTTCACCGGGCCGAATAATGTGCCCACAGCAGAAAGAATTTACCGCTCGCGCCCGCACAATTATATTCGTCCGATTCTTCGTACGCGCGTCGCCGTGTGTGGTATAGGTATTAGTTGCTTGCGCTACTCGAATATCCCTCTCTGGTGCCCGCCGCGTCGACGTCTCGAGGAAGTGAATACTAATTAATGACTCTTAATTTTCTTAATTACCGCGCACTGCGAACCCGCCGATTGCTTGGAAGCGCCCGCTTCCTCGTCCGTTCGTGTTCGCCGACTCGCGCGCGTTGTAGTCTCAAGTACGCGGCACCAACACCAACAGCCCGTACTATAATGTAGAGTAATGCGCGAGAATCCAGCAATGAGAGCGTACAACGAACTGTCCTCTCCTACGGGTGCTCATCCAGACGCTCTCTATTGATTACCAAGAGATACTCTCGAATGCGATCAATCGAGAATTCGGGATAGACGTTAATTAGTTATAGGAAAACGAGCTTAAAAGCTCGCGTGAAAGAAAAAAAAATTACCGTCCGAGATTTAACATAGAGGCCGGGTTAACGCCATTTTCTATAATTCAAGTATGATTTAGAATTCCAAAGATTCTACATGTGAGTAAAACAAGAGTAACATCTTTTTCAAACTTCTTGGACATGTTATATTTCAAACTCATTTCAAATTTTAAGAATTTCGTCAGAAAATTGGAAAAACGAAATATAGGTTGATTTAACCGGCCGTTTTTATTAAATCAGTGCCGATTAGTAGTTTCATATTTTCGATAACTATTCTCTTGCAGTTTATCGGAAATATATGTTGTTTCGAATCCTCGAACTCTTGGAATTAAATACAAAATTTACACAAAGACCCATTTCTTCACAATTAAAAAGAAAGAATTCTTTTGAAGTCATATAATGTCGAGAATTATGAAGAAATAGTGTTGAATTGACAAGCCATATTTTTTCGGCGTGTCCGCACGGTTCTTTCATCATACGCAGTTAGATTTTTGTGACCGAATGGCTCGTTGATCAGATCATAATTTCGTTTATCAAATCGAGCATTATTAATGAGCAATTTACGAACATTTTTTATTTTATTTTTTACTGTTGGCACTCGCATGTACATTCCGATGTAATATTCCATGACAGAGTTAACGAACAACCCCGTGCGAATTGCGGGGGTTGATTTTGAAGCCTGGTGCCTCCATCTGTCGCGAAGGCGGCCAAACCGGTAGCGCAACGCGAGTGGCGAGTAGCCGGGACGCGAACCTCATATACAGGGTGTCGCGAGAATAAAAGGAGGTACATCGCTCATGGTAAAGTCGGTTGCTTCTCGAATGCAAGCTCTGATCTACCGATGATTCGTGGAAAATTTTTATTTGCGCCGACGAAACGGTGATAACATTTTATTCGATTAGTCAAGAAAAAAAAAATTCACTAAATGAGACAATCAACAAATATTTGCTTAATTAAATTCCACCAATAAGCGAACAATATAGCGCAAAAAAATTAGTTTTAAGTTCGGTTTCATTGCACACCATTTGTAGGGATAGCGCTGGTGACAAAAATTAGCACCGATCTTTTTACCCAAATATTCTCGAATTATAACGAGTGAAATTTGAATCCATCCGCGCGGTATCTGCTCCGTCCTTATACAATAGTTTCACCTCCGCCTCCTTCTGGTCGACCGTTCCAATAGGCAAATGGTCCCTTTTTTTGGCCAGAAGGCACGAGAGGACTCTCGGAAGGGTGAGCAAGTCGGCGAAAGACGAAAGCCAATCCCGATTGGTTTTATTACGTGCCTCATCCCTCCTCCATCCCCGAGCTCTTTTCTCTTTACGCTTTACTTTTCTTTGTAACGCGCGGATGTGGCCCCACGAGAGCGCGGAGAGACATTGAGGGTTGGTTTTTCTCGAGTTCGGCGGGAGGATACGAAACGGGGACGATGCCAGGGAGCACCAACGAAGAAAGAAGAAAGTGCTGCGGCACAGAGCAAGTTCGTGTGCCGTGTATCTTCTTTGGCATACATATATATATATCTATATATATAAACACGCCGAGCAAAGGAAATGAGACCTTTCCGTTTGCCTCTTTCCATTATTGCTAGCAGCTACGACCTCTATCCTTTCTGTAAAAAAAATCCTTACTTCAGACATAGTACAAACAGGGCGCCCAGCTCGTAGATTTCCTTCGCTGAGACGAACGTCTCGATGCTCCATTTTTCCTTTTTTTTTCCTTTTTCTTTTTTTTATTATCATTTGCGCTCTTCTCTCACGCTACCATGAACTCTCATCGTGCTACACTCAAAAGCGCTTATATTTCCTGCCTTCCGGTATATATCACCGCGTTTCTCTTGTCATTCTCGTGAGATATGCGAGCCAAAAGTAATGCGGAGACGAGGATGGGCACGCGTGCTCGTGACTTGCGGCTCTCGACGGAGACACGAGAAAGAGAGAGTTCAGAGAACGAGAGAAAGGACAGCGACAACGTCGGTGGGCATTGTCGCGGACTGGCATTGTTTTCCATGTCGGGAATCCGCGAGACTCGGGGCCCGGAGTTACGCTCGCGCCGGGGCTTTGGTAGGGTTGTTCATTTTTCGTTTTCGATTCATCCCTCATCCCCGGTTTGCCATTCTTCGGCAGCGCTAACTTTCTTTTTATTTGTCATGATTCCTGCGTTGTCGAGAATACATATATATATATATATACACAACGAGGGTATTAGGCAGTCGCATGGAGGTTTATATGCCGTGCAGACTTCTGGGAGGTCTTTTACCGGCTTCAGTCACATTTGTGTGCATCCCCGTTGCTGGTTTAGGCATCGGGATTATTACAGTCAGAGGACTCCTCTCTCCGCACCTGCATCGGGAGAGCCAGCGGGCCGAGACGACCGCAAATTTCCACCAGACTCACCCCACAGAAATAGTCAAGGCAATATAATCTCGGATAGAATTTCCAACGGTGCGCAGGCCTGTGATGGATAATTCAAGCCGGGGAAAATGAACAACGAGAATTAACCGACGCATTATCTCTCGATGCTCCGTACGGACGTTGCTGACCATTCGAGGTACAAGGCGCGCGCGGCTCTCGGGTACATCGGTTACATCGCGCATCTGGGTTCGCTGAATCTTGCCAAACTCGCGAGCGCATTGTGCGCGCGTGTGCGTGAGCTTTCAGCAGATATGACGGAGCAAACCGCGCGGGTCATTGCGCCGTATGCATCGCCAACAGCGGTTACAGTTGGGTCCGGCGTACACGAGAGAGACATTGCGAAGCTTACTATCCGGCTCGTTCTAATTAACCGATACTCATTACGTAGTCGCACTGCTGCGCGAGCGCGCCGGGCTCGCGGTTAATGAGACCACCGCGAATTCGTGTCTGCTCGGCTCGTAACAGCGATACCGGGCCCACCGTCTATGTATCTCTGATTGCTGAATTATATGCTCGGACCTATTCCGGGTGATGCGTTCATTGTATTTTTTTTTACAATGGAGATGATATCGAGCTTTCGTACAACTGATTTTTCGATCCGTTCAACATCGGCGCGCGGTGTTCAATTAATAAACCTTGTATCAGTGTCCTCGTTGATCAGATTGCCCGATGAAATACTGTTCGGCATGGAAATCGCAGCGATTCGGCTGCAAGCTTTCGGGATATCCGTGACCTTGAACCTCAGCAAACTGCCGAGCAATGAGCTCGTCTTGTCGGATGATATAATGATTGGCCATATTTTCCGACCCTATATCGCTCTGAAACAGCTTGCGGTGAATCTATCGTATCATTTGAACTCGAAAGATGCGCAATGAAATCGTTTTCCAACGAGGTAAACGTTATTTCTCAGAAACGAAGGATTATAATTGTTTTGCTGAAAATCGTCGAAACAATTGATATTGAACAATTATAATCGTTCTACTAAAAGTCGTCGGAACGTAGGAAATTGCCAGGATCGTTTACGACTTTGGCAAGAAATTCGGAGAATCTCGAGAGCGCGAATGGTGCACATTTGTCGGAGTCAGTATCAGCATCTCGGTAGCAACGGAACATGGAAACTTGAACAATATTCAGTCGAGTCTTTGTGTCTCCCTCCGAATCCATATAAACGGAGCTCTCGTTGTCGTATATCCGGTGAGTAGATGCTTCCGTGCTCCTCGCGCATACACGGCCACCTTCTGCGCGTGTATAATCTATCCCCGATGCAGTTATAGTACACAGAGAGATGCACACATAACTCGCGGTGGAGTAGATACCCGTAGCGACGTATCCTAACGTCCCCCGACGACGTACATTGTCCTTCCGCCACCCGAGATTCGCGAATCACTATTGGACGAAAGCGTCCCCGTCGACCACGCCCATCCGCTGCTTTTCTTCTCTCTTCCTCGCTCTATCGCGATGAAATATCACCCACACGTTTCGGTTCTCACTTTCTCCCACGCCTATCCGCGTCTCCCACACTCAGCAACTCCCATTATATCCCTTCGCATCTCTGCCAGGGAGAATATCTCTCGAGATTCGCGCGCGCGAGAGTGATAGAGAGAGCGAGAGAATTTTCCTTCTCTCTCGCTCTCTGTCGCGCGGAGAATGGAACGAGGAGAAACACGTTATTCTGCACCACGGTATCGTCGTATAACACTGCGAAGTAGAATTAGTTCGCATTTTCACCTCCTTTTGTTTTATTCGTGTTTTCCCTTGTCCACGGGAAAAATACACACGCGAGTAACTGCATTACTTCTCGGCGTACGTACGGGTAAATATCTTTATGATGCGGTCAGTCGAACAAAAACTATTCGACCACCACGGATAATTCCTCTATTTTGTGCCGGCTTTCGTTTCATTCACAGCATCTCTCTTTTTCGAAAAGCCTGGACAATCGTTGATTACTTCTTTTTTTTTCAATGTCATTTCCCGGGTTTAGCGAAAAAAAATGTTGCATCGCACTCGAATATACCCTTTTTCTAGTTTACGTCGCGGTACCGAAAGTTTCGGGATTTTGCCGTTATACTGACCCTGATCCCCCGGGGTACGAGCCACGGTTTCGCATCGCCTTAGAAGCCGCCTCGTTTCAGCATCCCGCACCCTCGCGGATTTGGATCAGCGTAACAAGTCCCCGGGGAAACTAAGGGATATCTTTGCCAGCGTCGAATTCTATGCGCGGCAACCGCGTTACTTGGCTCCTCCTGGGCACGCACAACACACACCCCATACGAGCCTCTCTCGACTCATTCATTTTATTATTCCCTTTCAACTGCCGCCAAGGGAGAATGAATCGCGGCGCTGCACATTGTAACTCTATATAATCTCGAATCGCTCTTTCGCTCTTCTATTTAGATCGGAAATGAGAAACGAGAGAACACACTAGTGGAGCGCGTAGACTCGCGACGATACTCGAACTATTCGTGCACGCGTCTCTTTCTCATTCGAAGGAATCCGACAGTGGGATTCCCTCGTTCTTTCTCGCTCTGCCGTGGCGTTCGGAGCGGCGAGAGCGGTCCGCAACGATGACGATTCCGCCCGTGTTATCCCGGGTAATCTAGAAGCGGCGAGCAAGAATTGTCGTATTATATTTTCCGCGGCATTGTTGTCGCGGCCGCGGACAGAACGAGAAAAGTGAACTCGAACAGAGGAAACAACATTGTGAATTTCTCTCTTCAGTCTACTCTTCCATTTCTCTCGCTTGCTCCCTTCATTTCCTCCGCTTTCTCATACAGCCCGAAGTGCCCGTGTTGCTGCTGCTGCTTCTGGTGCCTCGAGTGTTTACGCAATAGCCTGCCTTTGTCCATCGAGCGATGAGCGGTATTGTCTGTCTGTCGGGTTCGACCGGGTCCATCCCGGCCGTCTGTCTGTTTACCGAATAGATCGTGGGATCTCTCCTCGAGCACGATAGATGCTGTACTTTTGTGTCTTTATAAGAGAGAAGAGGAGAGGGCGAGTACCCGGTGCCCCGAGAGTTCGTCCTCTTTTGTTCTTTGTGCTCCACTCCGCGGGCTTTGCGTTTCGAGGAGATTCACGGACCGTCAGGGCGCCCGATAGAACTAGAGCAAGAGGGTGAGCACACCGGAGCGAGCGAGCCGGCAGAAATTCTGGCCGGAATCTAGCAGAACTTCTCGAGGCGAAACGTACCATCCTCAGACGCTGTGGAAACTACCGCGCCGTCTTCCTTCTACGATCTGGCAATACGCACCTGTATGCCTTTACCAACCGTACAAGCGGTAGCGGTGCTCGCGACCGCGAATACCTGAGCTCTCGTCTTTCTTTTTTTGGCCTCCCTTTAATATCTTGTATGATAAACAGGCATCTGCCGCGGTGTTGTATAATATAAAAAAATACCATACAATACCGACCATGAATTGCCGAGTGGAAAGCGAGGAACTAAAAAAAAAGGGCGAGAGGCGGGGATCATTGAAATTGAACGCGAGAATTTGAGGATATTTCATTTTGTTCAATTATTTCATCGAGAACGTTAATCCGCGACTGTAAAAGCGGCTGTGTTCATAGAGTCGCGGATGTTCCGACGCCATTACGGTGGCCATATTTACTACCCCACAAGAGTCGTCGACCACACAGGGAGAGTCCCCCCATGGTGTTGGGATACTCGCTGACTACAACGCTCCGGCAACTCTCCGGGAACGTGTGCTCGGTACACTCGCGGCCAAAAGTCGTCACCGTTGGGGCGATTACTTTGCTGACTCCTCCTATAACCCGAGTCGGCTATATCTACCGCGTCGCTTGTATTCTTGAAAATTTCATTCCCCGCGAAGCACTTTGTTCGTGTCTCGCGACGAAATAGCTCTGGTTGCACTCTTGAAGAGCGCGCATCCTTTTTCCGTTTATTATTATTTTTTGTCTTTTATCGCGCCACTCGGCTGGCCAGCCGGACGTTGCTCGAGAAAAAAAATAAAATGGAGCTTGTTAGTAGTCACGGGGGGTGGGAGGGGGTTGGTTATCCACCCTGACTTGTTAGACCGGTGAGCACTCCGGCAAACTAGAAGACTCGAGCTGTACTCTGCGAGAGTCCCTCATCGTGGCTCCTCGTAGCGCGCAAAGCACGGTTCCGGGTCGTCCTCCTCTTTCTACTCTTCAACCTCCACCCATCCCCTCTCACGAGCTCTGTACACCCCTGTGAGACCTCTTTGCTCTTGATGCACTGTGCATAGCACAGTGCATACTCCACAGCTCGGCTCCTTCAGTTACTCCGCTGGACTTCGGGGCAAGAGAACAGAGGGATGAAAGGAAGAGATGAAAAATGCCTCTCGTCCATACACACACGGCCCATACAGTTACAGCAAACAATATGTCGCGAAAGCTAACTCCATTCGCATGATGTCAACTCGCCGAGCTCTTCTCCTCGTTCTCGTCGTCACGAGAAAACAAGACAAATGCAAAACGCACTTTTCACTCTTTCGCGGAGTGCGCGGTGAATAATTCACTGCACTTTTCACCATACGTACCCTCGTGGCGATGAAGAAATGTGGAGGACTTGCCTTGAAAAAAAGAGCTTTGAGGAAAGATGCTGCGAGAAAGAAATTGGACGAGGAAAAACAGTGCAATGAACCATATGCGCAAACACGGCATAACGAGACTGCATAGAGTCATGAGGCCCACTTCTCGGAGACTTTATGAAACCTTGCCGAGAGCTCTGCACGAGCTTCATATGGCTTCAAGGCTGCCTGAAACTTCCAACTCGGAAAAATGATCTTTTCTTATATCATAAAAATTTTAGTCATTGAATAATGCAAATGATTGAATCTGAGAAAATTCATGAAGGATGATGTACTGGTAGGAAAAATCCATTTTTTTAGAATTTTTTGGTACGCCATCATTTTAAAACGTTATTTTTAAACATGCAGCATTTTCATAGAAATTACTAAAAAAAAGTAATTTTCTGAGAAGCTACTTTCGCGTCGATCGTAAAAAATGAATTCCGCGAGAATTCAGATTCGAGAATGTCGCGCGACAATCTCCAAAAAATCTAGTAGTAAGAGGCTGTCGATGTCAGACAATCCGGTAAATAAGCGCCTTTCGCTTATTTGCCGATAACATTGATTATTCGAGGGTTGTATTGTTGAGAAACAAACGCGCTTCGAGAGTTAGAGAAGGCAGAGTTGGGATGGAACAAGTGAACTAGCCGGGTCGCGCGCGCGTGAGAGATCGAGCCAAGTGTGTGCTTGGCGAGGAGTAGAGGCGAGGCGGCTAGACGCTTGAAACCGGAGAAGCCGCTTGCTCACGTCGTCGCCGGCGCGCTCTCTGAGACGAACAATTCCTAATTTCAAAGGACCGACCCGCGAGATTCTTCCGTTCCTTCCTCCCCCGTCTCTTCGCTCTCTATCGTATCCCCGGGACCCGCTTACACGTCTCAACTCTGACTTTATCTATTATGTATAGCCGGGCTATGAATAAAGAGCCGACAGATTCACCGACCGGCCAGGCCGGTAACGTTCTCCGAGCGTTAAATCGACCGATCGTTCCTTTTGATTAATTAATCTTCAGGCAATACATTGTATTCATAAGCAGGTAGATCATATACTCGAAATGCTTGAGGTCTTTACGACGTCAGGTTGATCTTTCGTTCCTTGCAATTTTCTCTCGCCCAAGTGGCGACGATACGATCAAAGAAAAATAGAAAGAGATTTTTTTTCTTCGTTTCGAGCGTCGATGCGCTCGAAAAAGACTTAATAATGCACCAAAAATTACAAATTGGTGACAAAAAAAGTTGATATGATCATAAAAAAAAACCATCTTTAACCGATTTAAGTGTTAAAAACAAACTATGTCTGAGTAAAAATATTGATTTCGTGAAATTTCTTGAAATAGGAGAGATCAAAGCGTCAGAGATATATCGAGACAATACGCTCGCGGAATAGCGGAATAATGGTACGCATCGCTTTTAATTAGGCAAACTCTGTGGCTCGGATGCGTGTTCCGAACAGCCCGAATTTAGCCACTATTTCGTCGTTCCCACTCGAAAATTTCACCTTCGGCCACATTCCGATGATTGGACGCGTTAACTGCGAATCGGTCAACGCTGGACGCGTTCTATAGATACGTGAATGCACGGTTTAATATACACAAATGGCCGCTGTGTGTGAGAGAGTTGCTGATACTGCGGAAAACGAGCGAGCATTCGCGTTTCCCTTTTACCGGCCCTCTGTGGACTTGCAAACCGAGTACCGGTGCGAAATACTGGTGAAAGGTATTTTAACTTTTTACTTTTTTTTTTTACCACAGGCATACATTTATCGTTATCGCCGATGCGAGTGGTGAAAATTCACGAGAGGCGAGTACATTAGTTTTATAGACTGGGAGGGGGAGGGGGGGAGTGTTGTAGGGGGTCGGAAGAGTCATTTATTATCGCAAGAGAACTACGCCGAACGCGGTAACCGCCCCGTGTGCGTGCTATAAAGCGCGCGAACGAGAGCGGCTATAAAAGCGTGTGAGATCAATTGGGTCGGTTGGCCGGTAGCGATTCGTCCGGTTGGAAAGCTTTGCTGCTTTGCCATTGCTTTCTACTGTGAAAAAAAAAGAAAAAAAAAAAACATAAAGCCGAGTCGAGAGAGCCAAAGCCCTACCAAATTGCCCGAAGCGGAAGATTAAACTCGTGCGTGCGTGTAACGACGGACCAGAGTTTTTTAACGATATATAGCCCGCGGTCTGTTTGCACACCTGAGGTGCTCTGCCCAGACGTCTATTTTATTTACTTTTTTTTTCTCGCGTATTCTTCCCGTTTCCCTCGGCTCCATCGAGTCAGCTATTAGATCGCGACGAAAATCATGCATCAAAATATAATTTTCACGCGGAAACAATCATTTCCGTGCTTAACGAGACGATCGGGGTTCGATGAAAGAAAATTGCATCTCTCGTTGCCTCGTCGGAGAAGCGTTTTCTTGACGACGAACGAGAAACGATGAGAGAATCGAAGAATCGAGAGGATCAAGAATAAAAAAAACGCTGGACGAAGAGAGCGAGAGAGAGAGAGATTTTGGAAGGAGAGAGCGCGAGGGAACGGGGAAGAAGTGATTTCGCAAATTGAGTTGGCCAAGCCACGATGTCGACGTCCGTGGCGGAGAACTCCCTTCGGTGTCGGTGCGTCTGTCCATCATATTGATCGCGCGCGGGCGAAGGCGTGTAGGGTAGCACAGCCAGCGGTGCCCCAGCCTCAACGGGATATACACACGTACACATATACAGATAACACGAAGTTGGTACACGCGAGAGACTACCCCATGTATCGTCTGTACAATATGTGTGTAACACACAGAGACGTAGAGAGAGAGAGAGAGAGAGTGAGAGAACGTGGGGTTTTGAGAGGCGGAGGTTGATAGCTTGGTGGCATCCGAAAGGGCAACGGGATGGCGCGGGGTAACGTTGGAAAACCACCCTAGCGAGATGGTAGCTGCTGGCGTGTGCTAGCGCGCTCGTCCGCTTGCGAGAGGCGAAGGACGGTGTATTGGAGGCGGCGAGAGGGGGGAGGGGGGTGGAACGGGGAGGAAGGCGAAAGGACCGAGGGTGAAAAGCACGAGCGTACGGCAACGGGCAGGAGCTTCACTGGAGGCGCATAGGCGGTAGTTGAGCGCGAGCGAAAGAGGGACGACGGTATAGAGAGAGGATGGTTGAAGCAGCGAGAGGGATTCGGGCGGCGTTGGAGCCGACACTAGCGGGTGCCGCCGTTACCATGGCTACCCACCACTCTCGCTGTGAACAAGCCCTCCAACGTCATATTGGCATAGTATATTCCCCGCACCATAAACCCACCCCTCAAATAATCTACCGGGTGAGATTCGTTAAACCGTGAGTGAGGTTAAGGTTAATTGCATCCATTTTTATTCTATATTTATCGATTATCGCTCGCGCGTTAAACATCGTTTCATTCTCGTCGGCGATGAGAAATTAATCGTTTATCAATTATTCAAATTTTTGAAATTCATGTTCAATAAATCGGACATAGGCAACTTCTGC
Organism: Ischnus inquisitorius; assembly: GCA_963924025.1. Lineage (NCBI taxonomy): Eukaryota > Metazoa > Arthropoda > Insecta > Hymenoptera > Ichneumonidae > Ischnus > Ischnus inquisitorius. The sequence goes on along the minus strand of OZ001245.1, from coordinate 14,194,996 downwards.
GGCACTCTTTGGATCTCGAATCGTTTGCGGGAAACAAGAAAAATGTTTCGGGACCGCGACATAGTGCAGAAACGCATATGAGGTATTCGCATCTGATAGCGAACGAAATACGTAAAGAAACCATCCGCGTAAAAAAAATGGATTATTCTATTGTTGCCATTGTTCTGTAGAAATCAATTCGCGACCGCGATTGAATGTATTCCATGCGAAACTCTCGTCCTATTTCACGCCAATCGGCAATGAAACGACCGATCGCCTCGCGGTAAATTCAGAATTGATCGATCGCCTTGCAGTGCGTTGAATTGTTAGGTGACAAACGACGCCGAACAATGCTATGCGGCTTACTAATGAATAAAAATTGCAGGAACAAAAATTGTTTATTATGCAGAGACTTTTGCTGCTGCGTTATTTCGTTAAGTGCCGGATAAGTTCCCCATCGATGTTTCGCTTTTTATTAATTTTGCCCACGGGACGTTGGCGATTAGATTTGCGTTGCCTGTTGGACAGACTTCATTTTCATCTATAAGTCACCCGATCGGATTCACCGCGAGATTGAGCAATATTGACGACGTTGTTTTGCCGATAGCCGATAGTTCTCTTCCGGCGGTCGCGTGTCCCGGACGAGAGTTTTGAAATTATTTTCCAACGGCTCGACGATAAATCCCGGGGGCCGCTACCGCTACCGCGGGTATATACGCGCTCTTATCTGGTTTTGGAGTATTTCGCCGTAACGTCGATGGAATGTCGAAGGGTAAAGGCGAGTTTACCAGAGGAGAATGAGGTTTTGAGAGGCTGTGTTACGGAGAAGAAGAGAAGAAGGAAAATCGAGATTGGCATCGGTGAAAAGGAGAGAGGATGGAGAGAGCGAGAGAAAGAGATCCGAAACGGGGAGAGAGGCGAAGCGAGGCTCATTTTGTCGGCAACGGATGGCGGCTGGCTTTCACCCTCGTCTCAACATTGGAGTGGGTGGGTGGCTGGCTTCGTCACCGTGAGCGTACGTGAACGTTCGCTCTCTAGCCTCGAGAGAGGGTGGCAGAGATTCTGAAAGCGGCGGAGTGGATGTACAGCAGCAGCGGCAGCAGGGAAGCGACCGGGACAGGCGGGGGCACGACGTTGCCGCCGCTGCTGTTGGCGTGCCGGGAATGAAGAACGCCTGGCTGGCGACATTATTAGACGCCCCCGGTGAGTGAGTGCAGAGTGTACTAAGACCCGGGGTACTACGGGGATGCGGCGAACGGGCGAAGGGTAGTAAGCGGAGAGCACCGAGGCTGAGTAATGAGAAGAGAAGATGGCCCGATGTAGCATATATATGTATATATATAGAGGTAGACAGTGGGGTAGCTTCTCTCAGCCGTCGTACTGACTCCGACGGTGAAAAATTCTGTCTGCGTCAGCCTCTCTTTTCTCTCATCCACATTTTCACTCCTTCTCCCTCACGCGCGCGTTTAGCGGCAGAATCACCGGTACAATCTCACTCCCAGTTGCCTCATTCTTGTTTTTCTTTTTTTTTTCCTCTGGTTTTTTTCTTTTTCACTATTTTGCCTCATCGTAGATTCGTATAACCACTCTTTCGCTTGGGCACGTACTCCACTCGTAAAAAGGACAATTTTCGCCGTTGACGGTTTCCTTACGGAACGAACGGCGGCCTTATTCCGGCTACTGCGCTTCCTGCTCATCTCGCTCTCTCAGCGCCTTCCTCGACAGACGAAGCGAGCTTTTTCACTGCGAGAGACAAGGGGGAGAAATACCGTGGACATAAGCGAAGCTACCGAGGTGAACGAGAAATCGGCGGATAACTCGTTGGCCTCGAGATGAGATATAGGAGACTAGAGAGAAGGAAAAAAGAAACGTAAAAAGCGGAGCAAGAGAATGGAGTAACGAGAAAGAGATACTCCGGCTGCTGGTGTGGGAGAAGGGTCGGTGCGAGAGTGAAAAGCGCAGAACGACCAGACCGGGGTAGTCTGGGTGATACCGAAGTATCCGCGGCCGGAGATTTGACGACAATCGAGCAGTTTATCTGAAACGGCCCGGAGGTCGAGAGTCTTTATGTCACAGGATTCTCCAGACTATGAGAGAAATCGGGGACAGTTGCTCCGCTACCGGTATCGCTTCTTCTTCTTCGCTTGTCTTTTTTCCCCTGTTCCATCTCCTTCCGTTCCATTCTCTTCTCCTCGCTATCGGTCGAACCGTTGGACTCCAGAATTTTCACGGCGATTCTGGCCAAGTGCCAAATCGCATTCGCGACAATTTTTTTTATATCGTGTTCGAGAAGAAAAAAAAAGGAAAAGAATAGAGAAGAATCGATTGGACGGTACGTCGCGTTCGTACACATTTTTTTGTCGGAACGAAACTCATCCGAGCATCTTTCGGGAATTATTCGTCGCTCGCGCGCGCCTTTCTACGCTCGCTAAAGCTCTTTATAAATCTCCCTCCGAGCCCCCGTCCCTCCTCCGACATTCCACTCGCGACTATCTGCATCGGCGAGCAACGCCAGCAGCTTCCTTTCATTCCGGTCTCTCGTACATGGTTATTACGCTGCTGCCTGCTCGTTGCTCTTTCGTGCACGGCATATCCACACCGTGAAAAGCTCCGGGGCGGAGGGGCGCTTCGGATAAGACAAAGAAGTGAGCGTATTCTATGCGCATCCATTTCTATAGTCGACGACGTTGCCACTGTCGCCCGCCTCCCTCGCTCTGCCTTCGCGACTCGGTTGGCTTATCGCTCTGCTCCTGTTCTCGCGGCTCTTGGCTTATCCCGAAATTAAACACTGTCGGTTATCCCGGGGCTTTTATTCGATTCTAGATGCGACCGCCGAGATAGCGAGCGAGCTCGTTTGCTTCCCTCGTCGCTATACACGGCGCGATGTGCTCGCCAGCCTCGTGTGCAACGGGGGAGGAAAGAGATGACTGGGGTCGGCTTGCCGTGAAAGCCCTGGCGAAGAGGAACTCGCGCGCAAAAAAAAAACAAAAAAAAAAAAAACCAAGCGAGTATAGGAATACATCAAGTTTAGAGCGTCGCGGAATGGGAGAAGGAGATACCAACTTGCGAAGCTCTCCATCATACGGGGAATAAAAATCAACGGAGGGAGGAACCCCAACGGGGGAGTTTGGAATTAAAATGGCTGTCACACGCAGCCGAGAGATTGCTCTTCTGCAACGGCACAGCCTCGACATTACTTTGCCCGCTGTTGTGTCCCGCGCTGGCGAAACGTACGCGATAATACTCAAGCGAATTCTTCATTTATCTTTTACTCACGTTTTATCTATTCGAAGCGCTTGATCTTCGGTTGATTTTGTTTCTGCGCAATCGAAAAAGCGATCATCTTCGAAATCGGTCTGAAATCGGTTTGAAAAACGGTCGTGGTAAGAAAAATATCGGTAGAATGTTGCAATCAATCTATTCGTATGCCGATTATTGGGCTCTTTTTGAGAGGGCCGGAGAAAACTTTTCATGGAAAACTTCGCGCGGGAAAGAACTAAAAAAATTACTTCGGCGTTGCCAATGATCGGTGTGATATTACGTTGATAGAACTATTGAATACTTAAGAAAATACATCGAAATCTAGACATTATCTTGCACGAACCTCTTTGCGCGTTTTTCATCTATTGCGTTACGGTTCAAGAAAACACTTTCAAGTATCTTCTTGAAGTGTTTTTCTCCCGTAGAATGCGACAAACAACTTAGTTTAACCGACAATCGATCGTGAAAAATGTATGTTTGCAAATATTACGATAGATCGCGACGCTTCAAGAACCGATCGGACAAATAATAATTCAAGTCTCGTATAAATGAGAAAACAATTCGCTGGAATTTTTCGCCAATGACTATCTCGCAAATTTATTTTCGTACATCTGTTTTAATATTTGACATAGAAATTCGTGTCAGGGAAGAAAAGCATACAAATTATTTTATTTCATGCCTACTATTATTGAGCTCCTGACTCAATGTTCAACACGAAAAAGCGCGTCATTTTTTGTAAATATTAGAAATTATAAGACAGTTCTGAAATTCAATTAGATCATTTACAGCTTGGGCAATATTCAGTACGAAAAATCGAGGCTTCCTTGTTCACTACAAAATTTAAAAAATGAATATTCATTCCGATTTTTTCAAATTTGTTGCGTAAAAACATTAAAACGAGGGTCGTCGGGCGGGACTATGCTGTGTGCCGCTATAAAAGTTCTTCATAACACCTTACTTTATTTGTTATTCCGAAGCGATTAATCAATCAATTTTTTAATAATCAATTTTTCCTTACCGATGGCGAATCTGCCATTAATTTTATACGTTGCGCAAGACTTTATCCAGGAATGGTGTATATCACGTGATGCTGCTAGTATGATCAAAAATGGATGTGCTAGGGGACCTGGTGAGCACGAAATGATACGAAAGCTTTTAGCTAAGGCTAATGTGATGTTCTAGTCGCTTAACTATATCTATATATTTCCACTATATCTATATATCTTCACTATATCTTTCACTATAACTATCTCTTCACTACTTCTATAATTCTGAAACCTACTGTGAATACTTTGTTATATCTATGTTATTGTTACGAACAGACTGTTACTCATTGTATATTGTATTGTTAACATCTGTAAATATGTGCCTTGCGCTTTTAGGGGACTTGTCCCAGAGCGCATAATAAATATCGCTTTCTCTCTCTCTCTCTCTCTCTCATCCCCCGGGGGGGTTGAAATTAAAATGACAATGAGGAAGGGCAGATCCGGGAAGGGTGGCTAAAAATGTGTTCCCTCGACGAGTGGAGCCAATCGGAGCGCGATGAGGCTACGGAACGCCGCCATAGTTTCTACCCCTCGGGCGAGTAGCTGCTAACCGGCACTCGGAACCCCCGAGGGCTCGAAACAGCCCTCTCGTCGTCATCGTCGTCGTCGTCGTCGTCGTCGTCGTCGTCGTCGAAAGAACGAAAGGATAAAATGAAAGCTGCGGTGCATGTACGAATGAGAGAAAAAAAAGAAGAAAAGAACGTTAAGGATGCGAGTAGGCACTTGCATGTACTACCGAAAAACTTGCTACGACTCTTGCCTCGTCTATACACCGAGCACTGTATCTCTTATCATCCAGAGCGAGGTTCGGAGTGTATAAGCAGAGAAAAGCGGCATGCGGAGACGCCTCTCAGTTTCGGTAATTAAAGTCTTGGCGTGTAATTATTACGAAAGAAAAGCTGCTGTACGTCGATGCTGAATGCATGCGCTTTCCGAGAATTGCGAGAGAAAAACCCTCGAGACACGCCGCTGTTCACATCTAGCTTCATTTTTTTTTTTCGTCTTCACGAAGAATCTCGTTCCTGCAATCGTGCATTCGGGAGCGTTCGTCACAGTTCCTCGCGGGTCGTTTCTTTTCGGCGACTAACGCGATGAGCGAGAAAAGCGAGGGAGTCCAGGGCGTAGAAGAAGAAAAGCTTCGAATGACGGACAAATTCTATTTCGCTGCGCACAACAAACTCGATTTCGAGCTCTTGAACTAATTTGCGTTCGGTTCTCAGTTTTATCGAAATTTATTCGGGCGTTACGAATAGACAATATAAACCCATTAGGACGAAGATTTTTATGCAACTTATTATCAACGGGACTACGAGGTGAGTAAAAACGCAATATTGTCCTGTTTCCATATTGTAATTGATTAAAGTTATCACAATTTCCATTGCTTTTGGATATCTTACACAGGCGACGACAAATTATTTTGAAATTGGGCACCCACTAAGATTGTACACATTTCAAGATATCAAAAACATGCATTCTTTTCACTTGAATTCAAACTCATCGCCGTGCTTTCTTGAATACACCGAGAAACAAAACCGGCCGATTCAACTAAATCGGCGTTCGCGGCTGATGAAACAAATATTCCACATTCATCGAACGAAATAGTTAAACGTGCTAAATTTCTTTAAATCGAATACTTTTTTTCTCGTTATTACAATTATTTTATCCAATCAACCGATGATTTCTTGCACCCCCCGCAAATGCCGATAGTCGAGTAAACCGCTTTTATTCTCACAGCACAGAATCGGAATGCATACGGCAGAACTTAAAATAATCGGACAAATTTTCATTGAAAAGGTTTTGAGTGCAGATTCTCCAAATTCGACGCCAAACGCCGTCAGATAATTTCCCAATATAGTATTTGTCCGCACAATAATACGAACGTTTCATTGTGTTCATCTCGAGTTGCAGCGTTTATACACCTGCCCTCGCAAGACTCGCAGCAAAATAATTATTATTCGTCGTCGTGGTAGCAGAACGAAGCTTGGCGGACGATCGTTCTCTAGTGGACCGATTGAAACGAAAGTACCATCGGCAATTCATCGCTTAATATATACGTATACATATACAAACATAAGTACATGCATACTTATATATATATATGTATATAAAGTTCGTGAATTCATTATATCGCGTCGGCTTTATTGAAATGGCCTGTAACCATCGCCGCGCGGCTGGCTTCGAGAGGGCTTTGGCCATTGCCGACGTCGTCGTACTTCGCGGTCTCCCCGTTTCAAGGCACGGAATAATATGACGGAAACGTCAGTCAATTAATAAGCATAACGAACCTGACTATAATTTCCGCCCTCGTCTCGTCGTCGAGAGAGGCGAAGCCAGATATGAGAGAGGGAGATGCAAGACAGATGAGAGCTCGAGAGAGAGGAGTCGGTAGAGAACGGCGGGGGACGATTGCGGAGGCTGTTCACAACATCAGCAGGAGCCGGCAATAGCAGCAGCGGCAACAGCAGTACGAACGGATGAATGAAGCGCCGGGCATTATGCGGCTTTATGATTGGTCAGATCCGTATCTCGACAGCCGGTTTCCGCTTTTCAATTCTGCCAAGAGCCGCACGTCAAAACTTCCCGAACGAGACCTTTTAACGGCGTGCACGTGCCACGGGGTTCTCTCCTGTTCGGAGGCCCGCGTGACGCTCTTTATCCAACACTCGGCTGCTGGTCGCACTCCGCCGCGAACCATCCTCGAATTTTTCGCGGTTAGCTCGACAAACGCTTCGACGAAACAAAGTCTTCGCTATCATCGAGCGGCGAATTGCGAGTCGGTACGATGTGTAATCGTCGGAGCGACGAGGACCGCCTGTGGGAATACATGCGTCCTGTACTCGCCGGGCATCGAACAGTAGTCGAGTAATATCGCAGCGTACACCGTTCACGTGTGGATTAACGTGTGTGTATCGTAGCAACGTTCTGTCGATTCGAAGAGCCGCAGGGGGGTGATCGAAACGGTTTCATTACACAACGTACAACACGATGGGGGATAATGGTCCAGGATCCTTGCCGGTATCAATCCCGAAGGGGATCAAATTCAGAAGTCTCGTCTCCCACAAGGGATAATAGCTATCAGTTTCCCCGTGGAGAGACCGGGCCACCCCTTTTTTCGACTGACTCTGAACTTCACTCTAGCCCTCTTTCCGTTCGGACTGCCCGCCTCTGCTCGCGACAACGCTGACGCGATTGATGAGAACGAGAAGTCGGTATCGTGAAATTCTCGACTCTCCGGGCTGAGCCTGCGAAACACGTTTTAGAGATTAAGGGTGCTTCCTTTACGAATGACGCCTATCCTTTCGCGATACGCTTCTCGTTTCTTCGTCTTAATTCTCCGTGTCCGCGCGCGGAAAGGAGTCCCCGTCGTAAGCTCGTCGGCGAGCGGGTGTTCACGAGGCTGGGCTCACCGGCGCGGCCTCTTTGATGGCATCGCGCGAGCCGCGCGTTCGCTCGAATGCCGTATACCCGCGGCATTATTTCGTGTACGAACCAAAAGCCGAAGGGAGGGATACACCGGGAGCCCACGGTCTTGGTACGCACATTGCGATTAGTATTAAATTCAGACATTGTAAAAGGGCCCTATCCCGTATCAGATGTGTGCCCCGTGAAGCCTCCAAGACCAGTTATTAGCCCTCTGACAAGCCCCATAATCCCCCGTACTCTCTCGCTTTCATAATACAAACTGAAAATATAATGGCTATTAGCGCGCGGTACCTTTTCAAAGCATAACGAAAAACTACGTGCCCTTAGCGGAGAGATCGGTTTGGGAATCGATATGGGTTTGCACGGTTGAGCCCTTTAAAAAAGAAAAAACCGTGAGTATTGATAATTCGTTCTCTCACACTGGGAAAGAAGCGTTGGAAGCGAACTCCGCGAATTTCCGCGACGTGCTCGCGGAAAATTATGAAATTTCCGGCGCCTCCGTACCCGATGGAGACGCGCTGGGAATAGAAAGCGTTGCACAATGTTCAGGTGCAAGGAGAATAGAGGGGCGCCTCGACGCGAATATTTCCAGCTTTCCGCACCCATTGTTCGGGGCTTCTTTGCGACCCGACTCCGGGAAGGGCGCGCGCGGATTGCCCACGTAACGAAATAATATTACGCAACATATTTCGACTCGCTGGAGCCCGGAGACTCGAGAGATATTAAATATAACGCGACGCTTTGCCGAATTGTTTCGCAGGATTAACCGCTGTGTAACATCTGCTCCGTCCGATGACGTTCATCCCCCATCCCTTCGTCCCGTTTCCGATAATAACATTCGCTCTCGCGCGAACGATAGAAATTCTCCGAGCCCCCGAATGTTTCTCGGAGTGAACAGCGTTACGCTTGTGTTACGGATTCCGAACGACGATTCTCTCCGAGTTCAATAGCGAGCGCGGATACGCGGTGCTCTTCGTCTAGGACAATGTGCATCGTCATCGTGTGTCGTGACTCAGCGGGGGTGTATATTAAACGCTTATGCAGAGAAGCATTTACGCGATGCACGGAGGCGCGCGGGCAGATAAAGCTCGAGCAGTAAAGCTACAGGCGGCGTTGTAGCGTCGGTACATGGGACACGAAGGCGAATTCGCGGCTCGGAGGCCAAGGGGTTGGGCAACCGTTGGTCGTCATGGCGACCAGCTACCCCCCAGGATCCTCGGAGCCCGTATCGCCGGGGTTGGCTGAAAGGGTGGCCCAGAGCAGCTGGACCGGGTAAGGTTGGCCCCAATGAATGTCACACGAAGGGGACACAAGGACGGGCATTCCTACCCTACCGCCGTCACTACCCCCCCGCCCGTTGAACGGCGCGAGCTTCCTCTCTCTCTGCTTTTCAGTCGCCCAAGATGGCCGACTCGACACCACCATGTCAATAACACCCTCTCCGAGGATCACGCACATACCTCCGAGCATCGTCCCATACCTCCTCGTTCTCCACTTTCCTGTGCACAGCAAGCTCGTCCCTCATCCCTCTGGCACCCAGACGCGCTCTTTCCATCTTCGCCGTACACGCAAAAAAGCGAGAGAGGGAGAGAGCGCGAGTTGCCGGCGAAGAGAAACGCCGAGGGGGAGGATGGAAACGAGCACTGGCGGGCAAGTGTGTTCGTTCCTCTTCATCCTCCGCGGTGTAGGGTACTGTCGCTTCACAATTTTGCTCCTTTCCTCGACGCGCGTAATTAACGTCGTGCTCGAGGGCGAAACCGAGAGAGAAAGACAAAGAGCGGGAGCGGGACACGCGATGAGAAACGACTGGGAAGAGATGACGCATTTCTGGTACGGAGGGAAGAGACAGGCACATCCAACGGCGGAAGGGACGGCGAGGGTGGTTGGCTTTACCTATCCACGTATTCAAAGGGTCGTCTCTACTCTTGCTCTCGTTCGCCTCTACACTCGCGCCGGGTCACGCTTCAATGGTATAGGTAGCCCGATGGCGGACGCAGGAACCGTCAGCCTCGCGTAATATTCTCGAGTGTCTTCGTAAACTTCGTTAGACCGCTTTTAGCTGACGGTTTTCCGGTGCTCGCTTCCTTGCTCGACTGCGCCGTATTTACTACCCCGTGCCTGCATATCACTTGAATTGCCGGTGGTCGTCACGAGTTACCTACGAGTGTCGAGAATTCGAGATCTCGCTCCAATGGCCTCGGTCTATTTACAATCCGCGGCGATAAACGGCACTCGGTATAGTTTCAAAAAAAATGCACGCTTTTCGACGAATGAGAGGATAAAACCGACGCTAGAGCGAACCAATGTAGCGACAGTCGACGACAACCGAGAGCTTTCGTGTGTATACTATACCAGTTGCTTCCGGCGCACTCGGAGCGAGAGAGCTCCCTTCTATTTAATTATCGGTCGCGACTGAGCTCCGGGTATGCGGGAGCAGCCCGAGCTTCCGGAGACAGAAGCTTTCTGATTGACATTAAGGACCACGGTCATTCAATTTGCCTTCCCTGCGTCGGCACGGACCTTGGCTTCTGTTACTTGTCCGCATTGCTGGGAGCTTCGCAAGAATACAAACCGAATACACTCTTCTCGCAAGCGAGAATGCGTTAATTACACGCAATATGATGGTCATCCTATTCGCGAAGAATACGAGACCGTCTGACTCATTGGAAAGAAGTCGAAAATGAGAAATATTCTATTCGATTGAATTTCCATCGATTGCTCTTGAAGAACAAAGAACCGAATCTTCCCCTGCCACGCATTGTATCGACGACGACCTTTGTTATCGCTTTTCGAACGCGAATTTCATCAAAGACCAGCCTGCCGCACTCGAAGAATTTATTAATTGGCTTTCGTCGAGTTTCCACGGCGACACCCCAATCATCTTTTGTTCAGCATTGTCTCCCTAAAATTGACAATCACGAGACTCGTTTCTAATCGTTGCGAAACATCTAAATAATGATTAAAAAGAAGAAAAAAAGAATCAGGATCAACTGACTCTTAGATGGCCATCACGGAAGTCGACGCGGTAGCAGAGTGTAACAGCAAGGGGCGTTCACACTTGAGCGCCGGAGACTCTCAAGGGTGCGATAACTTTCGCGACGGACTGTATTCCGAGGGGGATGAGACCTCGGTCGGGGTTTTCTCCCCTCGGGTGTTCGGGTGTGTTTCGTTGCCTGGCAACGACACCCTCGAAGTCCGGACGTTGATTGGTCCCGTCCTCTTTCCTATCTTAGTCGAACCTCTCCACTGCGCGATTCTGCCGTCTCCCTCGTTCTCGCTCACTTTGCGAAATGCGCTTCTTTCTCTCCGTTCCCGTCGCTCCTCACCCTTCCGCCAATCAACGACCCTCCTCGTCGCGAGCCCTTTCCATTCTGTCCTTCTCCCGGCGTATGCACACAACACGCGACCGCTATATTCGTCGAGTGCTCTGTTCACCGGCAATATAATCTCCCCGTGAATCGAGTCACCCTTGCGTTAGTCACGCAGGCCACACGTGCTCATCGACTGCACAAAATCGTTCGCTTCCTCCCGCCGACCTCGAGTATTAATCTGACACTGATAAGAGAACAAACGATGCGTTTCAACGTAGCATTAAAAAGAAAAAGGAAATCAAATCTCGTAATCTCTTCGTACGTTCGGTCTCGAAGTACTTCGCTCGCTGTCCGCTTGCGATTCAAATCCCATTGAGGGCCATACGTAAGAAGAAAAAGGGTCGGCCCGGAGACACGCGTCATTGACGATCCATTCGGGTATATCTGACTGAGTAAGTCGCCGGTTAAACGTTTAAGGATTCTGGCGACGCTCTCTCGAAATCCCTTAAAGCCGTTTCCCTTTTCCAAGGATTAAGTACCTTTGCAATCCCATTGATGCGACCCTAGGTGGTTTTTGTCGCTAAGCTACATCGGTGCAGCGCACGGATCCCCTTTTTCGTTTACGCGTGTTTTGACGTCGATAACACTCGAAGGAGACACGCGGAACACGAGTTGGCCCAACTTATGAATCTTTGGTTTCAGAAAAAATCGCCGTGGAGCTGGCGAAACGAGAGCGCGAGTATCAAGAATCGAAGATCAAAGCCCAGCTCAAGCGGGACAAGGACAACGATGGAATGCTGGACAACGACGACCTCGTCGAATTCGACGACGAAGATTGGGCGGAAGATGCGTTCTTGAACCACGAGCCAGCGTACGTACGAATTGCGTCGCTACGGAATGAACGTTGGATGTTGAAAAAATAATCAGTATTGATGTAATAATGTCGTAGACCCGTCTTGGCAGTTCCCAAGATCTTTTACTGCTCACGGACCCACAAGCAGCTCGATCAAGTTGTGAGCGAACTGCGCAAAACGACTTACGGCAAGACAACGAAGTACGATTCAAATCGCTGATTGTGTACTTTACGAAGAAAAGTAGATTTTCTTATGCGCCTTTTTAAATGTTTCAGGATGACGGTACTCAGTAGTAGAGAATTCACGTGCATTCAAGGCGCGAACATCAACAAAACGAAGCTGTGCAACGACCTTCTCGATCCGTCGAAAGTAGATACCATTTCAGCGTTGTATTCGCCCAGAAATGCTTCGTCGTCACCGCTTAGTTACGTCTTTAATTTATTTAGAAAATGGGCTGCCGGTACTATATGGAAGACAACAAGAGCGTCCTTACCTCGTTCAACGGGCTCAAGAAATACGGCGTCCGTAGTCCATGGGACATCGAGGACTTGGTAAGGGCGGGAAAGGAGGCGAACGCCTGTCCGTACTTCGCCGCGAGAGGCCTCATGGCCGACGCAGACTTAATACTTTGCCCTTACAACTACATAATCGACGAGAACATTCGCGAGAGCGTAAGTCATTTTTCCAAACTTTTTGCGTTCATTTCAACAAGCATAGCGTAAAAATTTTTTTCGTTTACGGCATAATGAATAATTTTATGTGCTGGCTTGAGAACGAAATTTTACTGTTAAAATGCGATTTTTTTCAGATGCAAATCGACATTAACGGGAGCATAATTATATTAGACGAAGCTCACAATATCGAAGATGTCTGCCGCGAGGCCGGTAGCGTATCGGTATCGATAAGACAACTCGAGGCCATAATTGAGAACTGCAGCGGTGTCCTTAAGGAGGCCAAGAATAAAAAGAGTTACGAACTTAACTGGGCTGTGAAAATACAAAAGTATTGCGAGAATCTGTCCAGGTTCATCCTTCTAGCGGAATTGAAACAGGAGGTGACTAATGTGAAATATACGATTCAGTATTTACAGGACTCGTTGAGCTAAACACTTTTGATTTCACCGTGTAGACCTACGAAACTTACAGTATCAGTCGATGGACGGGCACAGAGTTCGTGGCCGCTCTCCAGAAAAATGTTGCCGTGACGCCGAAAGCCACGGAAGAGTTTGTTAGTGCCGTGCGCGAAGCGTGCTTGTCGAAAATCGCGCAAAAAGAAGCTCTGCGCATGAACTTCGAGGCTCCTAAACCTGCCCTCGACGCCGACAACTTGAGACATCTCGAGAAGCTGGTGTGGGCTTTCAAAATGATTATATCCGAGAAGTTTGCGAACGATTACAGAATGTTCATCAAACAGTGTTCCTTCAATGTAAGTGCGAACACAACGAAGTTCGATCAAACGAATCGCCGATGTGCACGAAGTAATACAATGCGTTCTTGATTTGCAGTCGACCGTTGAAATTTCTCTCGAAATCATGTGCATGAATCCCGCCGTAATATGCGCTCCTCTCTGCGAAAGAGCGAGAAGCGTCATTTTGGCGTCGGGCACTCTTGCACCGATGACTTCCTACGCGGGTGAGCTTGGGGTAAAGTTTCCTTACGTAGTACAAGCGGAGCACGTTACGCCGCGAGAACAGGTGTTCATCAAGTGCATAGGAAAGAATAGCGCCGGCAATCCTATCAAGGCTACTTATCAGACGACGAGTACGACCGAATTCCAGGTACAGAAAGACTACAGAAAATTCAGAACAATTGCGTACATCGCCGCGTCTCAATAACGATTTTCATGTGGATTTCAGGACGACATAGGAGAATTAGTGTTGACCGCTTGTCGCGCCGTGCCTCACGGAATCCTCGTATTTCTCTCGTCGTACAACGTAATGGAAAAATTGTGCAACCGATGGCAACGCAACAACATGTGGAATCAAATGAGCAAGATCAAAGAGATCTTTCAAGAAACTCGCGGCAGCGGCGACATAACGTCTATGATGGACAGCTATCGTGAAGCTATTCGTAGCACTTCAGAAAAGCCTGCGGGCACGGTGACCGGAGCTCTACTGTTTGCTGTTTACCGTGGCAAAGTTGCCGAAGGCATTGACTTCAGCGATAACGAAGCCCGATGCGTTCTGACGGTACGCCAAAGTTCAATATGTACAATCTTTGCGGAAAGGATTCATGCAAACGAAACTAACTTGTCTTTCAATTGGTAGATCGGTATACCGTACGCGGTACGACAGAGTCCGGCGACAGACTTGAAATGCCGATACAACGATTCGAATCGTGGTAAAGGTTTGCTCTGCGGAAGCGAGTGGTACACAGTCAACGCTTTCAAGGGATTGAACCAAGCTCTCGGTCGAGCGATAAGGCATAAAAACGACTGGGCTGCCATTATCATGGTCGACGAACGGTAAATATATACTCCTTTTTTTTTTCACTTTCGCTAAGTTAATATCAGGATCAAAATAATCTGTCTCTGTTGAAATGATAATATCGTTTCTATCAGAATAACCGAACCTCGTCATACGAGTCTTCTGCCCAAGTGGGTGAAATCGATGGTGAGTCAAAAACGTTCAGAATTTTTTTGTATTATTTTTCTCCAAATGAAGCCTTTCACGATTTGTCTATTTTCAGTGGTTTGGAACAGAAGAAAGGGAAACAGATTTACGAGCGCTTCTCAACAGATTCGTAGCGAGGCAGATCCGTCGATCCAGTTCGACCGTGAATAAGACCCCAATGAAAAGGAAATGTGATATGTTCTAAAGTTCTGCTTTGAATCGATAAGGTGTTCGATCCTTTTTTTAATATAAAAAATTATGATACAATATATTTTTATTACATATCGTTTGTGTCGCGTTTTTCGATGAACCTCAATTGTTTTTTCTTCATTCTCTTTATCTTCGCCGTGTTCCTTATCTACGAATGAAACCAAATGAAACTTGTTAAATACGATTCTTGCGATAATTGTCCAACGATAAACTTACCACTTGTACGACTTCGCTCTTCTTACGGTTTTCTTCTGCGCGTTTCAGATTATCGATCCGACGTTGACGCTTTGCTTCCTTTGCCTCCTTTTGCTGAGCGATAATTGCGCGCGACTGCTCCTTGACTCGTTTCAAGTCCTCGCGCAACTTTTGTTTTTTCTCAAGCGAGAGACGAATGCCACGAGTTTTTACGATTGACGAAAATCTGCGAGTAACCGAAAAAATATATATATTCGTTTCAATTACAGCGCAAAAGCTGAATGATTGGAAAGCACTTTGCTTTAAAAAACAAACCTTTGCTTTGGTTCCTTCCAAACTCTGCCGGATTTTGGCTTGCCGATTGGCACTTGTTTTTCTACCGAACGTTTTTTCTTCGGGACTTTCGTGTTTGTCGTATTATCAGATATTTTTTCTGACAACAATTCTTCCATCGACGTGACTTTAACTGCATCGTCCTCGGTCATGATGACGAATAAAAATGAATAAAAATAAAACAAAATTTAGTCCACTATTGTCAATGTTTTCTGCTTTTCTCGACGCTAACAGGTTATGTTATTGAAAACGCACGTGGAGGTTACGTTCTCGTCAATGTTGCTCAATGCAGCCAACGCAGTAAAGTCGAATAATCGTAAATCTCGGCGACGCGATTGGTCGATTTTGCGTCAACGGAGAGTTCCTCCTTAACGTCGATTGGACGAAATTTCCTTAGCGAGGGAAAAACATGTCCGCTTCCGGCGCAAGGTCGTTGCGCACGAGATAGACAACGCTGTCAATCTTTCCCGTCCCGTGCTCGTTTGCACGTGCACGTTGCGACCCCGTGTTTTGGTCGCCTTTTTTCATTCTTCGGTTAAAATCGCGAATAAACCTGAAACAACATGTCGATGTACAACTTCAAAAAAATCGCCGTCGTGCCCACGGCAAAGGTAAATATTTCGATCGATCTTGTCGCGACATTGCATGCCGTGCAACGATTTTTAGGTTAACGTGATATTGACACTGTTCGGCACTCCGTGCACTCCGAACTCATTGCTCCGTTCGGTATTTTAATCGCAAATGTATTTCTCTCGTTTCTCAGGACTTCATCGACATAATCTTGTCGAAGACTCAGCGCAAAACACCGACGGTCATTCACAAGAATTACAAGATATCGAGGATTCGCGCGTTCTACACTCGCAAAGTAAAGTTCTCGCAGCAAAGCTTTCACGATCGTCTGTCCCAGATCATTCAGGAATTTCCCAAGCTCGACGACGTTCATCCTTTCTACGCTGACTTGATGAACGTTCTCTACGACAAGGATCATTTCAAATTGGCGCTCGGCCAGATAAACACAGCTAGACATCTCATCGACAAGTAAGATCTCTCGACTTGCAACTGTTGATTTAATATTATTTGAATTTATTCCCTTATTCAAGTATTTAGTTGTTTATTTATTAGATTCGTCCTTTTCTGTCTATGCAATCTGTTGTTTATTTATTTATTTGATTTGTCTGTTTATATGTAATGTGTTGCTTATTTGTTTATTCAATTTGTGTTTCTCTATTCATGCATTATTTTATTTATTCAACTATTTATTTTGTTATTTTTCTATTTATTTACTCATTCAATCATCAAGAAGAGATGTCCCTTCAAAAATTGAAATACAAACACATTTCATCAAGTTTCTTTTGTTAGACAAGTCACGTTTATTGTTGCAGTGTTGCCAAGGATTATGTGCGTCTACTCAAATACGGAGACTCCTTATATCGTTGCAAGCAATTGAAAAAAGCTGCGCTCGGTCGAATGGCCACGATCATGAAGAGACAGGCAGCGAATTTGACTTACTTGGAGCAAGTTCGGCAACATTTGGCCAGATTGCCGAGCATCGATCCCTACACCCGTACAATAATAATTTGCGGTTTTCCAAACGTTGGAAAGAGCAGTTTCATAAACAAGGTGAGCAAAAAGAATTTTTATCAGAAAGCGTAATAATTTGTAGGCGAAATTCAGAATCAACGTTTTCCCGATAACGATACTCATTGAAGCATTAATTTTCAGATCACACGAGCGGATGTCGAGGTACAGCCGTACGCTTTCACAACGAAATCCTTGTACGTCGGACACACCGATTACAAGTATCTGCGATGGCAAGTAGTGGATACTCCCGGAATCCTCGATCATTCACTCGAGGACCGTAACGTCATAGAAATGCAAGCGGTAACGGCGCTCGCCCATTTGCGCGCTGCGGTTCTTTATTTCTGCGATATTTCCGAGCAGTGCGGACACTCGTTGGAGGAGCAGGTAAGTTCCCTCGAACTCCGTTCGTTTCCCAACCAATCTACGAGTTGTAAACATTTTTTCGCTCGCAGGTCAAACTATTCGAGTCTATCAAGCCCTTGTTCACCAACAAACCGTTGATGGTAGTGGTGAACAAGGTAGACGTAATGCGTCTGGACGAGTTGTCGCCGGAGAAGCGTGCGGCTCTGAAAGATTTGGAAAACGACGCGAACGTGCCGTTGATGGAGATGAGCACGATAACCGACTTCGGAGTTATGGAGGTGAAGACCGAAGCTTGCGAGAGACTTCTGTCCTTCCGCGTCGATCAGAAGATCCGAACGAAGAAGGTCGACGGTCTGTTGAATCGTCTTCACGTCGCTATGCCAGCGCCGAGGGACAACAAAGTTCGCGCGCCTTGCATACCCGAGAGTGTGATGCTGAAGAAACAAGCCGCCGCCGCGAAGGCCGAGCGCAAGAGGAAGCTCGAGCGCGAAATCGAGGAAGAGATGGGCGACGATTACGTGCTCGATCTCAAGAAGAACTACGACATCGAGGGCGATCAAAAGTTCGATATTATACCGGAAATGTGGGAGGGTCACAACGTAGCGGACTACATCGATCTCGATATATTCGAGAAGCTCAACGAACTCGAGCGAGAGGAGGAATTGAGAACCGAGGCCGGTGTCTACGATTACAAGGTGCCGGAGTTGAGCGAGACGATGAAGGAGATCGAGAATCTGGCCAAGCAGATTCGCGAGAAGAAGATGATAATGAAGGACGAAGCTCGTATAAACAAGGCGTCGACGAAACCCGTCATGCCGCGTACCGCCGCCGCGAAAACACGCGGCAGATCGGTTAACCGTTTGAAAGAACAGATGGAAGATCTCGGAATCGATATGGAAGACACGGACAATGTGAGCATTCGGTTTTTTAACTACACCTGCAGTTCTGTGAATACAAAGTTATTATTTTTTCTAAATATGTTCATACGTCGTTTCAGGCTCACTTCACCAAGACTCGAGGACGATCCAGGTCGTCTTCCGAGCCCGCGAGAAAGAGGCAACGACTGCAATCGATGTCGACGTCGAGAGCTCGCAGCAGTTCGAGACCGGCTCGCGATGAAATGGGAATCAAGGACGTTGTAGTGAGTACCGAAAACGGCTGATCATCCAATCGATCGAATAGGATAAATTACGAATTCTTTTAACCCGTCTCGATTCTTTTTTTGCAGATGAAGACCAAACTGAAGAACATAGCGCATAGGGCGATCAGCAAGAAGGTCGGTAAGAAGGGTCTCAAGGGCGAGGCCGATCGTTTCATCGGCACGAAAATGCCGAGACATTTGTTCTCCGGAAAGCGCGGAACCGGCAAAACCGATAGGAGATAAGCACAATTGTTTATACCACATGTTAAAACGAAATGTCAACGAGAGAATAAAGAGCTATCGCATTTGAGTTCGTGTACGGGAACACTGGTGGAGAAAATAGTGCGCGGTGTAATCAAACGTTCGCGCCTGGGTAGCCATGTTTATACTCGAGAGAGCGCGCGCGCATAAATTAACTTCGACGAGCTATCGCCGGGGTGCGGGGAGGGGGTGAGGGAGCCCGAGATCTTTTCCAAAAGCGTGTAGCGACTGTCACTGAGAGAAAAAAAACATAAGTACGCCGGTGATGTTTCTCAAGTTCCATTGAGCGTTCCATAAGTCGACGAAAAATTTTAACCCCGCGGTCGTCCGACGAATGCACGTCGAACGTAAAATCGCACAGTTACAGTGTCCGTCGTGCCAGCTACGTGATTTATAAACGTTGTCGGCGAATCGGCCAAGAAGAATTTGAGATCTCATCGGACAGGTGGGTCGTCGAAGCTTTGCCGAAAATTAATTTTTTTTTGCGAACCGGGTGAAATAGCAGGGGGTTGAGAGCGGAGAGCCCGTGTCGGTGCGTCCTCGCGCGCGGTAGGGTGCGCATTGCCAAATAAGGTGTTTCACAAGGGTTTCCGGTTTTCCGTGTCGCGCCAGCGCCGCCTCACGGCAGTTCGTCGTATCGACATCACGCAGCTTTGTAAGTCGACGATTGCGTGCGTTTAAAATTATAAATCGGCCGTGCGCCGCGGACTTGTAGTTGCCAAAAATACGAGATGCAAGAAACATGCAAAATTGCAATGGAATCTGAAACTTTGTGAGACCGCGTGTTTAATCGTGCTTCATGTATATACTTATATACGTCTAGACCTATACAGTCGGTGTATTAATAAGTACCGAAACTCTCGAATAATTAAACTCCTCATTTCTGCTTCTCTCAGTATTAGGTAAGTTAATCCGAAAAAAAAATACAAGAAAAAAATCGAGAATCCACAATTATTGCAGCGAGTAATTTGGATTAACGGCTCTGTCTTTCAGTACTAATAATACCGTGTATATAACGAATTTGGTTGTAAGTGTAGCACACGGATATACATATACTGTTGACGAACGAGTGCTTTTCCTTGTTTCATCCGATTGTGTTTGTATTATGTTGTCAAATCTAAGCGAATGAATTCATAAAGATCCGGTCGATATACCGGCTTGTTCGAGCTATTATTGTCCGCGTTTCATCTGACGATAAAAACCTCGAATTTATAAAGATCGAATATATCCGTCGGATATCCGAATATTTAGTTTACTAACAGTTTGTGAAAGACCCGAATTTCTCTCTCAAACCGCACGTACTCGAGTGTGCGTTGAAATGAATCAAACGATAATAATACATCGTTCAAATCGGTGAGATTCGTCGATACGATATATAAGCCATCTCAGCGAGCTAAAACCGTTTCCGTCTCATTTAGTCCGGAGCGCTTACCTTTTTAGGGAGTTTTTTGTGAAACGTTTATGAGGACATTCACGCATAAGAAAAGCCCGACCCGATTCCTCTACTGCGGCGACTACCCCGCTCTATTCCATTTCGAAGACGACTCAGACGATCGCGCCCAACAATTGGCAACGCCGTGTAGAGCACATTCGCGCTTACTTCCACGCTCCGTTCTCTCCACTATTACGGACCCATCGGAATCTCGGTGATTCGAAAATATTCTGATTTTAGTCCGTGTCCGTTTCGGCTTCGAGGGTGGGGAAATCTATTTATAAAATTTCGGGGGATGATCCACGCGACGCCCACGCCCGAAGTGGCCACGTAACGATAATTTATTGAAATAATAATGATAATAGCTTAGCCGGCGTAGACGTTATTGCGGCGAGAATATTGTAGGTTAAGCCTCGTTTGGTTTAATAGTTGCGTTCCTTCTTTTTTTTTTGTTTGTTTGTTTCTCTCTTCATTGTTTGCAACGTAGGTGCAGGTGCAGTTATGTCTTTTCGTGTGGTGCGCAGCAGCAAGTTCCGCCACGTGTACGGAACTGCTCTGAAACGAGAGCAATGCTACGATAACATAAGAGTCTCGAAATCGTCGTGGGATTCGACTTTCTGCGCTGTTAATCCAAAGTTTCTCGCTATTATCGTCGAATCAGCGGGAGGCGGTGCCTTCATTGTTTTACCCCATAATAAGGTAAGTTTCTCGATCAACGTTAGACCTTTTTCTTTTTTCTTGAATGCATTTTCTCGGTCCAACTATGGAATCAAAGCCAAAACCATTCGAGTTTCGCGATGTTTTTTTTTTTCTTTCTCTCAATTATGCACGCTATCGACTGTCGGATGAATCGTTTGGCCTTCATGGTACATAACCGTAATTTTAATGCGCCGACTGGCACATTCCTCTCTATGCCGCCGCACATACTCGTGACGATGAATCATTTTTCGCGGTGTGCATACCGGATACGAAACGATAAAGAACTCGTACGAACGTTGGAATAAAAAAGAAATTCCACGGGCGAGCGATAGACGCGATATCTGTCCTGTTATCGCTTGATACAAAACTTTTTCCTGATAAGGCTCGGTTTTCTGTCCTTCGGCTTTACCTATGTGTTATTCTTCAAAATGTATTTCTCAAAGTAGAGTATTCTAGATTTCGTAAAAATTCCGAAAAAAGTTATATATATATTTTTTTCTTTCGATTTGAGCAGGTTGGCAGAATATCCGCCGACCATCCTCTGGTAGGCGGACACAAAGGTCCCGTTTTGGACATTGCA
Source organism: Ischnus inquisitorius (assembly GCA_963924025.1). Lineage (NCBI taxonomy): Eukaryota > Metazoa > Arthropoda > Insecta > Hymenoptera > Ichneumonidae > Ischnus > Ischnus inquisitorius. The sequence goes on along the minus strand of OZ001245.1, from coordinate 14,173,716 downwards.
TGGTGCCCTCACAATGACAACGTCATCGCCTCCGGTTCGGAGGATTGCGTCGTCAAAGTATGGCAAATACCGGACGGCGGAATATCGAGAACTCTCACGGAGCCCGTCGTGGATCTGCAGCTTCACCAGAGGCGAGTCGGCCTGGTGCTCTGGCATCCGACCGCCCTGAACGTTTTGCTCACCGCCGGCTCGGATAATCTCGTCATCATCTGGAACGTCGGCACCGGAGAGGCGCTCGTTCGCTTGAACTGTCATCCTGACGTTGTCTATTCGGCGTGTTGGAACTGGGATGGTTCCAGATTAGTCACCACGTGCAAAGACAAAAAGATTCGTATTTTGGACCCCCGATCCGGCGAAGTGCTGGAGGAGGCTGTGGCGCACGAGGGGAGCAAGGCGACGCGCGCAATTTTCTTAAGGTACATTAATGAAAAATATTTTTATATTTACTAAACTATTTTATTTGTCGCTTTGATGCCTTGTTTACGAAAATATGATAGAACAGATAATAATTTATAAACAAGGTTTTTTATTCATTATTTTCAAATTTTTTTTTTTTTTTTTTTCGAAATATTTTATAGGACTTTTCATTTTTAACAGAATTACGCTATATATATAGTGATTTGTTAAACGATTCATGATTAAAAAAAAATAACAATTTTTACAGGGGTGGTCTGATATTTACAACGGGCTTCAGCAAAATGTCGGAGAGGCAATATTCGTTAAGAGCTCCCGACATGTTGGGCGAGCCTATCGTAATGGTGGAATTGGACACGAGCAACGGAGTAATGTTTCCGCTGTACGACCCCGACACGAGCATGGTATATTTGTGCGGCAAAGGTGACTCGGTGATACGTTACTTCGAAATAACGCCCGAGCCGCCGTTCGTTCATTACATCAACACTTTCCAAACGCCGGATCCTCAGAGAGGAATCGGTATGATGCCAAAACGTGGCTGTGACGTAAATAGCTGTGAAATCAGCCGATTTTATCGTTTGAATAATTCGGGATTCTGTCAAGTTATATCTATGACCGTTCCGAGAAAGGTACGAAAATTAATTGGGCAATCGTCTGTAATATTCGTTCGGTATGTGGGCGAAAATAAAGATAACACGGGGACATTTGGCGTTCATTGCAGTCGGAACTTTTCCAAGAGGACTTGTATCCAGATACCCCGGGAGATACCGCGGCTATGTCCGCAGAGGAATGGGAATCCGGTACCGATGCCGAGCCGCTCTTGATATCGTTGAGGGACGGCTATCAACCGACGGCATCGAAAAACGACCTCAAGATTCATAAAAAAGCCAATGTCCTCGGAAAGGGTGGCAAAGTCGGTGCCGGTGGACAAAACGCCGCACAACCGGCTGCAATATCCGTAAGTTCGTCGTCAAAAATAAATAAAAAAACGCGACGAATATCTATCGTGACGCGTGGATTTCAACTTTGCAGGAGGACATTATAAAGGAATTCGCCGAAGAGATAAGAAAACTGAAAGCGGTGATCGTCAAGCACGAAGGTAGAATTCGCGTGCTAGAGTCGGCGGTCGCGCTTCAGATGAAAGAAGAGGAGAGAAACGAGAAGCAAGCATCTCCAAACCCTGACAAAGAGTTTCTAGCTTCCGACGAAGTCTGATCTTACTATTCAGAAAATCGTTATTTTTTTAAACGATATGCCGAGAAAATTCGAGTCCATGCAACGAAACGAAACTATTATATTTTGATATGATAACTTGTGTAAATATTAGGTACTAGCAAAAAAAAAAGTTGCCCGCGTTTTTTTTTTTTTCTCTCGATCATTCTTTTGCTATGATGATCTTTATTATTTATTGTACATCGAATCTCATCGCCGTGTCCTTCACAATTTTTACCGTCTTTACATTTTTCATCGTAATACAATTTAATCGTGCCGTCGCGCATAATCGACGATTATCATATTAACAATACCTGCTAGGTATAACGTTATTATTTTGAGACTAATGCATCTTTGTACTTTGCAAAAAAAGAAAAACGAACAAAAAAAAAAGAATAACTCTTCATAACATGCGAGTGCCTCATTTGTATAGACAATATTCAGATGTAAAGTAACAAACAATAAGAGATGAATCTATTTGAGTATAAGACTTTGTGTATTCATTATTACGCCAAAAAAAAAACATTGATTTCAAGTACAAACGTTACTTACGCAATTTTATTCTATATTTTCTTTTAATATTGTATTGAACATTTTAGCCCATCGTAGTTTAGCGATAAAAATACGTGATCCACAGACAAAGAACACGAGCACTCCATCGGCAAAGGTGTTGTGTTTTTTCGTTAAGAAATTATAACCACATGTCAGACGCAAAATTTCTATATTACAAAATAAAAGTGATTTACATCTCCTTCTTTATATAGTTTGCCGGGAACTTGACGATTCGCGGGAATTGTTGTACTTCTTCCAACGGTATGTGATCGAGACGAACGGGAACGGGTCTCAATTGCTGTATTTGATTGGTAACATTCGCCATAATGTCCTCCGGTACTTTGTCGTCTGCGTATACATGCAAACGCGCCATCTCGTTTCGCCGTTGGAGATTTTTAGGTATGGCTCCGTAGACTGCTTTCCAAAGGATCTGAGAAACAAAGAAATTCTATGTAACATCGTAAGGGATAGTTTGGCAAAATCAAACAGTCGCGCGACTTAAACATTGGGGCAAAATGGACTAATGAAAAAAAATCATTGCTCACGTAAAAGAGAACGAAAACGAGTTTTTTGATTTCACGGAACATTTCTTATCAGGTCTGAGATAAACCGATACAAAAAATGGCATGGATAAAACTATAATCGAAAATGTATAATTTTCGAAGAAAAAGCCTGCTTATATCCTTTGCAGGTAGAAAATGATGTAAAAGTCAAATTTTTCCTTCTCTTCGCGCAATTCAATCATGGTCAAATTTTTGAGATTTTTTTTTTCCATCTTACTTTAAGGGGATGTCGAAAATTAATGTTGTCGTTCAACAAAATTTGAAAAGCATTCCGTATATCGACGAAATTTCTGGCATTGCTAAAGCCCATTTTGCCCCGCACCTCTACTTAGTGCGAATGTTGAATCTTCAGAGTATGTTTCTTTAATACCTTAGTAGCGTCTTTCTTGTGCAATTCCCAGGCGAGTGTCCACGTCGCTCCGCCGGCATAGCCGGTATGATGAAAGTAAACTCTTTTGGCCCATTCGTCGCCTCTTAGAGCAATGTCTTTGCTGTTTATAACAACGACGTGATCGCCGCACCTAGCTGTAAATAAACTTGAATTTAGTACACGCAATGAACTGGCCATTGGCCGTCGTACTGGCGAAACTCTTACCCATGGGATGATATATGGGTTTGTGTTTTCCAATCAGATAGCGGCCGATGAGCGATGCGCTTTTGAAAGGATCTTGCCATTTGGCGTCGTAGATGTGCCATACCCGCGCGAACGTGCCCCATTGCTGCGAATGTAAAATGTACACAAGACGAGCGTTTTCACCGCCGAGCTACTGGCTCGTTGTAGGTTACGTGATTTCACACACAAACTTCTATCTGTTAACGTTTTAACGCTGACAAAGCAAACTGTTTAGACAAACCTGCGCTTTTCGAAGGGCCGACATGTTAAACCGCGGGTCGTGTCGTTCGATGCAACGACGATTTATCTTATACTTTCGATGAGTTTACACACTGTTCGGGGCATCAACATGTATTTTGATGGAAAAAAAAAATCGACAACGACCTAACCAAACTTTCGGCGAATGCGCCGGCGAGCAGGGCTGCCAAAGCATATCTCTCAAGTTCCAGAAGTTGGCAACCCTGCAGTGTCACAAAATTTGACTTTCGTTCAACCCGATATTCAGTTCGCACCTTGTGCACGTGTGTTGATGTTGTTGTTTCCGTTACTCCCGATTTTCGCGATTAATTCGAGGAATCGTGAAGAAAGGACGAAGGACGAGGGTAGGCGCATCGAATAACGTCTTCAAGACCAAGTTGCAAAATACCGTTTTATTCGGAAATCTTTTTCTTTTCCTAGGTATATTTATGTTAAAGAGAGGATACGCATTCAGCCGGGATTCGCCGCTCGTCGATATGCACATGAACGCGAGAGGTCATGGAAACTGATGTGAGTCGGAAAATTTTCGATATAATATATAGGTATATAAATACAATGTATATAACACTCGAACAAAGAGTAATAGGAGGAGATGGCGAAACGCGCGGCCGCAATACATACATATTTACGTGTAGTACAATAAGGTTCGATTGTCCCTCTCGCGTTGTTTTTTCCATATATGCGATATAAATGTTAACAACAGAAACGAGGTATGCACAACGTGCGATAAAGCTGTTTCGGTTTCGATTTATTTCGTCGTCCGCTAAACTATACATGTAGAGCGCAATAATCCAGGAACCAAAAGAATACGGCTTTACCGGGTCGCAAGTCGCATCAGTCAAAGTAGCGTCGTACACGTACAGTATATATGTATATCATACACGAGAGAAGACGAACGTACGGAGCGATTAGCGCGGGCGCGCATTGGTCGGCGAGTAGCGAGCCTTAAAATTTTAATAAATATTTATAAATACGTACGCGCCGTCTAGACAAGAGTTAATAATGCGGCCCGTAGCGCACGGTGACAATCATAGCATCTAAGTAACATTACTTTTTTTTTTTTTTGTGTACGCGACAGTGACGATTACAGATATAACGTTAATTATTTATAGCAAAGATAGCGTATTACAATGGGTCGATGTGCGCACGATGACAAACGTACAATCGGATAGTAACGACGATCAAAGACTACGTTATCGATATTCCGGCGAGTTATGCGATACCTCGCCGTTTTGGTGCAAATGTCCGATATATGGCACTGGAACGTCCGTGGCGCTCGCGATCGACAGCGCACTTTCACGTTGCATCACATTGCACGCCGTTTGCACTCTACAACGCGATTTATTATTATGCGCTTGCGATATTAACAATGAAAACAATATTAACGAAGATATTACGTGGTGCGCAGGCGACAGCAATCGTTTTGTTTTTTTTCTTCTTTTTATAAGCCATAATGAGCTATAATAGTTGCACGATGCGTGGCTGTTGGTGGTACACTAGTATAAGTAGCACGGCTGTGATGTACAAGTAGAATAGCAGTAATTATAGCGGGGACAGTTGGTAATGATGCGTGGCTAAAAAAACGGCGATACCAAAGACGCTTATGCCGCGTATTTCTTTTCTTTTTTCGCGTAGGCGATGAGTAATTTTTTTCGTATTTTAATATCACAGTCACGAGAGATTTAAGGAAAGAATAATGAAGAGAAACTAATAGATGTTCATAGATACAGGACAGGGAGGCTTTGAAATGTCGATGTTGTTCCGCGAAGGTGAGATTACGGCGCGTTGAGGCAGACGCGAATCTACAATTTTTTCACGCTATTTTTCACAGAAAAAAAAAGATATATACGTATATACATCAAATTGAAAATTCTTGTTTATCCACCTGAAACGATTCTTGCATAGAATTCTAAACTGCACACGTGTTCGACAGATGCGGCGTGTGCATCCAAGATTCGAGAAGTATCGAGAAAAAAAAATGGAAAGATAAAACAAAGGAAAAAGAGAATCTTTGGTGCGGGAATCGCAGAACATCGAATGAAAAAGCGAAAAGAAAAGTATCTAAGAACACGCGCACTCCAATACTTTCATATTCTTCCAGCTCGATACTTTGAGCTTGGTAGGATCGTTCTCGTCGAAGTAGAGAATCTCGAGCTCGTCGAGTTTGCTCGGCGCGCAACACGGACGCGGTGCTTTCCTCTTGTCCTCCTTCCATATGAGGCTCTGCAGTAGCGCGTGGTGATGGGCGGGATTGTAACGCGGCGGGCATCTGCCCTTGCAGTAGCCGGCGTCAAAATTCTTTGGTTGTACGATAAACTCGAATCCCTTCAAGTCTTTGAATATAACCGTCATCTCGTGACGGCAGCATTTCTTGTTTTCGCCGCGACACTCGGTTCTGCGTCCTTTGTGAAGCGACATCAGATGTTCGGGGCTCGCGCGCCGCTTTGGTCTCGAGTTTCGCGCGTCGTTGTTGTCGTCGTCGTCGTCGTGAGCGTACGTCGTCGTGAAGACGTTCAAAGCCGGATGGGATATTATCGTTTGCCTCTCGTCGTTTCGATTCCTTTCGTCATCGATGAGAAGCTTCAGTCCGAGATAATCGTCGTTATCCCCGTGCGAAAAACTCGCGATTTCCGTAACGTCGAGCTCGATCCAGCGTGGATCTCGTCGTTCGGACGGTAAAACGTGCCGTGACACCAAACTCCACGTATCGCCGGTAAGGCGATACACGAAAATATCGCGAATCTCGTCGTCAACGGGAATGCCCGTGGGATCGAGGAGAAACCTTAGAGTCGCGTGCTCGACCAGTGCATCGTCGTCGGGAATCTCCATAGGAAAATACAAGGTTCTCGAGTGCGCGCCCGCTTCGCGTCGTTGGCGCTCGTCGCTCGCCGTGCTGTTGGCGCTTCGTCGCGTTCGGTTGACGAGTGTCGACGGTAGTTGTTCTGAAACAAACAAACGAACGCGTTGGATTCAGTCGTTGGCCGAAAGAAAGGATAACAACGAAAAAACAAAGCACGCACGGACGAATAATAATAGAAACGAAATAAAGAAAAAAATAAAATAAAGAGAACGGGTGGGAGCGAAGAATGAAAGGACGACGTCGAGTCGATAATACGCGAGGCTCGTCCGCGTTTATCTGGCACCTATGGTAGACAATACTATGTATACATATAATACGCGCGTACATAGATATATATACATAACAGTTTTGCGAGTAGCCTGTCACGCGTCTCTCTCTCGTTCTCTCTCGATTAGTCGAGATCGAGTGAAAGAAGGCGAAAACCCCCGAGAATCCGTGGAATTCGTGTTTACTCGTAGTGAGGCGCGGGCGAGTGGATGACTCGTGGTTCGGGAATGAAACACGAGGTATATAGGTGTAGGCGGAGAATGTGCCGTTTCTGGCCGGGTTATCTGTTCAGAATCGGCCTTTGATATCTCAAATAACCGGCGGAATCACGCGTCCCGAGCCGAGTATAGCTTTATCACTTGGCATTCGATCGAAAATAGATAGTGTGGGTTTGGGACGTGAGATGCGGGAGCGCGGATGGCTTGAACGAACTCTTCCCACGCGGACCGTCCAGAAATCCGCTGTTATAACGAATCTCTCGCGGAGGCATGTCCCGCGTTTCTTACCGATTAGCTTCGAGCGTGCGGCGCCCCGTTCCTTTTACACGCTCTAACAGAGATCACGCGTGTATAAGCGGGAAATTTACAACGATGTATTTAGGAATCGAACATCGGTGGCCCCGTTTGCTGAACACGTTTTTTTTTTCTTTTTTCTCTTACGATTCTCGTCTTTTCTCACGCGCCTAATGGGCCCGCGGCGCATAATACAGCATACCCGATGACACACGCGCGTCGTATATATCGCAACGTCTCGCCCGCATATTCTTCGACTATGCGTTGCGACTGGTATAAATGATAGTTAACAAGCTATTAGATGCAAGCCGAGAGAACGCAACCGGAGGGAGGTGAAACAGAGTGAAAACGCATCTATAATACATATCCGTAGCTCGTTGGAACAAACGAGCCGCGTCGTGGCGATGTCGCCGATGTCCCGTATATAACGTCGCGACAACCGGACGATGATACGACGATCGACTCTGTCGCGCGGGACCCGGGGCTCCGTCGCCGGCAGCACCTTTTCTCCAGCTTCGTCTTATTCTCTTTATAATGCTTTTTTTTCTCTCTTCTTTCTTATTCCTCCTATAGGCACTTCGGTACCTGTACATCCTATGCACGTACCGTACACACGCTCCGTGCCTCTTATTTTCTTATTGCATTCGGAAAGACTAGAGAGAGGACTCGTCGTTCGACATTCCGCTGCGGTCGGAATTTCTATTTCGTAACGCCACTGGCTCGTGTGCGCTCGCCGCGGAGCTAATAATTTCAATGTATGCCCGATAATAACACGCTACGTTTACGGAATTGTTTCGAACAATCAGCTGATTCGCAGTCGGTCGAAGTACGAGAAAAGTAAATCGGATAAAGTTTCGAAACGAAGGAGAGAAATATTTTTTTTTTTTGGCCTTATCGACTGTGAGAAAAATCGATCGGAAAAAAATAGATAGGATAGAGCTTCGAAACGAGGGAGAGAATTTTTTTGGTCTTATCGATTTTGAGAAAAGTCGCAATTTTAAGATTTGAACAGGGATATCTTTGCGCCACGATGGATTCACGGGGAACCCCAGGCGCCTATCGTTTTGATCGAGGGGGGAAAAAATGCAGGCGATACGCTGCTCAGCGTAGTTGGAAAAATGTGTGTTTCGAGGTGTCACAATGCTGTGAAAAACTTCGTAAAAGCGCGATAAATGCGTACGAACATTTTTTTGTTTTTTCTTCCTCGTTTTCGTTACGAGTGTCGATATAGAGACACGGGATTGCCCAATCTATTTGTCCTGATTAATGCTTCCATAATCAGCTTGTAATGGTTTCCGTTAACTTCGTTAACTTTGATCTGCTTCTTCTCCGTCTCTTTCACACATGTCGCGAACAACAAGGTTTCACAAATGTCTTCTCGCCTAGTTTATAGTGCAAACACGCATTATCGTTGCGCCTATTAGCTTTTGCCGATAGTGGCGAAGCTTACTATGCATTTTCGTAACCCGTCCTTCGCTTCATTTCGTTATATCGGCGCCGAGATGAAGCGGCTGATACGGAACGCCCGGGATACAGAGTTCCGTCGGAGCTGCGGCATGCGTTATAGTTGCGACTTACGGAGTAATTTAATGCCCCGTCGACTATGTGATACACGAAAGAGCCCCGCGGCGATTAGATATCCCGATGTTGCCGAGAGTTTGGTGTGAAAACCGATAACGGAAAGAGAGCTCGACGCGACAGAGTAATGATTCTCGACGACGCTTCGGTTTATTTGAAAAAAAAAAAAGAAGAAAAGACAAAAAAAGAATTGCTTCGCCTTCACTAGGACACTATGGCTATGAGAGCGCGACAATGTATATCGTTTCTTGGAAAAGGAGGTCGAAACTTCCGCCCCCGCGTAACCTCGAGAATCGGTGAACGATTGGTAACGCCTGTCTATCGGGAGATCGCTGTATTACTATTTGATACTCGTTCCCGTGAGATTCGCGGGGTCCGCCCATTGGTGAGGCCCTTTTGTAACCGGTACATTCCCCTTCTCTTTGAAACGTGTCTCCATCAATCTTCCAATCCCACGTACATTGCACAATCGGCAGTAAAAATAAATAATTACAAAAATCATAAAAAATGGTAAAAATTAGCCAATCCGATAAAACGATTAAAAACCAGTTTTCCGCGTCGATCTTCGTCGAATCAAAAGTTGCTGGCTAGAGGCGCGTTGAGTACTCGATGGAATAAAGATATAACTCATTAGGGCCAGTGTCATTCGCTACGTGCCGATGACGATCTTCGCTGTCGTGGTTACGAGCGACAGATATTCTCCCCGTCCCCCCCGAGGCTCAAAACGTGGAGAGAACGTGCGTCCCGCTCTCGCACGCGCTCTCGGCGCGGAGACTCGGGAAAGTAAACAGGATGCGAGACATTACGCGAGTCTCACTCCGCGGCTCTATCTCCCGACGTCGTTATTTTACATCGTGGCGCACTCGCCGCTCCGTCTCTCTGTACCGTACATAGTAGCGCTCGCCGTGATCCCCGCGATGAAGAGATCATGCAGACTTTTTGGAACGTGTGGGCCGCGACGGGGCTCTATCCCTCCGTGCTACCCGCGCCGCGAACGCGCGTATACCGAATTATATTTTCGATTCTCGCAATCTCACTCGTGCAAGCGCGCATAAACCGCGAATCTATGCATTCTTTACAGCTAAATCGGTTATATATCGCGGGGGCTGGTCGGATACCCGAGGCGTGAATCGGAAGTGTAATTATAGCGATGCAACGATCGAGATGTTTCTCGATCGGAAGCGAAACAGAAGCCGATAACTGTTCTTTTCCGTTATCGCAATTTTGATACGTTTTTCCATAAATCAACGTTTTTATTGGGATATTAATTTTTTCTTCCAACAAATTATCATGTAATTGTAGCAATCAATGGTCGTGAATATAATTAGAGATCTTTTTAGGAGACTAACTTTTTTTTTAAAGAAAATATTATGTTCTAACAATCGATTGTAACGTTTATGTTTACCGATCTTATGAGGAAACTACTGCTTTTTTTTTTCGAAAAAATTATCACGTAATTACAATAATCGATTGTAGCGTATACGATTATAAATACCGTACCTGTGGCATGAAACGTGTGAAGTCTCCTCTGTCTGCCCTCTTTGCCGGCTCGCGAGTGCTGCAGCCTCGTCAGGTACTCCTCGTGCGCTCTCTTGTACTCCGTCTGACTCACGTTCGCCTGCGAACAAGTGTCATCGTTCGTTATGCATATGCGTGTTAATTAGCGAAATTTAACCGAGCTCCCCCGCACACAAGCGCACACAATCCGACAGAAGAGTGCAACAACTCCCTCGCAAGTTGATATAGCGGATAAGCGCGGTTGGTGTGAAAATGAGAGGAGATAGAAAGAAAAAAAAAAAGAGAAGCATTTCGCGACGAGTTATTCGAGTTGCGACGGATTGGAGTTGTACCCTGATCCGGTACTCGACGCCCGCTAAACCCGTGTCTCGCCGCTCGAGACGAGGATGAGAAGCCGAAGAGAGGAGAACGAAGGACCCCGAGAAATGCCACGGCGGGAGGTGGACATTGTTTACGCGCAAACGTTTGTCCATCGTCCTCGCAACGTACGAGAGAGACTTAATCTCCGTTAAAAGTTCCAAAGAGAGCTCAACACTCGCCAAACTAATCAGCAGCAAGAGAAACGGCCGGGCCACACATGAATGACGACGAAGAGTACGTCTGTGTGCGTATCCACAGACGTATTCTTTTTGTTCCAGGAACGTCGATGATTCGGCGTGAAACGCTCTGATTTATTAAAACGATTGAACTTAGCCCCCTTAATTGATTACCCTCCGGATTGGGCGAACGATTGCGATAATTGGTCGCTTCTCGCTTGAGCGCTCGACGTGACAGTCTCGACATTATCACGTACAGTCTCCTCGGGTCAACGAGACCCTCGAGCCTGGTCCTCTCTCGGCAAACTCCGTGAAACTCATTCCGATGCCCGCTCGAGGAATATACACACGGCCGTACGACTGCGTACATTACGAACTACCGTGTTTCTCTGCATTGGAGGATCATCAATAACGTTCGCCGTTCGCTCATGTACTCGCGTCGCAACAATAATACGCAGCTAGCTCACCTCGGCGGGATCGCGCGCTGCGTGGGATCGGTGTCTTTAAGCCCGAGGAAATCGAACGATCGCGACTCGCCGAGCTCAACCCATGGCATTAATAGCACTGAGCCCGAGGGGAGGTGAAAACCCCGCCGGGATCTATGGGTCAAGTGAGCCAGGTGGGCGAGAACTTTTTTCCGCTATAAATAATACCGCCGCTAACGAGTGGATTCATTGAGCGCGGATAAAAATCATTGAAAGCAACATGTAACGAGACGAGAGGAAGCCGCGATGAGGAAATCGTGAGAGAGCGAAGAGATGCAATGGGACGGAATGGGAGAGTCACGGAGGATGTGACTGCTGGATGAAGGGAAACGACGGCGCGCCGACCCGGGGATGCGCGACTCTCCTGACTCATCTCCGGTAAGGAAACCGAGGACGTAAAGAATAATAACGAAAAAAAAAAAAGAGAGAAATGAAAATAAAAAGGATGCATAAAAAGAATGAGAAAGAAGGCAAAGGGCCATTTACCGGATAGCGACGCCTCCTCATCCTCCCGGTCGTTTGTTTAAACTCACTTAACTCTCGTCCTCGTCGTCGCGTGCTAACCGAAACGCTCGCACGGTTCGTCGAATTGCACGAAGTGCCCGAGCTCCGCACGTTCGAGGAATAAAAAAAAGGGACATATATACATATATATATATGTGCATGTATACACGTATATATGTCTCCTATCAAAGACTCGCCGATTTGGAGGTCACCGCGCTCGGAAATCACGGGTATATTAATATACACAAGTTTGAGGATACCCCGGGGGCTGTGTAGGGTTCGCTGCTACTCCGCGGTCTTCTCGAGGTAAGCAGCTTCTCTATCGGTGGCCCGCGCAAACGCTCCGACTGTGTTCCGTTGATGCTCAATTCTCATATCGCGGTTTCGTACCCGGCTATATCTATCTCGTATCCGGCCTACCTCAGTGGAGATTCCACGATCGTTCGGGCTCTCGAGAGTGGCTGCCTTGGAATTTCCCAACGACATTCTTCGCGTGCCTCGCGAGTACGAGAGACACGAGAGCGAAGTAGCCAACTCGCTCGCGATCTACTCTTCGCATTGACCCCTCTTTCTCAACGCTCACCGTCGTCCGCGACGATCTCTCTATCTCTCTCTGTCTCTCCCCCTCTGTTGCCTTGACTTGCCTTCTCTCGCGAGAGAAACTTCGATTTCTGCTTTTTTTTTTTCAACCTCATTCTTCGCGCAACAACGAGATCGCGAGCTGAATAAATACTTAGATGCTGTACGAAGAGACCGAATATATTTTTTTTGTGACCGAGTGCGTCAATGATTTTTTTTTTTTTTTTAATTTTTTTTTATTGAACAATATCGTTTGACGTAGGCGTAACTCGGCAAAGCGGCGGATAAACAGTCGAGACTCGGCGAAACGAGAAAGTTGCGCGCGCTCCGTGACACCTGTTGCGGCGCCGGAATACGTATATAGCCAATGACGATAAACCCGAGTATCGTGCGAAAGAGTTTCGAACCCTCTATAGGCTTCTGGAAATAGAATTTCCCACCCTCCGTCTACGAATAGGTCGCGAATTGTTAACCGGTCAGTTTTCGGTGCAAAAGTAACCGCGCTACGTAAATAGAATACCTGAGAGCGAGCTGATGTTTATCTTGTTCCAAGAAATTATTACACGCAATGTAATAGACGGGAGGGAATACGTTTGCATCAGCCGCTATTTTGCAAGCTGGTACTTCAATGGATCTCGAGCAGTCACGCCGTGTTTTGCCAACGATGCAAAGATAGCAATAAATGCGATTATTTTTTCGGAAAATTCCTGCGTTCTCATTTTTTTCAGCGACTTATCTGTTGTTCATAACATACTTTTGGAACATGGCTTGCGAGAATTGAGCTAATGTTGGAACCGTTAATTGAAAGAAAAATATCCCAGTAATGCCACATGAAAAAGAAAATACATTGCAAAATATCTGTGATATATCCAATACATTATTTGCATTATTTCCAATAAATCATTCCAATGGTTTATTACGGGTATATTTTTGAATATATTTCTCCGAATAGAACAAGTCGTTATAATTATATGGAAATGGGAATTAAGACACTGTGCAAAATTATCAAAAAATAATATTAATAATTTAAACTAATCTAGTACTACTAACACGGCCTGCTTCTGTTCGCATTCGCACGGCATCGCGTTAAAAAGAAAGAGTTCCGGACAAGCCAGATGAATGAACTGATCTTAAGGACACTGCGAATATTCGAACTGGTGATCAAAGTAAAGAAATTACTATACGATCGAGAAAGAGTATTCCTCCCACTATTGCCACATGGATCAAAAAGTATATCGCAAGATATGTCTGTGATATATCCAATATATTTTCGTAAAAAAATGCCTTATAACGGATATATTTTTAAATATGTTCCTTCAACCATTCAAAGGTGATTATAGATATTTTGCAATAAAAATCGTGAAATTATTAAAAACGATATTATATAAAAACCTCGAATTTCATACGATTTTAATACCTTTTTCGCCCGAACTTTTTTTCCACGTCGCACGCTTCCGTTCGCATTCGAATGGTAATGAAAAAAAAAGCAGCGCGATAAGCCCGGGATAAACAAACTGATCTTGCATTGCGGAGAGTTCGCGCGCTTATACGGAATACCTACAAGTATAGCGGTAACACAAGGAGGGCTTTCTCCTTGAGCGAAGGAATTGCATACTATGTATTACAGCGCGTACAACACAGAGATGTAGCCGGCGGTAGGAACAAGAGTCGAAAGGGAGAAGTAGAGAACGAAGAGAGAGGCATAAGAAGAGATGAGCGTGTGCTGTTGCGAATACCTTTGAAGGATCGGGTATCCTCTCGAGACCGAGACCCTCCACGATGCTTCTCCTTATAGTGTCGAGTTCGGCCTCGCCGAGCCGGCTTCTGCTCTCGAGTCCGGATTCGCGTTGATGCAACCGTGGCGCAAAGTCGTCGTCGGCGTCGTTGTCTTCGTCGTCGTCGTCGTTGCCGCTTTCGTCGTGGATAGCCGGGTCCTCGACGGCGCGTAGTCTACGCTTCATTGTTGCCTCGACGACACTCTCGAAGTTTGCATCTTCCTCGTCCGCGACAGTCGTCCCCGACTGTTGTTGACGCTGGTGCTGTTGCATCATTCTCACTAGGGGTGTATCACTATTGCTACTTGTACTACTACTGCTACTCGGGTTACCGCTGACGTTGCTGGCTGCCGGTACCGCCATAGTCGGACGCAATAGGCCGACCACGAGAAGACTAACGAGGGCGCAACTACTGGAAACAATGAGGGGTCCTCTCGACGTCGACGACGCTGAAGGTATCAGTACACCCACCAGCGATAAAAGAAGCAATGATACGCGCTTCAAGAGTCCGAATGACGCGGCTACAACCCCACGATAATCCGACGTTGCCGGATTATTATTATTCTTATTATTGTTCTTGTACCTTCGACGATTGCGACAACGACGACAATCGCGCTTCTTCTCTATCACCTTCGTAGAACTATTGTCTCTTTTGTCGTCATTCGACGAATGGCTTATAGTAATATCGTCCTTCGGCGCGTTCAAAGACGACGCGAATCCGTTGCTGCCGTTGTATTGGTCGTCGATGTCGACACTACGACGACGAACGCCGCCCGCGGTCCTCGCACGATCGACGGCTTCGACCGCACGATACGACTCAAAGACCACCCGCAATCCCGATTCCCTATCGATATCACGAGATTCCGGAATAATTATTGAATGCTCGCCCATAGCCTCAGCTACATGCGGGTGATGTTTGCCCGTTTCCGACGACGACCACCCTCCTCGTTAAACACCGGTTCACCCCGACGATTCACGATCCAATCGCGATTATCTTTGCGAATACGAAGATACTTGTTCTCGACGTCGAGCACGAATGATTCGTCGTTAACGCATTCCCGATCGTGTTCGCGCGCGAAATCGTTACTTTTGATTCTCGGAGCCCTTTCGCGCACGACGTTCCTCGACGCAGCATCGCTTTCACCGCGGGAATCCCGCGACTCGTCTATTCCTCCGTTGATGTCCATAAAAGTGAATCGCACCTTGAACAATCGTTTTTTTTTTCTCTCACGATGAATTATAAATCACGGCTCGGTAATCGAGGATTTATGAATGAATACGGAGTAACGGAGTTTCACTATCAATGTAGGTTTCGCGGTTCTTTTTATTCTTCCGTCGATGGAGCTGCGCGCATAGTCGATCACCGCGGCGCGACTTCTTGAAGACTAACAAGAAGAGTATCTCTCGGATATTGAGAGAATTCTAGAGATACAAGAGGGTTTGACCGCACTGTTTTCTTATCGTTCACAGAGCACCACCACTTAGCGTTGATGGCAGAAGCGGAGACACGGAGAGAGCGAGAGAGTGCGAGCGCGAATCGACTTCTCCCCCCCGACTACCGGAAATGGAGCACGTTTAGGTTCAACGATTCACACAGCGCGCGCGCGCCTATAAGTGCAGAGAACTCGTCGGCTCCGATCTCGTGCGCCAACACTGTCCTCGTCGCTCCGTTTGTTATCTTAACTTTTTTGTTATTCTCGAAATATCCTAGACGAGCCCGAGGTAGGTCAGAATCAGGATACTTTGCGGAGCTGAGCGGTGGGGGTTGTAATGCGGATGTTGTCGTTGATCCCGGCCGATGGCGATCAAAGGCGCCGGGACTATCATTATCTCGGTCTCATCCCCGTGGGGAATTCCAGTCAGTCGATCACGGCGTGCGACTTCTCAACACCGTCAGCACAAAACTCCGACAATTTTTTGTTGTTTTCACTTTTTTCTTTTAATGAATATCATTCATTTGTTTCAGTTAATCGAGCTCCAATCGTCGTTACGATTCGATTTATAAGAAGATAATGGACACGCGCACAATCACCGTCACATTTGTAAAATACACGAATTTTGTTGTTTTAGGTATTCTTAAAATACGTTTATAAACGTGCGTTTTACACCCTCGTGGATGTTCGAGCTCTCGAGGATGTTCCCGCTCGGGCGGTTGCCGCGTGTCGACTGTTTGCAGGCATGTATCGCCGCCCGTCTATATAATACGTCGTCGTCGTTGCTCCCGCCCGCCGCCGTCCCAACACGAACACACCGACCCAGCGCGAGTATCTCTCCGCTGCTGTTGCCGCTACTCGAATCCTCTCTCGCTCCCGCGCTCCTGTCCGCCGTCTCTCCGTCTCCCTTCGGCTCTCGGGCATGCTCTCGCTCCGAAGAGACCGTGAGAGGAAGAGAGAAACTCGCGATGTTCGTTCCGCGAGGTGTAGATAGTTACTTATAATATCGATGTCTTAACGCCACAAGAACGGATCGAATGTGTACAAACATCGATCATCCGCCCTTACGCCACTGAACTTCACTATATGCATAATTTTTCCTATGTGTGCGTAAAAATATGCGCATCTCTGTTATTTTCTCGATCTTCGTAAACTTCGTTCCTTTCGCTTTTATTAAGTATGTTGCGAGTCAATCGTTATCACGTACAATGTGAAAGAATATTGGCTTGTACCGGTACTGAGAGATTTATTGCGCAAACTGGTAGGTCAATTTTAATGTGCAATTATCAATGATGGAAAATTAATCCGGAATGTATTGAAAACCGTAATCGATACTTCACTTTTTATTATTTATTCAAATTTTACTATAAAAGTTGGATTAAATTAAATTCATTTATGGACTTTAAGGTTACTGTTAAGGTACTTTAAATTCAATAAATGACAGTCATTTCACCGGGCAAAATTTGAAGGTAATTTTTAATTCCTGTTTTTACTATTTATTATTTATATTTATTTATTCATCATTTATGCTATTTATATTATTATTGTACATGACATTACTATAACTGTTTATGCATCAAACCTTCCGATTCTTTCTTTTAAGGGTGTATGTAGGGTTTCGTTTTCGCTTCGAATCAAATGTCTCACGGGGAATAGCCCTTCGTTGTCGCTCAGGTGAGTTAGACCGCTCTTATCGATAATTCGTACACCGATGATCAACGAGGGGTATCCCCCGTGAGACATCGTCGCTTCGAACTACTTTCGAGACCTCGGCCGCGACCTTCGCGAGTTCGCTATTACGCGAAACATGGCTTTCACCGTTGAGGTATCGATTAGCCGTTCAATTGTCGTAGTTGCAACTTTATGCGTAATGTATACGATGTAACGTGGTTCACTGTAGGCCGGTGGTCATTATCCATGAACGAAGGCCGGAACTCATTGATGATCGTATGGAAGCCGCGAGAAATCCCAATCCCGGGAGTTTGAGCACTTCGGAAATTTGCTTCAGTCATTCGCGAGTCATAGAGTCGTTAAAGATCACAACGGTGGAAAATCGACGAACAATTCACCATTTTTTCGTACCTCCAATTGTTTACGAGCCGTTTAGCGGTATCCGGGAGTTTTTGCGCTTCGGTCATTTTTTTTTTCAGTCGTCCGCGAGTCACAGCGTCAATTAAACAGTTTTCTATAGTTGCGGAACGGTTGAGCAATGTTCGGCGATAATTATATAGTGATTTACATAATGTCGATGGTCAGTTATACCACTTATTGAGTAGCTAATATCCAGACGTAACGTGCAGATTCCTCATTTTTTACGAACCGAAATCGGCAAAATAGTGACGTCATTTATTTCTGCGTTTTTTTTTTCAATTTCGTCAATCAAGGAATGCAGATCCACCTACTTGGAATTCCCAGCGATAATTCGCCAAAAATGTCCTCAAGAGAAAGACAAGAAAAAAATGTCGCATGTTTGCCGAAAATCGTATCGCAGGTCCATTGACTCAATCGGCGGGATCCATTGACCGTGAAATCCCAAAAAGATGGTCCAACGTTCGATAAGTAGATCAGCTCTGAAAGAACGGTGACTCCATTTCATTTCTCGTTTCTCTAATCTAACTATTTGATTTCCTTTTTTCAGGAATGCAGATACGGAGTCGTGGAATTTTTCCATCTGTGAATACCTACTCGGAGTTCCCGGGACTAACCCAGCCGGTAAATTAAGGATCGTCCTCGCGGGAAGAAGAAAAAAAAGCCTCGACGAAAAGCCGAGACTGGTAGCGAAGGTTCGTTTTGTCAATTGCCGTGATGCATTAGCGGTTGAATCACAGCGCGGAATTCTAACCATCGCAATACCAAATTATCGCAGCTCGCTCGTTAAGTACCGATATTCCCGGATCTCGTGTAGTATTCAGATTCTCAATATACATTAAATCCCTTCCAGCTCTCTGAAGACTACATTGCGTTTCACGTGAGTCGCGCGTGCGGGTCTCGAATCCGCGGTCTTTCGCAATTGTGCCGGGTGGCAGAGTGTGCCTGCAGAGAGAAGAGCAGCGAGCTGTCTAAACGTTGCGGAGGAAGCGTTTCCAGGAACGCACATTTAGGTCCTCGCGGAGATGGTTCTCGCGAAACGTCATGACTCGACTACCTTCGCCGGTGCTTCTGCCGCTCGACGGAGAAATTGTACCATATCTGTACAGCGATGGACTCGGTCAATGCCGTCCCGAGAGGCATCCAGGTGAAATCGCATCCGTCGCCCACACCGCACTATCCATAATCAAGATTGAGTGAAAAGAAAAATTGGGATACATTATTCGGTGGTACGCTTTCGCGGTATTCGTGCACCTCTCGCGCGAAGAGAGGGCCCGGGACGGGGGAATTACCGGTTAGCGGCAGTTCTGCTCGTTACTTCGCTCCGTTCTCGCGGATCGATAGTTTCAACGGTAGTAATAGTCGGAACCACGACGGGCGCACGACAGGTACGAAAGCCGCGCGCCTAGAACTTACGTGTGTCGTGAATAAACCGGGAGAGGGAGAGCCCGGGGAGGGGAACAGGATGATTTCATTTCTCTGATTCCAGGACATTATCGAGCGTGAATTCTCAAGAAACGGCTATAGACCTCCGGGGGTTTTAGCGGGAGACGCAAGAGTTATTCCGGTACGTACGAAAGAGTAGCTCAGGGCGCTTCACGCCTGTCGCGGGATGTATATGGAAACGGCGATGGATAGATAGAGACGAAACGATTTCCGCCTTCCCGAATACCCCGAGGGGGAGAGCCTTTGCGCGTGAAGTTTTCAACCGATGACGCTCCGAGCCCGCGCAAGCGGCCCACCTGTTTTTCGGAACGGCGAAATAATGGATAGATCTCTCGAGAGACTTGTGTATTTGGAAAAAAAAAAAATTATCTCTAATATTCCCTCGAACGAGGAATATCGCAATTAAAACGCCCGTACAACATGTTAGATAATTCGATGCGTGGTAATGGCACAGATCCGTCGAGGTCGTCTTGTCTCTACGTTTTTTTCTTCTTCGCAATCGCACAACTTCGTTACGCGTTTCCGCTTTTTACATTGAATAATCGTTGATCTTGTGTTGATCTTGTGTTGTTGCAGAGATACGCTTGCTGACCGATGAAACTTGCGATTCCCTTGTGTACCGCGAATCATGACGATGCTACTTCGTATCCGACCCTGGAAAGGATTGAAGGTTCAGGTCATCTCTATTGGCGTACTTTGGCACGTGAAGTTATTGGGCTACGCGGCAATTGCTCGCAATTCAACCATCTCGGCCCTAATGCCGGTGAGCGGCATTACTCATCGATCCCGACGTATCGTCGCGCCGCACCGTTGGGATCAGCGCAGTGACAAACCCGACAACGGGAATCGTCGACAATTTTCGCAGTTCGCAAAGTGTCGCCGTGCATTCGCTTAGCCCGAACGATGTTTCACAGAAAGCTTCGTTTAACGTGAGTTAAAATTGCTTGAGGACACTTTGTGGCCGGTTGATTTCTCGCTAGATCATTCCGCTCGCGATTTTCCGCCGCGTATCATATGCCGTCCGTCGAACGGCGCATATGCGCCTCGAAACGGTGGTGTACGTTGGATGCACCTGCTATGGTATTAACAATTAAGAGCTCGTAAGGAGTTACAACTCGAGTCAGCCTAGTCTGGTGTGTCGCGTCCCACGACCGAAGTACACCGAGATAAAGTAATTCTTACGTGATCCTGGCGGAGCTAGCACAGGATTGCGCAACTTAACCGAGAGCCGTAGCATCAAAGCGACGCCGACACTATTGTTCGCGTGCAAGACCCGTAGACCGGCGCTCGGTTTCTGCTCTCTCTCTCTCTGTGTGCACGCGAGTCCGAACGTTTTGCCGCTCGGTACATCGCGACAAACCTCGGTACGATAATTAAACTCCGCGAAACGTTATACCTAAGCCAAATGACTATTCCGCCTAAACGTTCGCCTGGATCCATGAAACACATTGATATACCGTTTGACCTATAGAGATCGCAACGTGATAATGCGCTTTCGTGGTACCCATTGAGACATCGATTTTTCGCGCGCGACGCGACAGTCATGGGGTAGGTTCGGCTCTTTATTCAAATGTTTCCAGATCAATTTTCTCTTCGCCGGCGAGCCGATGATTCTCTTCGAGGTACTGCGTAGGGTCGGGCCGGTATATAGTTGGGAAAGCTAATGAGCGTGCCTTAGCGAATTCTCGGAAGAAGGGAACGCGTACCAAGTATTAAAGTTCGAGGCGAGGCCATGATTCACGAGTCGATCTCTCGCTCGTTCGCTCGTTCTTGCGAGGCCTCTCCACGAAATGATGTACTGCGCGCAGAGGGGCTATCCCGCTCGCACCGTCACGTTTATCTCTCGCGGTTAACGCCGCCCGCGATCAGCACTCCCGTAATAATGTAACGTACTGTGTGCGCCGGCCCCGTGTACTCTTGTTATATCCCGGGTATAACTACGCGGCGGAGTATGACTAAGCCATTTTATTATTTCACTTGTCATTCCCGCCCGCGCATTTGCTCTGTCCGCTTACACTATATATATATACGTATATCTATATACACGGGGTGTATGTGTGTAGACACGAATTCGGTGTACAGAGACACGTAGCAGGTGGCTTGCCTGACTCTTATCCCGGAATCGTTTTAATCGGAATTCCCGCTAACTTCCAGGTACAAGTTCCCGGTAAGCCACCTCCGTACGCAAACTGAAAGCGAGCAACTGGAGGCTATGCCGTACCGTCCTATCAGTCATGGAAAACAGCCATAACTCCCCGAGGGCCGTGCCCCTTCTAGTGTGTCGTGGGTGGCGTTATGCCCCGGGCTATAGGCAAGGATCCTCGCGAACTACGTCAGCAACGAGCAAGCAATACGTATATATATATACATTTAGTGTACATATTTTTTTTTCTTCTGCTCCTCTCTTTCCTCTCGTTATATAGAACAGTCGAGAGTCTAGTGTACGTACACGATAAATAAATGGACTGCGCATCACGGCAGAGCCTGCGTCATAGGATACAGAACTTGTGTCCGGTGTATCGCGCGTTAATCTCGTTAAAGACACACCGCGATCTAGCCGCGTACAGAGAGACTCTCGAGACGCAACATTGCTAATACCGGTTTCCTCGTAGTACGCTACAAAGATTGCACGAGATTGAATAAGCGATTGCCTCGCGGCGACGCGAAATTTATGCAGTGACATCAAAGAGAGCTTATAATGTTTTTTTTTTCGCTTTTGCGTTTTTTTCTTCTTTTTTTCTTCTTCGCGATAATTACGAATCTATTATTGAACCTGTCGGAACAAGAGGCGACGGAGGCGTTGATTTTCTATAGGACCCGGTACAAAAATACATATCCTCGCCGTTCGCGGGGTATTCGTCGAAGCGCGTTTTCCTCATAGTACAAAACGCCGTCGTTCGGATCAATTGAAATGAATTGTCAGGAGGAAAAACATGACGCTGGAGATTCGTTGCGAGAACTCGTTGCAGAATGCGCGCGAGACCCCGCGATGACGTCGATGTTAGATTGTAAATATTCGCACGCACAGGAAGGAAGGTGGTTCCAATCCGAAGTGCCAACGTCGAAGCTCTAGCGCTGGACTTACGATTCTCGATGCTACAATATAGAACGCGAGCGCGCCGCGGTGACTACGGCGCTCTCTCCTGCTTCACGGTTGTCTCTTCGGGCTATCGCACGATTTATTTCTTCCTCCGTTAACGCGTGCTTCTCTTATCGGCGCGACGGCTACGTGACGTCGATGCCCGTTACAAGACCGGCGCTGCTGGATTCCGAAGACTCGATCGTTAGATACAATATCGTGGTAATGCGACCAAGAATTCGGCCTAATCTGGCAATCGGTCGTGAGTAATCGAATCGATTCTATTGCGTTAGGCGGAAACTCGTGTAACGCACGGTGACCTAAGCTTCCGTATAGATTTCAGTCTACGGGAAACAAAAGAATGAAAAAAAAAAAAAAAGACGAAATCCAAAGAGAGGTTCGTCCATTGTGAGCCAGAGGCGATAACCGAAATTTTCGGTTTTATAATAAGCCGCGCGTGCTCGTCGCTACCGCAACTTGCCAGCTCGGCATCGTCGAATAAATCTCGCAGTCGGTCCGCCGCCGCTCGGCACGTACGGGCCGTATATTATCGCCGTGCAATCGTATACCCCCTCGGTTGTCTCGGGCGGTCCTGAGACAGGCAACGGCGAGCAGCGAGAGCGCTCGTGAACGAAACGATTGCATCGGGGAACCGACATAATCGTCACTTGCGACTGGTCTAGGCTCGACTCGGCAGCGTCTATTCCGAGTGTATCTAATGCTATGTCCCGTAATAGTGGTTCCCGAGTGGAAGAAGAATCGAGGCGCCGGCAAAGATACTACAATTTATAATACGAAAACCGTACGGGCACCATAAATTATTAGCGCCCCTTGGCCCGCGCGAGATTTCGGTTTCCCGAGCGCGAGGAGAGACGAGCGCAAGCGGGTGAACCGAAAAAAAGATGAGACAAAAAACAAAAACGAGAAAAAGGTTTTCGAGAACGGGTTAATCGGAGGGAGAATACCGTACGGTCCATCGAGCGAAAGAAGGTCTTATCCCACTTCGGGTCTCAATGTTAGAATTGTGTCAGTTGGGCCCTTACGTTATTCACAATCGCCGTTACTGCCGAGCGGTATAATGAACGACCAGCGTGACAACTCTCCACTTGAGATAAAGATGTTTCTCCGGCTTCACGCTCTTTGCTAACCCTGACCTGGAGGCCTACGAAATCGCTCTTAATTTATTGGACACTTGCTTAGTTACGAAAACATCGATGTTATTTATTCAATATTCGAGGTACGAAGCGTGCACGCGGAGGACGGTAGATGACGATTGAGCTACGATTATTCGCCAAACACCCCCCCAACGGCTCCGACGAAAGAGAGATAAAGAACAGAAGAAAAAAAAGAAAAACGGGGAATTATTGAAAAAATAAAGAAGCATACGAATGCTGAGAGAGTTCGTTGGACCGTCGGAACCACAGGGTAGAAGAGACTCACCTCGTTCCGCGAATGGCTCCCTGGTCCGTGCGGGACCGGCGAGCACCCGCAGGCCCCTTATTAAAACTGCGCTCGTCTGCAGCCGCGGGGTTTATTGTTCGAAAAGATTTGCGACCGTGTGTCTCGTACCGTTTCAGTCTTCACTCGCGAATAACCGCCGATGCGGTAGGTATACAAACACACGGAGTATTCTCGTATAATCGTAAAGGTGTTGCGACGAAGGATCTCGCGGTCTCGAACGTACGTTCGTACGATCGCGGACTCGAATACACGAGAAGATACCTTTAATT
The DNA here is from genome assembly GCA_963924025.1 of Ischnus inquisitorius. NCBI lineage: Eukaryota > Metazoa > Arthropoda > Insecta > Hymenoptera > Ichneumonidae > Ischnus > Ischnus inquisitorius. Next base: position 14,149,714 of record OZ001245.1, on the reverse strand, counting down.
ACTTCGTTAACGAAACCGAATGGGCAACGCATGGTATTTTAAAAAGCACAGTTTCGTCTCCGTCATTCCGAAAGTCCCGGCGCGCGAGGGTTAAAAAACCGAAATAATAGTCCAAGCGAAAAAAAAAAAAGATTATTATTATTTTTACCTTGTAGAAGATTTGCTTTTGTGAAAAAAATGCTTTTAATATTTTAGCGCATCGAACATTGAAGCATTTGCATTTGATAAACGATTGCATTTTTTGGATCACGAGTATTTAGAACTAAATTGAGCCATAAAAAAATAATTATGTTGATTCGATTTGAGCATCGTTTCCGCATTTTTTATTTATGCTCGTTTCTACCTCTATGAGTGAAGCAACGTGCGAATCTCATGCATCTTTATTGTTAATGTGATAACCATTTAAAAAAATAATAATAATAACAATATCAACATTATTGCTATTATAAAACAATGGTATACACCACAAATAATATTCCTCTATAGAGGAAGTACAAAGATACTTTTAATTACTTCCTCGACGAGAGTAATGTATCTCATTTAACGGGGTTAATAGTTTTTTTTCTCTCTCTCGAATAATCCGGAGCGCGACTGTAGAATCGTTAAACGAGAGCGAAAGAGAAAAAAAGAAGCCGAGAAAGAAAAAAAATGAGAGAACGAAGAGCTCCGATAGCTTATTTGTCGAGGGAGAATAGCGAATGACGGAGATTGATGAGAGTCATTCGGAGCCGAGGGAGCAATTAGAAGGCTGAGCGAAACGCGTCGAGCCGGGAAGTACGGATCGGTTTGTATACATGTAATAGTTGCGTGTGCGGTTTTCAACGCTGCGGCTCGGGAAGCCTTTCCCGATCTCCGGTATGCTTCCGAATCTTTCCCCGGGTTTTTTTTTTCTTCACGAACGCTCACAGTCCCGGCGCGCTCTTTTGTGGGGCAAAGATTCTGAAATTCCGGGATCGCACCGTGTCGCATAGATCGGTCGGACATTCGGTTCGGTACTGCAGCCCCGCTCGTCCGCTCTCTCGTACGGCCAAAGAAAGAAAGAGCTACTCGTTTTCAATTACCCGAGAGAAACCACACGCGAGCGAGCGTGTCTTGTACAGCTTCCCTGGCCTTTTGCCGGCGGTCGCGAGACCCGCGCGTCCGATCTTTCCTGTCTCGGGCCGTTGGCTGTACGGGAACCGTCGACAACGACCCCGGACGAGACCGTAGTCGCAGGGATTCTCTCGTGAGAGTGCGTGCCGCTATGCGCCATCCGGGAGCTCAGAGCCGCGGGTTCTTATGTAAGCCGACGTGTGAAAATAATGGAATGCACGCATAATAAAATAGGGTGATTCGATCCTCCGACGATACCCTGCTCGTCTATGCGCATCTTGCTCATCCGCGCTCCAATTGTTCTCCATTCAACTTTACAGATAGAATTCCTCCTTTTTGTTTATTCATTTACTTTAAAAAAATCCTGTTCAGCGCATTCATGGATAAACGTGTTACAGTGATTCTATTTCTGCGTATGAATGCATCAATCAGTCGTTGTAACGACATGTGTGTTTCCGTTTATGCTTCATTGACTCGGGGAATTATGTATCCGCAATGTTATCAGCAGTCTGTTCGCGAATGCCTACGAGCCCCAAGACGCTCGAGCGGGAACGTTGTACGAATTATTTGATTACAATTCAAGTAGAATTGTGCAGGAATTTTGAGCGCTTACGATTTTATTTATAACTACTATGATGTTAATTTTTTGTCTATCGATGGTAAAATATCAATTATTATTGATCATTATAATAATGTCATAACTTCCGGCTGTTTTTATGACTTTCTCGAAATCTCGTGAGTACTCGAAATTTCGTATTTTCACCTATAAAAAGTATATGGGTCACGCGGTAATGGGTTTTCTCGGTAATTGCCGTTCGAATACGATTATTCGTTCGTTTACGTTGATAAGAATTCTTCGCAGTACACGACATTACGGATATGTTGCTGTGCGGAAGAATTGCGCGGGAGTGTGCCGCGGCAGTGGACTCTGCGAGGCATGGGCGAGGCGAGAGACCGCTGGTAGATAGAGACCGCACACGTCGAACGTAAGAGTTGAAAAGATGGCTTTTTTTTCTCTCTCTCGTCTTTCGCCCTCTTCTTCCGAAGCGAGGCTCACGGGTGGTTCGCGTTCGAAGCGGTCGCAATCCGTTCGTTCTCGCTTCGAGAGATCCGCACTTCGCGAAGTTGCCGTTCCGCGATTAATTATCGCGCCAATATATTCGAATTGGCGGATCGTATCTCAGGACTTTCCGCTTATTTTGCACCGTCAAATTCACTGAAGTGTATCGCACTGTAGAAGTGCCGCGTCGCGAATTATATCGAAATATATATCTGTGGGAATTATTAGCGTTTTAGTGGTGACCAGTCGCTGCGAAGCTTCAGCCTTCAGTTTATCATGCTAAGCTTCATTTGCGATCAGTGTAAACAAATTCTTTCAAATAAATTTTATGTGAAATTTAATTTTTAAATGAATTGATTGTTTTTTCTAAATTTCATTTTATTCTTTTTTTGTAATTTTTTTGCTCCAACAGTTCAAAACAAAGTCGAGTTTTTGTCGCTCCGTTAAACACGTTTCGAGATTCCATCTCAATGTGGAGATATAGCAGTTCAAAAATGCGGCAAACACATCCGTTTCACGCACGAAGGTTTTCAGGGTGTACGTGAGGTCGACGACAAAGTTCAGGTCTCATCTGCATACTCGACGTTATGAGTCTCAATGCGAGCCGCGAGATTGTTCCCCTCCTCCGGAATGACCGCGACGAGAGGGACCCTGAGGCGTTACGAATTGTCTCGGTGCTCGCAGTTGAGTGCCCGTCGAGAAAGACCGGAGTACATCACTACTGCCTGAACACAGTGCCAGATAACAAGCCAGGACGAAACTACAGCCCGAGCCGTATATTGAAAAAAAAATCAGAAAAGTCGATGAATCAACGAGATAATGAGGAATCGATCGTATCCCAGTATCATCATTTTTATTCTGATCACTCTCGACGACAGTATCGCCGTTCTAGCCAAATCGCCGCACATCGTGTTCATTCTCGCTGACGACTTGGTGAGTGGCGCGCATTCGGAGTAAAAGCAAAATCGTGTTGTTCGATTCAACGAATTAAGAGTTTTGCTTTAGCTCCGAATTATGTTTGAATAATATTAAATAAAATAAAATTCTAATAATAATTGTTATTATTATTAATAAATCAAGAATAATATTTAATGTTTCGGATAATATTAATATTAGATTACTATGAAATCAATAATTATTATAATTTTCAGGGTTTTCACGACGTTGGGTTTCGAGGTTCCGGCTTGATTAAAACTCCGAATATCGACGCCCTCGCTTACACGGGTCTGATACTCGACAATTACTACGTGGCACCGATATGCACTCCTTCGAGAAGTGCCCTGATGACCGGCAAGTATCCCATTCATACCGGAATGCAGCACGGGGTGAGTGCCTAAAGACGAGCGAGAATTCCAATTGAAAAGTTGGCAATGAATCTCAGCGTAAACGAGCGTTTTTTTCATTGCACGAAATTGTCTAAAACCCACTTTTTGTCTACCAGGTTCTAAAAGGAGCCGAGCCGCGCGGTCTGCCGCTAAACGAGAAGCTTCTTCCCGAGTATCTTCGAGAATACGGTTACAATAATTACATAGTCGGAAAGTGGCACTTGGGTTTTTGGAAGAAAGAGTATACGCCGACTTTGCGAGGCTTCAAGAGGCACATTGGCCTGTGGAGCGGTCATCATGATTACTACGATCACACGGCAGTCGAGAGCGTGCGTTTAAATCTCATTGACGATAAAGATCTCGCGAATAACAATTTTTTTTTTTGATAATGACATTGTTTTTTATTACGGTAATGCGATAAAAAACCTCTATTATCCGACTAAACTGTACTTTCGCTTTTAGCCATATTGGGGCATGGACATGAGAAGAGATCTCGAGCCGGCTTGGGACCTTCACGGGCGCTACTCCACCGACGTGTTCGCCGAGAGCGCTGTTGGCATAATCGAGCATCACAATTCCAGCGAGCCTCTCTTTCTGTATCTCGCTCACGCGGCCGTGCACTCGGGGAATCCGTACAATCCGTTGCCGGCCCCCGAAGACACCGTGGCCAAGTTCGATTGGATAAAGGATTACAAGAGAAGACGTTTTGCCGGTAACTCTCGAGCGCATGTGAAACGTGAGATAATTATAACCAGCGTGTGTGTCCCTCTCTCACGGGGGCTTTCGTCTCTCTTTCGTCCGAGCAAATAAGTCTTAAGTAGTATAATCGTGCATTGAGCAACACGCTTCGTGGCTCGATCGTTTAAACCACACAATTTCCATCGCAATAGCGTTGCCGCTGTGTTACATGAATACGATGATTGAGCGCGCCGCGCGGCGCTGGTTTAATCTCCGTATATATGCGAGCTCACGATTTTTCCCTCACGATTACGAGCAGCGATGCTGTACGAGCTCGATCGTTCCGTCGGCCAGGTAGTCGAGGCACTGAGAAAGCGATCCATGCTGGCGAACAGCGTTATTGTCTTCTCCACCGACAACGGCGGTCCGGCCGCAGGTTTTAATCTAAACGCTGCATCGAATTGGCCCCTGCGCGGCGTCAAAAATACTCTGTGGGAGGGTGCGTCAATTATTATTACCGTAATAATGATTATTATTAACCCGCATGCTTCTCGACTAGAACACACTTTACCGTTGATTAATATCATGCCCGGCGTGTGTGTGCGATCCAGGAGGTGTGCGCGGCACCGGACTCTTGTGGTCAGCCCGGTTACCGCGGCCCGGTCGCGTAGCTCGTCAACTCTTCCACATAACCGACTGGCTGCCGACTATAATGAGCATAGCCGGCGATACTCGTGTCAATACGAACGATACCGTTTCGTTGAGAAATCTCGACGGTACGAGCGTTTGGCGTGCTCTCAAGGACAATACTACATCGCCTCGTAGAAGCGTTCTTCACAACATCGACGATATCGATAGGATTGCATCTATAACTATCGACAATTGGAAATTGATCGACGGTAATTTTTCGCGCAATTTCCATTTTATGGATAGACGATTGACGTTCATTAACATGTCTTTAGGAACAACGTACAGCGGTGCGTGGGACGGATGGTATCAGACTTCGGAGGCGAATTGGACTTACGCGGAGAACGACGTAATCGAGTCTCAAGCCGGCAGAGCATTGGCCAGCATTGGATTACCGATTACGTCGGCAAACATTCGAAAGATTCGTGCCGAAGCGACGATCAATTGCAATTATCCGAGGCTCGACAATCCTTGCAAACCACTCGAGACACCCTGCCTCTTCAATGTACAGCGCGATCCTTGCGAATTCAACAATCTCGCCGCGCAGTAAGTCGCTCGACGTCTCTGGCGTTCGTTAAACCTCATTAAAGTTGTGCCTCTCCACTGATCCCATTGTCGTTGCTGTCCTACGAAGATATCCGGAGATAGTTTCGAGATTGCGCGAAGAAATCACGAGATTGAACGCAACGGCGATACCGCCTGGTAACCTGCCCTGGGACACGACCGCCAATCCGGAGCTCTGGGATCACACGTGGAACAACTTCGGGGATTACGAACAGCCGAGCGTCGCGACCGAGAGCTGAGAGAAATCTTCTTCGTCGAAGAGATGCGCTGCCGTGCCATCGTAACTTCAAACCCGAGAGACAAAAAACAAGTCGTCGTGACGAGAACTGGTTAGTACGGAAATAGACTGAGTGGGATATAAAAACGTTTCTCTATAAATAAAGAATTCGTGTATGAATGAAATTTATACAGAATACAATATTCGTTTGAGTGTAGATCGTCCTGTGTGTCTCGGAGCATGGGAGCGGCGTTTACCGCTACAATTACAAATAGAATTCGTGAGCGCGTTTAGTCGGAGTTTCGTCGTTCGGCTAGAAAGTGAGTATCGGATCCTCCCGATGATCGAGTATATCTGCGGATAGAAAAACGATTGAAACGATTATTATTGACGATCTATCGTTGTCGACATCGTTAACGAGTCATTGTTCGATACGAACCTTTGGCTATGCTCCACCACGGAAGGGTGATGTACGTTAGAAACGCATTCAACGGCACGGATTGGGCTCTTCTCGTTTCCTTCCAAAAGTGAAAGGTCTGAGTGAATCCTCGCATGGTCCACAGTGGATTGTAAGCCCCGTCGTCGAGTTCTGACGTGATTAGAAACGACAACAAAAAAAAGGATTCAAATTACTACGCGTATGGCTTGATAAAGAAATCATTCGTTCCTCATCAGCGGCTAATACCTAATTGATAGGTAGGCCAAAACCCTCAACAAAACCCCCGCGTGAGTTCGTATAATGTAATATCTCGGCGAGCGTTCCGGGCGGGACGCGACGCGCACAAGCGCAACGTTTTCATTCAGGAGTGCAATAGGTAAATTTTTTTCTCCGCTAAGCCCCCCCCCCCCCCCCCCCCCCCCCCCCCCGCCCCCTCACGTTAACTAACTGCAAGAAGAGAGTGAAAGCTGTGATTTATTCCCACTCGAGCCGCTCCGTGTTGCAATATCGAGAATAACTGTGGAGACGAGAGTGCTAGACGGAATATGAGTTTCAAGCTGAATGCGCATCACTGTATCCCATTGAGATTGATGCAAAAGCGAGCAAAAAATCGAATACGAGTCCATCGAGATGATCTGCGTATTGATGCGTGCAACGACATTGATCAGAGAGAATAAATAATTATCAATAAATATATATAGTACAAAATAGTTTTAGATTGTAGGGTTCGAAGAGGGTGCGTGGGGAATATAAAAAGAAAGAAGGAGAACCTTAAGAAATCGCGCTGTTCGAGAGCACTGAAGCGTAACCGGATTTGATCTGTGAACAAATTGGACGAGTGCACGACTCTCGCGACGGGGGAAACGGAGAGGGATAATTGCCCATAATATATAATTCAATATTCGTTAATCAGTTCTTAGCTTCTTTTTCTATGATCTTTTTTTTTTCCATTGCTTTTCATTCATGTTTGGTTACGGGGATGAATTTACCCTGAGAGCCGGGGCGGCGCGGGAGCTCGCACCAATAGTAGATAGCCGTTCCATCCGGGGTGACGCGATGCGGCGGCAGCGGATTGCCAATGATACTTCCGGACATGGCGCGTCTTCTTCTTCGTCGCGGCAGAGTTGCGCTCTGTCTCTGACCGCAATCGTACGTATTGGCTCGGGTTACTCGGGCATTGGCGTTTCTATCGCGCGTTCCATCAACCAGACGCGGATGACGATTGTCGTTGTCGGCAGAATTTTCGGGCTCGCTAATGCCGTTCGGGTGATTAACACCGTTGGTCGATTCGGTGGGGTTGATCGCGCCGCGATCGTTGTTCTTACGCATCGAGTGCACGCCGAGTATCTCCTCGTCGCTGTAGTAACGACGGGGACGATGTCGCGGGCGACGTCTTCGCGGCAACGGCGACTCTTCCGTGCGCTCGGCGGGAATCGGAATTCCGCGACGCTCTCGTTCCTCGTGTCGCGCTCTACGAGCTTCGAGAACGTCCTCGCGATCGCTCGAGCTCGTCATACGAACGTTGTCGTCGTGTCCAGCCCCGCCGTAACCCAGCGGCAATTCCTCCTTTCCATTCACGAGTATCGCACCGGCGTCCAATTTTTGCATCACATTGTCGTCGGTCAGACAAGCGCCCGTGCTCGTCACGAGTATCTCACTGCCGACCTCGATATGATGCTGATGACGATTACGGTGAGCCTTCGGCGGCGCGACGCTCGTCGCTGTTCCGCATGTCGTAGCGCCGCGTTGCTGACGATTTCCTGAACGCGGAAAGCGAACAACACCGAAAGCCAACAGGCTTTCGTTATCAGACAGTCGCACAGTGCGGTAGTAGGATGAGTGTACTCGCACCCTCTCGTTACGGAGAGAAAAGTCGGCGAGGGTGACGTACGTTAATGACGCTCTCGATATATATATTTATTCGTATGACATGGTTATTGTTTCTTTAATTGTCCTCGATTGAATTCGTGGAATGTTCGTTGATTAGTCATAATCGCGATACCCCGTCGATTCGACCTCCGTCGAGAGGGCGAGAGGGCTACATTCTTTTTTTTTTCGTTATTCCAAGTACAACGTTATTTTGTACAGAGAAAAAACTCATCCAAAAAAATGTATTCCATTAGTTTAGTTTTTTTTCTTTTTTGGACGGGTTATTCCGTGGACGGGAAATTCTTTTGGTATTTTTTTTTTTTTTTTTTTTTTCATATATACGAGAGGTCGCGAGCACACTCACCACCACCTCCGACGCGCGTCGACGTCTCGTGATATGCATCGGTGGCCTCGTGTTGCTGTTTGTTGTTTCTCAATCTCGACGACGTCGATAGACCATTCTCGTTATTGGATCTCGAGGGTGTTGAAGCGGTGGTCGTTGCCGATTCGCTCGTCGCGTCGTATGCGCGCTCCCTTCGCGACTCTCTTTTGGGGGTTGACGAGGCATGCTGCGGGGACGCTCGTCGACGTGATCGCGGACTCCTCCGCGGACTATCCGAGGCTCGTACCGGGGACGGGCCCCGGCCGCCCCAGCTGCTAGCCTGTCCTTCAGCTACAAAGGAAACAGCCGGCAATCGTCGTGCCAAAAGTAAATTAGAGACACACGAGAGAGTAACGATTGTTAATGCCGCGATGGGCGTATTACGCTCAGATTTGTCTTTTCTTTTCTTTGATACCAATTAATTCTCGTGTGACAGACGAACTGAGATGGTTCTCACAATTTTTTGTTTTCGTATACTATCTCGCTGGTGTTGTGTCGGCCTCGTTTATTAGCTTATTTTTTTTTTTCTTTTTTTTTTCTTTTACCAATTTCTACTTTATTTCGTGTTGATTGGTGAGATTGGTGTGAGTGGACATATAACGATAGGTGTGATGCCAGAAGTATATTATATGCTTGTAAGTGGATACGATAGCGTGAGCGGATAGATTTGTATGCAGAGAAACAGTTAGACGGATAGGCAATAGAGAAAGATTGTGGATATCTCGGCATTGGACGTCGTCACTCGTTTTATTCTCGAGCTTTTTTCATTCCGTTTCTTTTTTCCGTCTTTCTCGGTCGCTTATTCAGTTTCGTCGCATTTTGTATTATTCACACTTCTCCTGACTCGCTCGAGAGCGGTTACTCTAACAAGCGTCGACGGCTGTGTCAGCGGGGCGGGGGACGCATGAACGCGAACAGGAAATAAAAATTCTGGGAGCGTGCAGCAGATTAATCGTTACATTACAGCGGGACTCGAATGATAGATAGAGATGCTCACTGATGCGCAGACACACACGTATATATGTACATATTAGGAATTATGTGTTACAGAGTATCGAGTATAAACGCTTTGGGGGGGAAAGGGAGAGCCGGGCGACGAGCATGCACCGGGGTAGGGTGTCGGATGCGGTATTAACGATTGGGAAATATATATAATATATAATCTTTATATAGTATACACTATTACACGCTCAATCGTGGTTATTAATACCGTTGAGAACGAGGGAGTCGAGAGTGTGTGGGAAAGCGCGACGCCGCGTTCTGCATTAATTTTTTTTTTTCATTTTTCCTTCGGCAACATTGTCGCGAGATTATGGCGATCCGCAGTGACTAATATACATCATTATTATCATCGAATTATCCTCAATTCCTCAAAGTTTCTCAATGATTCTCCAAGCTCAAGGATAACGATAAAATGTATAGGCACTACGGGTAGAGCAATGTCGTAATCGCCTTTTTAGTACCTTATATTATTAAAATGGCTTTGACTAATCAACCAAGCTATCAATTACCGTCACGAACGTCCCCAGCCTCGATTTCGTTGAGACCGTTGGCCATCGAGTCGAGTCCCTCGTTTTCCGAGCGCGCTTTCGTCGCCACTGCATCCGGCTTCGTTCGCCATCCACCTCTGACGAAATTGTTCAGATTCGCGCTCGGATCCGACAATCGGCGTTGATGACGATACATGAACAATTCCTCGGCGTCGTCCCAATCCGCGTCCCACAGTGCGTCGGTCGCAGAGTATCCGGGCTCGGAAGTCGGCGTCTCGGCGCCGGAACCTTTCGGTTTCGTTACCGCCATCTCGGCGTGCCCTTTCCCTGAAAGTTTCGATCACCCGAGAAGCGGCGCTTAGTGCCTTCCTTACTATTCTTAAATTTCATTAGAAACAGATAGCGTCGCGCCTCGTCGTCGTGTATTTTTATCGCGATCGACGATCGCGTTGCACGCACCGCAACGCGATACTTATTTATCGTCGATGGGTATCGATAAATATCGATGGAAAGGCGCGTGGGGCGCGACGACGTACCTTGGGGTCCCTTCATTCGTACGAATTCGATCCTCTGGGACGAGGCGCCGGAGAAGAGGCCAAAGGTCATACGCTGTGCCATCTTCGTGCTGAGGCTCGACTGCGGGAATTTTTTTTTTTTTTTTTTCGTTTAACAAAAAACATTGAATATCTATCCGTGGGAAAAAGGAAAATCATGTCGAGGAGATACGCGCGACCGATAGAGGCGTTCGGTTTGTGAAAGTGAACGCTGAAAGATTTCGAGAAATTGGAACTCACCCTGGCGTCGTAAACCTTTTTCAGTGCGTCGTATCTTATGGAGCCGAGAAATATGACGCCCTGCACGGCACCGTCTCGGTCGGAGGCGACCAACTCGACGCACACCATCTCACCGTCCCTAACTAATATATCACAGAACACTTCGTCGAAATTGTCGACCATGAAGCAGATGTGCGGATAAGTCATCTCCTCGAGATCTCCCTTGGCGTCCATTCGTCTCCGACTCGGACTCGCGTATACTTTTTGCGAATGACGCCTGAGCACCTGATTACACAAAAAAAAGATGATTTAATCGTATTAAAAAAAAAAAAACGAAGAAATGCTTTCGTCCCGTCGAGAGGATCGTGCAAAAAAACGTTTTACACAACAATCAATAATTGCTACGATTGCCTCAGAGGGAAAGCTGAAAGTGATTCTGACTCACTTGCAATTCCTTGGGACTCGTGCGCGTGCATATCGCGAGTGTGAGCGTGTAGTCGAACTGATGAACGACGAGATTCAGATAAACGGTCTCTTCCCAATCTATGTCAGGATCGCCTATCGGCAGTTTCTTGCTGTCCTTCCGAAACACATCGACCTCAGTCTCGAATTTCGGCACGTACCTCGACGACGTTTTGACGTGTTTCTTGCGAACGAAGAATAACAGATCGTCGCCGTCTATCGTGTGCTCGGCTTGAAAGAGAAAGTGACGAACGAACAGATCGGTCCAGTAGGTCGTGCCCTGGAGCATCACGAAACCGGAGTCTGAAAGTTGAAAATAAAAAAAAAAACAAAAAGAAACATCATCAAATTATCGTCATCAATGCGGTAATCGATCGATACGTTCTATCAACAGCGACATTGATCCGCGATTCGTTTGTCATCGCCTAATTCTTCTTTTTGTATTCATCAAGTCCTTCGAGTCTTCTCGAGAAATCGTCGATAGATTTTTAGGCATTTCAAAGGTGTATCGTAAACACTGTGCTGTGTTTGAAAATTGAATGGGAGCGTGACTCGAGCTCCGCGTGATTCGTCGAGCCACTCGAGAGAGAATAGCGGGGTGGGGGGGGACGAATACAAGACTCGAGGATATAATCGATAGCCAGTGGAAGTGCATCGGGCCGAGCGTCGCACAGCTGAGGCAGCTGTTCCCTCGCCCTGCCTCTATCGCGGCGATTCTTCTCGTCCCTTATTATTTAATATATTCCTCGAACGTGCGTTGCATTACATTTGTATCGCTTCGAGTATGCGCGTTCGATGAATCACCTGTTCGCATCTCGGCTGGTATTAAAAATAAAGTAATACGCTCGCAATTCCGAGTCGTTGATACATTTGAATAGCGAATGACTCATCAGTCGGCGATCCCGGTGGGGCTTAGGATTGAAGCGAAGCTACGATTGGCGCTGATGTGACAGCCGGTAGTACACGCATTAGACATGCTAATTCTCTTCGCCGAGCGCGAGACGTACGGGCGTGTAAACAAACAACAATGATACAAGCTGCGACGAAAATAATAAAATTGCGTTAACCCACCGTCCTTGAGTAGTTGTCGCATCTCCTTTGTCCTCTGGAAATTGATTTCCTCGAGCAGTTGTTCCAGCATCGTCGGAGCTCGGGGAAAACCCGCCGAACTACCGGCCAGACTGGCCATTTCCGATAAGTTTTTTTCTTATTATTCTTTTGTCCTCGCCGGCGGACGAATCGTTCAACTATCGGTTGACGATTTGCAGATTGAAGCACTCGAGAAACGAGAGGTGGTGGCGCGTGGCTCAATGCCACGCCAATACCATCGTTTTCTCGTTTCGGTGCCGCGTCGATTGTTCCCGAGGCTCACAACAACGTACATCAACGCTCGAATATTTATATTGAAGAAAAAACCAAAGATATACTTAGGTACGAATTACAGAAACGAGTATCAAAAAATGGTCCTCCCCGCACGAAATGGGATTAACGAAGATTCTGAATTCATAAGTCGCAGACACCTCGCGATAAGAGACAAGATTATTTTGATAGGAATATATTTCGACGCGTACTCGGGCGAGTCGCGTTCACGGGCTGCAGGCGATAATCGCGAAGATAGACAACGGGCGACGCGCGCAAATATTTCGTCGTTCGTTCACGCCACTCGTGCAAGCAGGTACTGCGAGCTACGAGGCAGATCCTCGCGTATCCGTATCTTGGCTCGCTGCTATGCTTTTCAGGCGGTATAGCCGGCTGGCAACGAAACGTCGGACGCCGCGGTCGATAATACCGTCGCGCACGCGCTTCGCCCCGAGGGCGCTAGCTCGCGGACGTCCCGTCGTCGACAATGAAAATACCTAATTAAGATTAAAAGAGAAGCATCACGGGGAGGCGCCGTTGGAGCATTGTAGGTCAGAGATAATTGAAACGAAATTGAGTGCTTTCTCAAGGATGAGCTTGCGAAATATCGCTCGTTCGCGCTGATCGAACGATGCTTCCCGAGAGGAAATATTTCTCGAGGCGAATCGCATCCGAGTTTACAGTCGAACATTGTCTCGTGTTTACGACAATTATCACGAGGCGTTATCGAGGAGAGGTCAACGCTACCGCGAGATATCCCAATGACCCTAAGCGACTGACCTCTCGACTCCGAGATAATGTGGAGAAAAAACGATGGAAATGTTCAACGGGTTACATTACCGCGAGCGACTCTTCGTCCCCGTTTGAATTTCCGCGATTGGTGGATCATCGATCCTCGACGAGTTATCTCGGTAGAGCTCTTGGAATGCGGTTGAAGAGGCCCTCGCGGACGATAGGCCCTCGATGACTCTCGAGGGGTATTCTTCGCCGTCGACTCCGGTAAAATTACCCAAGCTCGTTCGCGTAACTCGCGTTCCGGTTTTTTTGTCCCGCTTCTTCGACTCTCATCTCTCCGCTCCGATACCATACGTACCACGCAACCAAGAGCTTCTTGGTGTTGAAGAGCGCGTAGTTTGCCCTCACATAGTCAGTCTCATCGTGCAGTCAGTGTGACCGCTTTTACTCGGAACGTGCTCGCTGAATATTGTTCTTCTCTCGCACAAGGTCGCGAGTTAATTCGATTGAGTTGCGCGGTAAGTCATCGGATATTTCAATTGGATCGTTTGATCGATCTACATTTTCTATATAAAACAATGTTTATAAATAAGGATTTTTTCAAATTAACATCTTCAATTGCCGTTTGTGGTAAAGACCCGTAGAAAAATGGGAGTAGCGACATGGACGATCGCGATGATCCAGGCGACGCTTCTTGTCGTTCTGGTAAGCGCCGGATGTCCCATGCGACCAACGCCTGTGCAGACTACCGCTCAAAGGACACCCGGCGATGGAGGGTACAAAATCATGTCGAGCGGACGTACGGAGAAATACGTGCCAAATACCATTTACGCAATCGGTCTTCGAGGTACAAAGTTCAATATAATCCTAGAACACCACCTACAATTTTGCACGCTTTTGAGACCACTCATTGTTAACAGAGTTTGTGAACAATCAGTCAAAAAAATATTAATTAATATATTAATATTATATTTACCATATTACCCTTCTTAATTTTTTTTATTATAGTGTATATGAATATATCATATAATAGATACAGTAAAAATGATCAATTCACACGTTTTGAAATGAGATCTGGAAATGACGTTTTTTCAAAACTCAAAGATTTTCTTAAAACTGTTCGGATTTAGCAAAGCCATGTGCGGGGTTCTACGATTAAGATTTGAAGAACAACTATATTTTGAAAAAGTGAATAGTCGGTGGAAAATTATAATTCGTGGATTTTTTTACCAAGGATCCCTGACGGCCGAGACACCTAAACAATTCACACGTTTCACCCTCTCGGTTGATTCGCAACACGCGCCGAACAGTCCGGTCTCCCGTGTAGGCTCGTTTCAGCTTTATTCCGACGGACACACGGCCTTCAACGAGGATTGCGTGAACACCGTGTCCGAGGCCGCGGATACGCCGAAATCCGAGGTCAAGGTCATGTGGCGTGCGCCACCGGCCGGTTCTGGTTGCGTTATATTTACCGCGATGGTATTCGAAAATCCGAACATTTGGTACGCCGAGGATGGAAATTTGTTCAAAACCGTTTGCGAGGCCAGAGCCGAGGAGACCGCAAATCAGAACAGCACAACTACTTGTTGCGCTTGTGACGAGGCCAAATATTCGGCAAGTAACCGATTAACTGATCTGTAATCAACAGTAAAAGCGGTAAAATTGGAACATCGCGTTTGGAGTTAATTTTTTTTTTCATGCATCAATTTTCGCAATACTGATTCCGAAAATTTCGTTGAATCATCGATAAACCGGGAAATTCCGCTTAACATCAATACTCTTTATCTTGCAGCTCGTCATGGAGGGCATTTGGTCGAATATAACGCATCCCCGCGATTTCCCCTTCTCCGCGTGGTTGACTCACTTCAGCGATTTGATCGGAGCATCGCACGAGCGCGATTTTTCGTTCTGGGGCCGCGACCACGTGGCGACCGATGGTTTTCGTCAATTGGCGGAATGGGGATCGGCTTCCGGGGTCGAGTCCGAGCTCAGAGCCAAGTCTCAGCATCTGAGAACTCTCGTTAAGGCTGCCGGTCTCTGGTATCCGAACGTCAACACCAACACGACGACGAGCTTTCGGGTCGACAAGAAACATCCTCTGCTCTCGGTCGCGTCGATGCTCGGACCGTCCCCCGACTGGGTCGTCGGCGTCAGCAAATTAAATCTTTGCCAGGCGGACTGCACGTGGATGAGTCGCGCGACTATCGATCTGTATCCGTGGGACGCCGGTACCGACAACGGCATCAGTTACATGTCGCCGAACTCGGAGACCAAACCGCGCGAAAAAATGAAGCCCATCACGACGAGCTATCCGGAAGATCCGAGATCGCCGTTCTACGATCCAACGGGAAAGCCGATGCTACCGCTGGCGCGCTTGTATCTCAATCGCGAAAAGGTCATTCAGCGCAGCTGCGACGAGGACACGCTCAGGAGACAAGTGGCCGAACTCGAGGTTGCCGAGAATACGGAAGACACGACGAGACGTGAGTCAAACGTTAGAATTATTCTTCCTCTGTCGGTACCGTCAACCGCCTCTCGAGCGCAAGATGTACCTGCAGATTTTTTGCCTCAAGTCGCTAGCCAAACGATAGCAAATCGACAAGAAAAAAAAAACCGGAAGTCGGAACGTTCGGACTTCTAGCCCTTGACCTTGACCACTCGACTAACTCACTATAATGTTATAAAATCCATCGTAATACTATTTATAATCTCCCATTATAAATAATAATGGTACATTTGATTTAGTCGAATATTAAAAAACTCTAGTCTGTAAATTTAGTGAAGACTATTAAAATCAGGAAAAAAAATCACATAAAAATTTTAAAAATTTCGTTACTTTGAAAAACGTAGTTTAAAATTGTAAGAGTTCCAGTATTTTTTTCACGCTCACTTCAAATATATAATTGTTACCTTCAAATAATCTTTTTCTCAGTCTACCATCGATTCAAACACGGTGAACTCTTTTTTTCTTTGCAGCCGAATGCGTAACGACCGATTACACGCCGTGGTCTTCGTGCTCCGTAAGCTGCGGCAAGGGTTTGAGAATGCGTACGCGTTCTTACGTTATGCCCGAGAAAGCGAGAATGCTTGGCTGCAACAGACAATTAGTATCGAAGGAGATGTGCGTCGCGTCGATTGCCGAATGCCCGTTAGTAGAATTCAATTTTGTTCGAATCGAAGCGGAGCTTGAAGGATTTCCGTTCACGAATCGCTCTATTTTTTCATTGATAGCGAGGATCAGAGAAGCGACGATAACGACGAAATTCCATTGACCGGCAACGAGGGCGGAATTTGCGAGACGACAGAGTGGGACGCATGGTCTGAGTGTTCGTCGAATTGCGGCCAATCATTCAAAATGCGTGTGAGACGATTCAAGAATCGCATGGGACGTAAGAAGTGTCCTCACGTGAGTCTGATAGAGAAGCTCCAATGTGACGTACCGGCTTGCGCACCCGGTACGGAAGAAGTCATCGATCCAACGTGCAAGGTATCGTTACAATCCATCAAAACTATAAGCACGATCACTGCAACGTTGCGAATCAATCGCGCGAATGACAACAGGTTACCGACTGGACCGATTGGTCACCGTGCAGCGCTTCCTGCGGCAAAGGAATAAAAATCAGAACGAGATTACTCATGGTTGATCCATCGAGACAGGAAGAATGCTCGTCCCGTGTCGAATTGTTGCAGCAAAGAACTTGTCTCGTGCAAGCCGATTGCACCTTCGACATGGCCACGGCAAAGGGTAAACGAAATATTTAGACCGTCGCAAAATCCACCTTGGATTCAATGATTCACAGTATCATTCGCTTTTCTTGCTCCGCAGTCGTTTGCATGGAGGAAGCCGACGTCGGTCCTTGCAGAGGATACTTCCAACGATGGGCCTTCGATCCGCGGAAGCTCATGTGCGTTTCATTCGGCTACGGCGGCTGTCGGGGCAACAGAAACAATTTCCTCACCGCCGAGGAGTGCACCAGCACGTGCGGAATTGTTAGTATTTCGATGAAAACTATCGTCGCACGAATTACGTTGAAATATCACTTACGGAACGTATCTTCTCGTTGGAAATCGTAGGTAAGAGCCGCCCTCACGGGTCAAACGCTTCCGGATCCGGCGAGTCTTCAACAGAAACAAAACGCCGCTCCGTCTCCTCCTCCGATCGACTGTATGGTCACGGAGTGGTCACCGTGGAGTCCTTGCAGTGTCAGCTGCGGATCTGGTCGCTTGACCAGTTTTCGCATGATCAAGGTGAGCCTAAGCCACGATGCACGGCGCAACAGCTAGCAAAATCATATCCTTTTCTTTCAAAACCTTTTTTCTTTTTTCCTCAGCGCGAACCGGCAAACGGTGGTAAGGCGTGTCCCAGAAAATTGCAGAGACGCGCCCGTTGCATGCTGGCACCCTGTGAGTGAATGAAGCTTCGAGCAACCGGAGCAAGAACTGGTATAATGATTCCGTTCACTACTATCGAAAAGAAGAAAAATAATTATAACTGATCGACTGAAATACTACAATGGCATTACGCGCGGAGCGTTCCAATAAATGAGAGATTCGTGTATATCGTAATTATCGTTATAATATCCTTTATCGTAATTTTACACGCGTACTCGATGATAGGGTGCAGGCATCCCATTGTCCCGCGATCGAGTGCACGTCGACAGTACGCACATGCGCGTTACACACGTGCACGTTTACACGCCTCTTCAACGATCTATGAGTTAACTCTTAATGTTCTTCCTCTTAAAATTATCGTACAATATTTATAACTATTGGACTATCAGAGATATCTAATTTATCTGACGCTACTTGGTCGTGACGACAACGGTCATCCTCCAGCCTCGCTATCCCTGATCGGCCTATGTGTGAGATAAATCTTTGGTATTTAGTCGTAGATAGTTAGTAGTAGTAGGCGTAGTAGTAGTATTACTAATAATAAAACGTACGATAATTTGATATTGATAAAACCCGAATAATGGCTTGCTCGTTAACGTTTTAGTGTGATTCTTGTTGTTTTGATTTGTTATTATTATTATTTTTCTTCGTTTTCCTTTTTTTTTTCTTCAATATAGAATAGTTTGTGCAATGAGGGCAATAGCCCGTCTCGTTGCCCGACCCGAGCGTCATATCAACGTACTGGCAGTTTATAACAACAGTGGCCCTTACGAGCCACGCTCGCAAATTGTGCAGGTGAAAAAATACACAAGTCCATCAGCCTCCGGTAAAACTTATTACGATACATATATATATATATATTCATATATATATATTTGCATAAGTATTCTACATACTATTTTCTATCAGGACTAGACAAACATTCTCCTCGCGTATATCGCAATTTCGTAATTTTCATCGACTGCTCTTGTCTCTCCCGTCCGATCGCACGGCGATCAGTTATACTTTTTGTATCATATTGTAGATATATAGCGTATATATATATATTCATATATATATATATATATATATATGTGTGTGTGTATAGAACGAAGAAACAGATAGAGAGAGGAAGGGATAGATTCCAACGAAGGAATTGCTAATTAAATAGAGATATAGCCCGCGATGAGTTTATGTTATATATAAAGATTTCGCGCCCGCGCGCTTCTTGCTCAATTCGGTACGAGACTCGTGGGGGCGACCGACCCGACGCACCTGTGTACTCTCATCACCGCTCAGAGTACTCTATTACATTTTTTTTCATTATATTTATATGTATATTATATATATATATACTTATAGTCTAGACTCATTTTTCGGTCTCGCTCGCGCGACGAAGGCATCGTTGTGGCTCTCTCGACGATACGGTCAAGCTCTCGTTCCCTACCCTCACGTTCAAGGGTAAAGAATAATGTGGCGTCTCAGAGCCAACCGGTCGTCACGTCGTGGCCGGTGATCGGCTCGATTCCCGCGAGCCTCTGGAGCTTACTCGCCGAGCCGTTTCTCTTGAAGCTCGACGAGAGATTCAGAACGGCCGATTCGGCGGCGGCGTCCTCGGGATTCGCTGGACCAGCCTGCGCCCCAACAACGCTCTCCTCCGTCGTCGACGGTGTCAACGGTGGTGTGCTCGTCGTCGTTGTCGTTCCTTCTCCTGCAACATCGTCGACCTCTGGGTCGGAAATTTCAAACCTTCCGACCAGAGACCTTTCCGGAAGTCTCGACATCCGCGCGATACTCAATACCGTTGCCTCACCTACTCTCTCGGTGATGCTGGATATTTCTGTCGTGTCGAGACTCGGCTGTTGACTCTGCGTCACCTCGTGACGTCGGACGGGTATCGTCTGCGACGAGAGCTCCGGTGCCCGTGTCGGTACGCTGCTCGCTCGTTGCAATTGACCCTTGGCAATTGTCGAGGCGGCTGACATTGCCGCTGACGTTGCTGCACTCACGATGCACGTCGCCGGAAGTACCGCACTCGGTGGATTCGACGTACTCTCGATCGTACTCGCGTTACCGCTCGTCATTGTCGGTGTCGACGCTCTCGAGGCGGAAAATTTTTTGCGCTTCTTTCTCAGAGCGGCGATCGCCGGTCCGAGACCATGAGCGAACACGTGATGAGCCTCGTTCGTACGGTGATGACGATTATCGACAGTCGCCTGGTGATGGGAATGTTCGTGCGTTGCCGACGCGGTTGCCTGATGATGCTGATGATTCGAGCGGGACGATGACGGTGGCACATCCAGGGAGGACTTCGAGTCGGACGATGCCTCCGAGTGGGAACCACCGTCCTCCGATGCCGGCGAGTACATCGAATCCTCGGAACGTGATCGGCCTGTAATGGTAAACAAATTTAGTTACCAATGTCAAAAACCGTAATCGAGGAAACAAAAAAGTTTCTTCGCTTTCTCTCATTTGACGAATGGAAAACATTTTTGTTTTTCCGTTTTGGGGCAGTTTTTTGTGAAATCCTGCAACTTTTCGCAAATATAAAGACCAAAAATACACGAAAGTAGCACATTTTTTGGGTACTACCAAAAAATTTGGAGGAAAAATTGCGATCTCTTCATAACTGAGGTTCGTTAAAAACCGATGCAATTAACTAGTTAGAGACGTACCAATGAGTCTGGACACTCGTCCAGCTTTGGCAGCCTCGATCAGTGTACCCCATCGTCGTTTCCTGGATCCATTGCGGTTGCAACGTGATTGCCTCGCGCAGGTAGCCAGCCCGGGAACGCTGTTCGTGCTCGTGTGATGCGGATGTTTCTTCGGTGTCGCTCCAGGCCCGAAAATTCCGCTTAGCGTACTGCCAAACAAGTCGTGATGCGTACTCTCGGACTGGGTGTGCTGGAGCGAAGCTATGAACTCAGCTACCGGTGGTAAAGTTCCACTGCCTCCTGGTTGGGGTGCTATATTGAAGCCCTTCATGAGACGGCGTTCCTTCTGACGATTTTTCTTGCCTCCCGCGCCTGTCGAACAATTTTTCATCCATCAACGTTCTACGATTCGTCGAGCTTTCAACGATTCACGCCAAATAAATTGACTATACGAGGAAATCATGCCGACAGTTCGAGAGAGAGCGAAATGTATCAGAGATGAGAGAGCGAAAGTGAGGAAGAGACGAAGTGTGTGCAGAGCGAGAATTATCGAGCGAACGAATGAAACGACAGAGGATTGGAGGGGATACTGGAAAGGAGTACGGGGCTCACCGGTACCGGTTCCAGAGGCGGTAGATGTGTTCATTCCCGAATTCTTCAATATCTCGATGAGCTCGCATCTGAAAGCGCTGATGTCCTGCTTTATCTCATTGACGTCGTCCTCCGTGACGCCCTCGCCCTCGGTCTTTCGTTGCTCGACGGTCACGTAGCGCCTCACGAGATTTCTCATTATGCCTTGGTAACGAAAGTCTCTCTCGGAGGCTTGCTTGACTTTGCGCTGTTGCGGGTAAAACCCCAAAGGGATATCGTATAAAACGAGAGGCACGCGGACTGCGATTGCTTGGAGTTATTATATATATGAATTACGAGTGGCTTACCCTTATCGTTCTCATGTGTTCCTTCTTAGCGGCGCGACTGTGTCCGCACAATTTACGATAAATCCACTGGCCGACGTACCAGGCGCTCTTCGGCGTTGGTATTATGTTAAACGGCGGTGGAACTGTGCCACCCTCCTCGAAGTAACTTATCCAAAGTTTGCTTCTGGCGAATTTCCATTCGACGTCCGCGCGCTCCTATATTTGCATTGTCATCGGGAACAAAACCGAAAAATCATCGCTACATTTGCGGAATTGAGTCGAGCCGACGGGACGGAACGGCGAGGATCGAAGAAAAACTCACGGATATAAGTTGATAGGAATGATTCATCATGGCGATAAGAAGATTCAGAAGTACGACTATATTGATGACGGAATAAGTGCCGAACATCAGCATGCCCCAGAAACGCGTGAAGACCTTGATGCCGTCGAGCTCGAAACTCTCGAGATCCACGAGACCGAAAACCGCCCAAAAGAGCGTCTGGGTTGTTTCGAACAAGCTGCAACGATTAATTAACAGAGAATCTCTTAATTAACAGGCATTCAATCGCGAAGATTCGGGAGACACGACCGTAAAATACATTGAAAAAAAAAAATTCAATATCTGTGGACCTACTTGGCGAATCTGCGCCAGACTATACAGGCGTTCGAGTCTGCGGTGATATTGTTAGTGCTACTCGGATAAAGCATCGCCGCCGGGCATCGTTTTTTCTCCATATCGGCGTAGTACCAGAGCAGCTGATTCAGACCTGAAAAATTTATGAGTGTTCCCACAATCGTGCTTTTAAGAGAGCTTCCCGAGGGGGGGGGGGGTGACAACAGCACTCACCGCACGAGAACGCGAAAAGAACGAGAACGTAGAGAAAGAAGAATTTCATTATGTCCATGACCATTCGCGACAACGAGACTTGCAGAGGCCCCAGATGAGGATTCACCGAGAATATGTAGACGAGCTTCAACGAACTGTATTAACAATTTTCAACACGCATTATAAAAGTAACGTTGGAATTGTATCGCCGATAATTCTACGCAATGGAAGCGTTATTGACCTGAATATATTGGCAGCTGAAAATAGTCCCTCGGAGATGAGCATTGGGTCCCAGGTGTCCCACTGTTCTCTCTGGAGTTCGATGATTCTTCCAGTCTGCGCCTCGTTCTCCTTCTGCACTCTGTAGTAAGCGACGATCCTGAGTGCCACCGTCGCAACGTACAGCGAATTTGTCACGAAGTCAATGACGTTCCACATATCGTTGACGTATTCCTCGAGGCCAACGTCCCAAAGTTGCTTGACCTCGGACCATATGAGACCGGAGACCCAAGCGAGTATGAACCATTCGACGATAGTCGGTGCGGCGCCTCTCTTCGTGGGCGTTGGATCGTTTTCCGAGATCTCTTGACCCATCCAGAGGCCGATAACGCTCTCGATTCTCTGGCTCGCGAGTATCAGCATAACTGCGCAAAAACGTGAATCGACGATGGCAGAGAGCATAATTCGCCTTCGATTCACTTCGCCGCCTCGCATTCGAGGAAAATCCGATCGAGGTAACGTTTTCCCGATTATATTCTATTTCGGATCCGGGCGAGCGTGCAGCGGTGGAAATCAAACATCCGCGAGAGATCCCCGACCTCCTCCTCCGGATTTCGAACAGTTTACAAATACCTTCCGATAATTCTAACGGACGCGGACGGACGCTCGCGCGTGACTCTCGATTCGGCTCCGTCGACGCTGATATTATGTTTGTATTTACGCGAAAAATCAACGTGACTTACACAAGAAAGTGAAGTACGAGGCCGAATGACAGATGAATTTGATGAACGGCTTTCGCATCGTCTGGCCGAACACGCTGTGCGGGGCGATAATGTAGGCCACGCTGAATATAGGGAATAGAAGACCGATGCGAACGATCTCCAAAGCTTGGAGCACCATGTTCTTCCGTCGGAATCCTGGCAGTCCCTCGTACCAGATTGAAGCCAGAAGTTGCTGCACGTTCGGATGGGCCACGAACTGGTGGAAGCAATAAATTTGATAGTTTGTACGTGGAAGTAAAACGAGAAACGAGAACGAAAGATGGAGCCCCGACGCGCGAGGGTGGGAGGGCTTGAAGGAAGACAACGATGCGGAGAGCCCGGTGGCGTTCTCTTCCCTGTGTGCCGTTTCAACTGTAATTCTTCTTCGGGTCTTCCTTCAACCCCTCGTAAAGCAACCTCGTTCCGCCGTCGCGTCCACGCGACTCTCACGGTAACCGAGCACCGGGACTCGTTCCGCTATGTATTTCGTCCGGGCGAATGAAATCCTCGCAGTTTTACCTTCTTCTGTCGCAATTTAATAGCCAACTTGAGACGATTCAAATGCATCCTCTCGCCGTGCTCGAAGGCCGGCCCGGTGGGATCGTGATTCAGCAGGACCTCGAGCTCGTACGAACTCCTGGTGTGGTCCAGCAGCGCCGTGGCGAAGTCTTGACACTGCCGTCGGAGTTCCTGAAAAATTTCGGCGACGAAGAATCGCGCTTTATCACCGCTTATCCATGCGCGAAATCGCGGAAATGGGCGAACCCCGAAACGGTACAAGGCTTTAATGGCCACGGTGAGTCGGAGGAACGCGCGAGAGCTATCTTAATTGAGTTTCTCGGGGGGAGAAATTGCCGCGGCGGAGAGTTGCGAGAGTCGTTCAGTCACCTGATACTCGCACTTGAACTCGTGCTCGAGAAAGGACAGTCGGCGAAGTTCCCACGAGAGTTCGAATGCCGTAAGGATCGGATCCTTCGAGGACAGCGCTATGAGCGACGGCGATGCTAGCGCTCTGTAAGCGTTTATACGACTTCTCGAATGCCTCAGCGAATCCTCCATTCGCGAAGTCACGCATTCGTCGCATCTGAGTTTACAACCAAACAAACAGAAAGCTTTTAAAAATTCGTCTCTTGCCGGAGCTTGAGAGAAGTTCTCTATTCCGTTTCCATGGAATCAACAGTAAGTACATTACGCTATTACAATCGTGAGATATACTTTTTACTTCTTACACTTTACATATCTTTTAACATATCGATACGGTTAAATTGAGTCTTTCTCTCGATAGAATTGAGTCAAATGAAAAATACTGACCCGCAACGAACGTCGTGCGGCATCGGCAGAACGGATCCTCGATCGAGTAGAATCTTGATGATCTCGTAATTGTCCCGATGTGCCGAGAGTATCAGGGGCGTTATGTCCGGCGTAAAGGTCGCCGTGTCCGGAGGCAGAGCTTCCCAGCTCTGGCGGTAAATCGATATGTAATTTAGGCGACATTGTCCGATCATCCACGGTAACGTCATAATCAGTGATATAAATGATATATATATTTAAGTATGTAATAATGATTATGCTCTACGTTGAGATCGTCCATATGGTGTCGATCTTGTCAATATTTCGACGGGTACAATTATCATGATATTGATTGACGCTGAACTTTCGACATTAATTTAATCGGATAAATGAATAAACTTTCCTGTCGAGAGAACGATTTAAACTTTACGCAATCCAGAATCGAGCCATATCAATTATTTTATTACTGTGTGTTGGTGTGCGTTCGTGTTCGTGTGCGTGCGTGTCAATAAAGTCGTCCGCCTCGCTCGGGTGACGCTGATATTAAAATACGGGAGAGGAAAGCGTCAGAGGAGAAAATATATAATCGGGCGAATTCGTCGGAGGAAGCTCTGTACCCGGGTAGTGCAAGAGCTTCGCGGCTCCGGGAGTACTTCTACTCATGCTCGAGGCGCCGAAGGAAACTTGATTGAAGCACATAGGCAGGTAGCGAGTGGCGTTGTGTTGCACACGAAAGTGGCTATATGCATTCCTCGAGCAACCGAAGACACATACCACCCTTCTAGGTGCGCACATAGTTATACTAATGGCACAAGTTGCATGTACTACGATATGTAGGGGAAGACAGGGCGAAATGGGCCAACGGAGCGAAATAGCCCAATCGCGCAACTCGAATTTCGGGGCAATATGGACCAATTTTAAAATTCATGAAATTTTTACATGTTACGTTTTCCACGTTTCGTCGCCAATATTCGTACTGCGGATCGCTGCTTATCAGGAAAAAAATTGAGAACGACGTTCAAGAAAATTCTACTGAACATTTATTGCCCTTGCTAAAATGGGTGGATACAAAAAATAGGAAATACTGATAAATTAAAATATCTTTCAACAATTTTGCTTTAAAAAGACTCTTCCATTATTTTTAATATGGCGAAACTAATAGTTGCCGACCAAAAAAATATACCCTAGGCTTATGGTAAATAAAAAATTGACATTTCTTCTTATTTTAATGCGATTGATGCATGGTCGATCTCGCCTAATTTATTTTTTGTCTCAATGCTCTATCAAAAATCTGTTTTTTCGTTCAGAAGTGGGTGAAAAGTATCGCGTGTATCGCTCGAATTTCTTGAATTCCGTAAGAGTTCCATTTTGCCCCACTTTTCCTTATACACAAAGTAGGTATATCATAGGTCGCGTGTGTGTGGGTACGCGTTGATGTGTACGTGTGTGCGTCTGAACAGATAAATATACGAGCTACGAACGGGCATACTGCAAGCGGACGACGACACAGCGGAGCTGCTTACGTGGGGCTCGCCATTTCTGTGGAGTGTCTCCTCGTGTTCCAGGAGGACCTCGACAGCTTCCACGAACTCCTCCGAGATAGCGTGAAGAAGTGCGTCCTTAGTGTCGACCTTGTACTCAATCAAAAGCTCAACCATCTCGAGATTCTCGTTGTCGATTGCCATGAGTAGCGCCGATCTGCCGAGTGGATCGACGCAATTCATGTTTATCCAATCGGTGTCCTGTGCTCTCTGCAGCATCCTGAAGAGAATTCCACACGAATTTAACGATCCTCAAACTTTCAACTTCCGTCCATTCGCGAGTCCCTTATTACTCTTTCTCTGCGATTCCTTTGTTTCACCTTTACTCCCTTGCTCTCTACAAGCTAGAAACTTTTTAACCGCGAGAGAGGAAAAACGAAGAAGGAAAAAGAAAAGTCACAAGAAACTTTACCTCCTGACGGAAGCAACGTCGCCGCGCTCAACGGCGAGAAGATATTTCTTCTCGTCGAGGGATAGACTCGCCATCTCCTGATGAGGTCTCACCACATTTTCCTCTTCCATCATTCCGTGTATGCTGTGCCGCTGTAATGCAACGTAGAAACAGTGTTTAGAAAGAGTCGCCCGATCCTGTTGGGAAATCGAGAGGAGCGTTTCGTTCGAGGAGATAATTCGTCGACACCTGTTGGTCCGGACGTGAGTCGTTCGCAATGGGTGCGCGAATTAATGCACGCGAGGGTTGATGCTTGACGGCTGATAGCGAGAGAGAGAGAGAGAAAGAGCCGTCCTCGTGGACCATTGTGCGTTATCGCAATCGATAGACGCCGGGATAGAGCGCGTCCTCGGGGTCAGCGGTGTCATTCGTATTATCGTTAAACACAGCAACATATGAACGCATTACACGTATGGCGAGGGATGCGTAAATGGAATGCTCGCCGCGGGGCGCGAGGGAGGGTTTTCGAAGGCGCCTATATCCGGTCGGATGAAATGTGTTGTTGCACATTGGGGTGCGCCTGTGCGCGTGCAACTCATGTTCGGT
The DNA here is from genome assembly GCA_963924025.1 of Ischnus inquisitorius. Classification (NCBI taxonomy): domain Eukaryota; kingdom Metazoa; phylum Arthropoda; class Insecta; order Hymenoptera; family Ichneumonidae; genus Ischnus; species Ischnus inquisitorius. The sequence continues at coordinate 14,123,006 of OZ001245.1, read as the reverse complement.
ATATCCGTCGCAGTCCCATATAGATATTTCGATAGCACGTGTGGTCCTCGAGGCTTGTGTACGCGCCGGGCGCTCGAGGGGGATGAGAATAGGAGAGAAGCATGAGAGCACCCGTGCGCGCGCGTGTTGAGAGCCTCGAGGGTGTGGTCGCTCGACAATTGTGAGAGGGAGCGCCAGGGTAAACACTCGTCCTCGTAGTCTCCGACATCCTGTCCTCTTCCTCACGGTCTGTCGTCTTCTTCTTCGCCGCCGTCGTAGAGTGGCCTTCGGAATATAGCGCTGTATATACGTACATGGTACATACAGACGAGTATATACATTTATATTATATATACACGTATATATGCATATACCTCCGGCGTTCCCTCTGGCTCGAAAGCTCTTTTTCTCTCACTCTCTTTATCTCATCCTGAGGGAGGTCTCGAGGGGGGTTAATCGCGCGCGCACGTTGTGCCGCTCGAGCCTGGCTCGAATGAGAGCTTGCAAACTCGTCACACGCAGGCCGACCTTACCTGCGGGGGGGTGAGGGGGAGGGCACCTATATACCGAGTTTGTATACTCTCGAGCTTTGTCTATCTGTCTATCTGGGCAATACTGAGAGACTGACGCTTTCACAGATGCCACGCCTAAGCAAGCTTTGACAACTCGTGTGCGCTATTTTCCACAGGAGCCGTCGCGTCCTTTCCATAGAAATGGAAAAGTTTCGATGGCGCGGGACGGCCTGTGCCGTTCGACAAGAACTGTTGCGTCTCGTAACGTCGAGCGCTTGTTTACCGCGGGACGTTTCTTGAATCAACGGGAGAATTCATGTTTTTCCGTTTCCTTCTGTTGTTTCTTCCCCTCGTTCGTGATTTCGCTCACTGTTTCGCGACGAACCGGAGCACCGTTATCGAGAGCGACGTTACGAAGGCGGGAAACAAATCGATCGATCATCCTCAATCAGGCGCGTGATTGTGAGAAAAAAGAAGCGCGACAGACTTCGCGAATTTATGGATATTGAGTTATTTCGTCGGGAACACAGGAACGCTTGACGAGACTTTAATTAAAATCGGATGGATCGAGGGGAAAGCAAAAAGTCGGCAAGGTCCGTAATAAAAAAGGGTTGAAAGGGCTTTATCACGGTAAAGTGAAACCGGACTGTACGGCCGCCGACACGCACCGGTATTACTATGCATCGAACAATTCGGAAAAAAAAAACAGACTTTTATTCAGTTTTGTTCGCTTCTATAATGCAAAGGCAAAAAAGGCAACTTTTTTTCGGCTGTTATTAACAATGCCGACGTTAAAAGCGAGCCGACGGTCGAGGGGTCGACGTGTCGTAAACGATGAGATTGTCGAGCGTCGTTGAGGCAATCAACCTTTGGATGAGGGTTGAAGACGATATATATATATATATATGTATGTGCGATCGCGGGCGAAGATACGAAGAAGCTCGCGACGGGGGCGTCGCGATGTCACAGGATCACGCGACACAAACGATGGACCCGATGAAGGAGACAGAAGGCGCTCGTAGATATTGGGAATCGTTTTTTCCCTCTCGGTCCTCTTTTCTATCCCCGACGTCTGGTCGTACGGTGTGTTTGGTACTGCGATACGGCACAACGGATCAGTGTCGGAGGATAGTATTTCACGCAAGAAAGGGGCAAGCCCGTGCGAGTTCGTTCGAGCGATTTCGCGGAAGCGACGTTAAAAGCTTCGGGATGAACCGAGTCGGATTCTCGAAGAGTGTCTCACTATTTGACGGTCCTTCCTCCTGAAAATTGCTCGCTCGCGTCCGGAGTGCGATGCGCGGTACGAGAGGGTGAAAGAAAAGAAAAACAAACGTAAGAAACGCAATGAGAGTCGACGAGGCGACAATACAGACAGTGCATTCGATCCAGTCTCTCCGAAGACTCTTAAGTACGAAGACAGCGTAAGACAAGAAAGAAATAGAAGGAAAAAGAAAGCCAGACGTGGATCGTTCGGATTTCCTTTTACCTCGGCGACCGTTTCGCGAGACTTACCTTGACTTTTTTATCGACTTCCGGCTTCTCCAGCAGGCACGTTGTCTGATGATGAGGGTGAGAGGGCGGCGGTAGCGGCGGTGCCTCCGGGTCAAAGGTAACGTGCTGCTGCTGGTGCTGCTGATGAAGTCCAGCTCCACGACCGATGCCACGAAGGAAGCCGGCAGCGGGGTTCGGGCGTGAACCCCGTCCGCCGTCTCCCAACGGCGATCGCGCCATTGTTCTTGTCGTCATGGGTAAATCCTTCGTGACATCGGTGTCGCGAGTTGCCGCGGAATCGAAGAACCTCCCGGCCTCGGCGATACTCTCCTCATTCTCGTCCGCGCTCTCTGAAACGACAGGAGGATCGAGGCGAATTTATAATATTTCCAATAGCTTGGCAACCGCACGGCAACCTCCTATGGGAAGAATATTACCGTGCAACGTTGCACCTGCTCGTCTAATGGGTTTTTTTTCGCGAATTTATCTTTCGACATGAAAAAGAAGATTAGCATTTGTGATGCAGATTCGAGAGGATGGGACGAATAATAATAGTTCAAATTAGTAATATATGTGTGTAGCTTTCAAGCTGTATTTTCAAAAAATAATGTCGAAGTAAAATAAGTGCTGTAAAAGCAGCGACAAAAAGAAAATTTTGAATCACTAAACTTGGGCGCTGCGACGACTAACAATCATACGAGATTCTAATAATCTTCTAATAATTCGCTAAAAAATATTTTCCATAAAAAAACAAGCGTCACCTCAATAACAACAAAACCAGTAGAACTGCAAAGATTCCGCACACAACGTTTCAACAATTAGGAACGATTAATAACGAATAAGTAGGAACATAATGAAAGATTCGGAATATAATGATTTAATTCACTTTTTGGATCCTGTTAAGTCTATAAATGTAAACAATAATTTAAAAAAACGGGGCCAAATAACTCCGTTCGATGGCCGTCCCAATCAGAGTCAAAATGAGGTGATCGATCACGTGTATGCAAAATTCTTCAATCTATTGCCAATAATTGCACTCTTACCACCCACTACTTGCGCGAAATAAAGGACTGTTATGAAAAAAAAAAGAAAAAAATTGGCCACGGGAATAAAACGCTGCTACCAGGCAATATCGGTGTCTCTCCTGTATCGATATTCATGTGTTGTTTGTCGAAACGACGGGCATTTACAATTCATGCGGAACTTGCGAAGAATCGAACGATGTGTGCGAGCATAAAGCGACGGCGGTTGATAACGACGAGAGTTCGATTAATCCGCCGATTGACGGTGGGTTGAGGGAGTGAAGGTCGGGGGGATTGGTAGGTTGTAGTACAGAGAGAAGAGATTTGCACGATATTCGATGCGGGCCGGGCTACCAAATATACTATCACTGTGTGCTTCCCGATTAGGGCTCGATGTGAGCTAACGCTTATCGCGAATCGATCGATCAGCCGTCCACTCGGATACTCTCTTCTCGATCGTAAAACTTCTCTGCTACCATTATTATACACATACACATATTTCCAATAGGTACCCAATAACGACAACGCTATATTCCGTATACTATCTATTAAATTCCAATGTATCAAACGGTTTATACGTTATCCACATCCAATGCCTATTGGGTATTTATTACTCCGTCTTCATTTCTTCTTCCATACATGCATGTGGGGGAGGGGGAGGGGGCGGATGTCCAAAATGACGTATATACATATATCGGTGGATATCCAACGTGGTAAACACGAAGAGGCTCTCAAGACTCAAACGTCCGCCCTGAGGCAATTCGTTTTCACGACCCGGTGAACCCTAAAACGTTTCTTGATGGCGAACAGATCTGCGCCGAGGCTTACCGCTGGTTGGTTTACCTACTGCCTTCTACTCCCCCGCCTGGCAGAAGCATCAGCGGCAACTCCTGTTATCTGGAGAGACGATGATGGATCGACGAATATACTCAGAGTTTCTTACCCGTAGCTCATATCGTACATGTGACTTTTCTTTGGACGTTCCAGAGCTCCCCAATATGATGTAAGCAGTACAATATTCTCGATGGCGGAACGAGATTCCATAATAGTCGACATTACCAGCAATCTGTCGCTTATGGTGATATCCAGTTGAAGATATTTTTTTAGATGCTTTTTTCGCTTTCATATTGAATCGTTTGATGCATCGTGGGTGATCGCTCTTTGATATCAGCGAAGAAACGATCGATAAACGGAGCGATGAGGTCAGTTTCGCGTGTACGGCGCACGAGTTGAGCTTGATTCGGGCCATACTTACACCGAAAAAAAATGTCGTTTTTTCAAAAACACGAATATGCTTGGATTGCATCGAATTCATAACAACATCGATATCGAAACGAGTGCGCACTTGTGCGGTTCTAATAGCGGTGGAATTTCAGTCAATAGCGCGGCGTTATTCAGAAACTCAATTAGCAAAACCGCCTATACAATTTGTTTGAGCACAAAAATATTTATTTCAACGTGACACGAATTCAACAAATATCTAGTTCTGCTTTTGAAATCCTTTTTGCCACGATAGCTTTTCAATCAAGTACATTCTCTTGATCGAGACTTCGGATGAACCTTCATTTACTTCGCTGAATAAATATTATATGTAATTGATCAATCATATCGTCGTTTTTAACGGGTGATTCCGCTTTTCATCGGATTGTATAATTCAAATAAATACCATATGTTCATTAAATGCAAATAAAATTAATTAACCCCAGTGATGAGAAAATTTATGTATTTGTTATAATACCAATAAAAACAGATATGTTTAATCAGGCTGATAATTCCAGTCGTTCAATCTGCGTCTACATCGGTATATGATCAATCGATTGTATCAATAATAAAATATCATGTGTAAAATAAATGTGGGTGTCGAATCGTCAAAGTTAAGGCCAAATGGATAAGGAATGAGTCATACTTTGAATACAAAATTGCACTATCAATAAGCGGTAAAAGCGTGGTCGGAAGTGTTACGGCCGAAAGCTTCCAGTATTCGAAACCTGCTTAAGGTCTTAAGAATATAAGGTCGGGAGATAAAAAGCACAACCTATGTTTAACGACAATTGAATATAAATTGGTGTACAATGTAGAATTAAGTTAATCGATTACGACTGGGTTAAAAAATTCTAATATTACGCAGGTTTCGCTTTGAAAAATTGTAGACATTACATATGTACTTGCAGTAAACATGGATGTCGATGGTAGTCCCCAATGGTCACATTTTATCGAACGAAAAATGGATTTTTATTGACTGAAGGCTATTTTTTCGGTTTGAGCAGGAGTTGCCACATGCAGTTTGTGCCTCGATTGGAGACTTCGACCTCTCGACCTCGCGGAGGGTCGTTGCGCCAAAGACGCGTTGCATGTTGCCACCGAGACACGGCAAGGAGAGGAACAGATCGATAAAATAGTATGCTAACCTGCGGGCCTATAGTAGCCGGAGTTGTTATGCCATACACAGCGAAAGTTCGAGGCGTACACGTGTGCCTTGCAACCACTGTAAAACAGGAGCGGCGAACGGTATGGGAAGAAAGAAACGCGAGCAGCAGCGGTAATCTCTCGTCGCGCTATTACAGCACAATCGCCATCGGGAGGGTCGCGAGAAAGGAGAGATCGATGTTACGTTAATGCGCGCTCACGCGTGATTGATGACGTTAAGGTAAATTATGAAGGCGTGTATTGCCGCTAGTGACGTTCGTACAACAGTGTCCAGATATCGCGGAAAGTCTCGAGAGCTCTGGATATCGGTATGAAAATCCCTCGTCCCGAGGCCTATCGCTATCTCTCGGTGGCGAATACGCGGATAAGTCTCGTGCGAGTTGGTTGACCTCCGACTACTCCGCAGGAGTATCTTCTCTATACACCTGTTGCTCTATCTGCCGTGTGTATATTTCTCGCTGACGCCTGCTACTCGTTTAACCAACAGCGGCATCAGCCAACCTATGACGCGAAGCCTATCACTGTCGACGCATCAACTTACAATGGAGAAACTAATGCGTGCGCATGGACGCTTCTTGCGAATCGATTCTGCAATGACGAATCGCCGGGGTGCTTGAAACTCTTGGAGCATCTTTGGGTCTGTGCCAAGGTTTGCGATAATGCATAATACAACATTTTTCTTTACACGTTTCGCATCGGAGTTGCTCAGTTCAAACTGAAGATGCTTGATACAGAGAAGGTAAAAGGGAAAAAATGCAAGTGCCAACTCCCGTGTTGGTACCAGTATAAAAATCACATTTTACAGAAAATGTTACAGGTGTCAAGGATTTCGTTGGAGCGACATCGCTACTTTTCATGCCATTCAAAATGAGTACGTAACTTGTGTAGCAGAAAATACGAGAAGTTAGAGGTTGCATAAAACAGTAATGTCGTTACAAAATCCCATAGAAGTGAAGTGTATGTCGGGATATAAAAGATGTATTTGCGCATCAAACGGCAAATGTTCCCATATTTCATAAATGTAGTAAATAAATCTGCTAGACAGTTATTAAAAGATATATAGAAACAAGATTGACCTTTTCGCAAAAAAACGCCGATTTATGAATTGGCTCATGTGCAAAAAGTTTTTAATAATTCTAGAAATGAGGAAAAAGTTCCCTACGCAGTTGGGGAAAACAAATAAGTAATTTGGTTGAAAAAAATACAAAAATTATGCGGGAAATCGGGTCAAGTCGAGACCGCGCTGTAAAAAAATCGAAGGTTTCACGCAGTGAATATGGCACTGTAACGAAACAGACTCCATAATAGGCTAAGCAATTTCGTTGACGTTCATGCTCACTACGTAGGACCTGCGATTTTTTACAACCGTGTTTCCGACTTGACCCGGCCTCCGCTGCGCTAATTATTTTAAAAAAGTTTTGACAAAATGTATGCGGATGACATGGCCTAAGTTTAATCGAATAAACATATTTATATATGTAAAATGTTTCTTTTTCAACACGAACTGTTGTAAATATTGGCTTCCCAACTGCTCTTGTAAGCGGTTTATCGTGTTTTTCGCGTTTCACTCGCTAACACTTGAACAATATTTCCTTTCCATATATCTCTATATAATTAACTCTACTTAATCATATCTATAATTAAATCAACTGCATATATAAATATATCACTATATAATTAATTTCCACGAGGGAAGCACAAATCGAATAATTATCGGATCTCCGGTATCTTCTGAAAACGTCTGTTCTGGAAAACGTTTCTCACATTGTTCCTCGATAATTGTCTATTTCTTCACTCGCTACGCTTTCATACAGAAGGAATACACAGCGGCAGGGGACTAGTGAGCTACGATCAATAGTGGATAGGAATTGTTAGGTGAAACGGTATTTGGTTACAAAGCGGGATACGATAATTATTCAGTATCTTCTTTTTTATATTTCAAGCTTTAAACACCTGTTTTCGTTTAAAAGCCAACAATCGCTTTAATTAAAAGCCTCGTATCGGGAGAGGTCAGAGATGAAGCGAGGGTTGTCGGTGGGGAAATGACCTTAAAGATCGCGTTACCGCAAGCTCTCGCACAGTGGTGAGAGCCGGATGTGTACTATGTAAACCACACTATAAAGAATACTCTCGTGTTGCGGGGTGGCTGGTAGCTTTATCTCCGCCAACGGCCGGCCAATAAATCATCGTATAACCAACCATGAGTGAGCAAGACCAATGAATCTGAATATCGGCTATTCTCCATTCGCTCCCTTCTTCCGTTCTCTGTGTTTCTGTATACCGTATACACACGACAAGCGAGATATTTTCACAAGGTTACCGCTACGATGGGTCTTGCTTCTTTCAAATTTTTTGTGTTACTCTTTTTTTTTTAAGAACGCCCCGTTGAAAGTATTAAAGCTCGGTTATGGTTTTCCAGAAGTGTCCGACGTTACATGCGCTTCAACCGGGGAATGTTCCGCTGTGTTTGCGCTCAGACCTCGCGCACTTCACCGAACGCGTGTACCGCGGGCACGCGAGTAAATCATCGCCAGATGCGCATTATCCAAACAGCTTGTCGAACTTTCCCGTGGCCCTGAAGGCGCGCTCTCCGAGCTTAACCGAATTTGGAGGAGGTGTCCGAGGACGGATGTTGAGGCTACGCCGGTGCGCGCCCACGAGAAGTGAGTCCGAACGTCTTAATATAGAAGCTTTGACCATGTTTGCTTTCGTATCTTCTAGAAATAGGCCCGATGATTAGAGACGAAAATAAAAATAATAATGAGCTCCCTACCGAAGAACTGAATAGCACTTGCACCTATTTTATCAATTATCGGGTTATTCGCGCAGGGCTGTTATCTTGAGATCGTAAAATCGCGATGTCTCGTCAGCGAATCGAAGGGGCCTTGCGGTTCGAGAGGTTTCGACGGAACTTCAACTTTTAACGATCGTCTACCGAGCAATGTTGTATAGCGATCGGAGTTTTTTCAACTTCGGCGAAGTCCCATATCCATATCTATATGTACACACCCATATATATATATGCAACATATAGATATACGTAGCATTCCTCTCTAATTCGGTAAGTGGTTTTATCGCGCAACACACGGCTCGCCGCCACGCTACGACACCGCGGCGTACGTAATATAATACAGAGCGGTATTATGTTATAATGCGATATATAACAAAATATACAACGCGCGGGAGATCTTGATAAGGCAAAGAGTTGCAAAGCATGCGTCGAAGCCCGGGGACACGGTTATTCCGGCGAACGGGATAAAATCTCGTTTCGCGTAGTTATTCGCTCGGGTTCACGGTACGGAAATTTGTGGCGAGCTTCTCCATCCGTTGTGCCGGACGTCGAAGGCGTCGACGGGGTTAATTTAATGAACACGCTTCGGAGCGAAGGGAAATGAGGATGAAATGGTCGTGGGAAGGAACCCCCCGCTCTATTTCTCGACGTGAAATAAACGGTTGTTCAATCTATAAGAAGATGAGAAAAGTAATAAGCGAATGAACAGATTTTTGCCCCGAGCAATAGATCAATTTTTTTTGCTACTAAGTCGAATCATCGATCGGCGTTAAAACCGCGAATTCATCCCTTAATCAAGCGCGATGTGTTTTCATCGCGGCGGTGAGTTTCTCTATGTGCGGGCGCACAAGGTTAGCAGTTGCATTTTTCAGTACAAAACACGTTGATGAGACTACGGTTAATGAAACTGGAATTGTTTTCTCCACTGAGAACAATAGAGCAAAATAGGAAAGAAAGTAGCGAGAGAGGGCGAAGGGGGGTGGATGGAAAGTTTCTTCTGTTCTGCTCGGCGGATTATTCGCCTTTCCCCCCGCCGCCATTGTTTCAACGATAAAGTGAAAGCGAACTCATTCCGATGTGCCTACTTACACAGGCTCGTGTAGACACAAACGACTACCAACTAGCGCGCCGGGGCTTTTACAGTGGAACAAATCGTTGCTCGGTCGAACGGAGGAATCTCGAGCGTACAGAGCCGAGCCCTCGCGCCATATCTCGAGGAATTCAGGTGGCAATTAATACGTCCGTCCGAGCCCACGATTAATACGGAGGGATCATGCGGAACGATGAAAATTTTACGGTGTTCCCCAATTATCTAAAGTAATGGAGCTTTCGATGTGAGGGATGCACGGTAGTTTAAATATTCATTATATTTTAAGTACGTTCATTTATTTTATCTGGATTTAAAACCTTTTTTTATTATCTTAAAAAAAATCAACCATAAAGAATGTACCACTAACCCTTTTCGGTATTATTATTGTGAGAATCTCTAGAAGACCTTTTCGATAGTTGATTTTTTTCGGATTTTTATCCTATTAGGAAGTATTTAAAATTCGCTCAAAATGGCCCTTTTAGCTGGAACACCTTCCTTAATATCAGACAAAGGTCTTCGATGCGATCGAGGAAACGCCTGTTGAGTTCTTTCATTTGCGCTCCCAAACTGCACCCGAGACTTTATCCTAATCCGTAAAATTTTTATTTCATTTATGCAGATTAGCCACTTTATGTTATGTTTTTTCGTTTATTTGCCAACGGCACCGTCCGCACTGTTACCACGAAAGACAAAAATGCGTCGATGGAAGAAAAGCAGATCTGTGCCAGGGTTGGAGTTAACTGCAACCAACTGTTTGCCTACGAGTGAGGCCGCGTGGGCTTCGAGTGGAAGAAATCATAGTGCGCTGTCGAGCGCTCCTCTTCCTACATCGAACTCCGTCAATGCGGATAACTCTCACTCTACTTCGCTCTTGTTCTCCAGTGTCAACCCCCACGTAGCCGTCACGTAATGCAAGCAGCAATTAACGTGCGGCTCTCGTAACCCAACGATTAACGATCTGTTTGCACTTAACCGGCATGAGAGCGCATTGGCACCGGCAAGATCGTTGATTGGATATTCCGTTACAGGCCGGAATTCAGAGTGAAACGCGCCATTCGGTGCGTGAAACACGGCTGTGGCCGAACAATAAGCGAATCAAGAAGAAAAAGCGAAGAAAAAAAGAGGATACATGAAAAAAAAATACGATTTCTGGGAACTTCAAACGACGTTTAGTGAAATAAAGCTGGCAGAAGTGATCCCAGACCTTTTTCATCCCACCTATTATTTATTGCCCTTTGCGCTGGCGCCGGAGGCAAGTCAGAGATCCATTGATACGTATCCCGGCCGGTTTTTGCCCTCGAGAAAAGCAAATCCCATCTACCCAGCTGGACCCAGGAGCGGGAGCGCTCTCTCGCTAGTCAAACTACGGTAACTTAATGTTCCGAGAATACGTGCGGGAGGTCGGTCGCGGCCCCGACGAATCCTTTGCTGAACTTTCCCGCTTTCACGTTCGACCTCATCTGCTTTTTCCCTTACAACGATTTGCGGCTTACATCTCGCCCGCTTCCTTTTCAATTCGCGCCGATCCCCGACGGAATATTACCTATTTCCATTCACGACGCGAAGATTCTATTTCACACCCGGCGAGTACAGAAGTTCGAATCGCGCCGAGCTCTCGACTAGATAGAGGAAGTTATGCACGTGGGGAGTGACTTTCGCCTACGACGAGTTAAGCTCATTCTCTCGTGCGAGAGAGTCAATCGAATCGTCAGTCAACACGGCGAGGAACGAGCGAACACCTGACTAACTAGATCGGTTCTATCGTTCATCGTCGCATCCCCTTCGACGCTACCGTCTTCGATCCTTATGACACCCCGCTAACGAGATCTCGAATGCCCGCCTCCCACGATGCACACAGAGGTCCCAGACTCGATTGATACGCCCGGGGATCCGATGACGACTACTCACTCGCGGAATTCAGCCGTTTCACCGGATATTGCCGAGTGGGAATCCGATAAGCAGACACGACGTGTGCACCGAATCCCCGGCAACCGTAGAATAGGCTTTTGCCTTCTCCATACCACCAGTGCTCCGGCTATATAATGCTGTTTCTGATATAGCCGGATGTACATCGGCGGAAACAGATCGACATACACTTGCCCGCGTCTTCCGCCTACGAGGTATCTACTCGTGTGAATTCGTTGAGGCCATAGAACCGCAAATCCTTCGAAAGCTATCGCACAAAACTACTGGATTATTGCGGTATGATATTTTTTATTGCGTCTTATATTAAGGTAGATCCATTTATTTATATATTTTCTGCCTGTTTACCATTACTCGAGACTACTGGAAAATCGAGGATAAATATTCTGGCAAATATTACAGTGCTAAGAAGTAAAGTATATAAGAAGTAATGTAAGCAAATTAAATATTGTACATCTATTTGCTAAAATGGCAATTTAGATCTTCGATTTCTGAGATAACTTCCTACATTTCAAATTTCACACGAACCCGTTTTTTTTTTCAATTGGACTTTCACTTTAGAAATGCAAACCCGATCATGATAATCGTTACTATGTGATCAGGTCATTTGGCAACATTACATTGTAGCACATAGTAATTTGGCAACATTACATTGTAGCACATAGTAATTTGGCAACATTACATTGTGGCATATCAATAAACCGTTTCAGGCTAGTTCTTTACAAATTAGTTGGTAAATTGTCAAGCGCTCACTGTCCGAATTAATCTCCGGAAAATTTTTCGAGAATGTATTCTTTTTTTGCTTTATCAACCGAGTGTGATGTATGGATTCGATTAATTGAATACTCGACAATGAAAACGTAATTTCAGGTGCACTCGACGCATCAATTCGGTAGAACGTTTATATGATTCGAATCGTGAGAGAATTTATAGTTGTCGATAGCTTAGTCGTTGCGGGTTAGGCAATTTAGATTCATCCCCGAAATAGTTCAGAGTTTTCTTTAACCGATCCACACCGTTATTCTAACACGATCAACGTCAAAGTTGAATAAACGTGCGATTCGTTTTTTTTTTCGCCTTAAATGGATTTGTATTTTTATCACACTAATAGTAGTTATAAATCATCTTAATTGCCGGAATTATTATAGTGTGGTTCGAAGGTATAGCGAAGAGTGTAATTTACGCGGTACCATCTCCGGAAGGGCTTCGATGAAGTGCTGCAACGCAATAAACGTCGGTTCCTGCACCAAAACTCCCGGTTTTCGTTCTTCCGTCTACAAGACACTGATAAAGACCTTCGGAAAAAAAACCACTCGCTTTGTAACGAGTTCACTGCAATGAAAGCGCAATGAGAGACAATTTATTTCCGCGTTGCAAGAAGAAAAGCTCGACGATGGGCGAGAGAGAGGAATAAGAGCGAGAGAAAAAAAACCCGATGGCGTGGTTTTTTTTTCCAACGCTTTGCTGCGCTCAGCACTCGTGAAAGGAGCGAAGCCGATGGGATGAGCCTTCGAAGAGAAATTGATCGGACCTCCGCGTGAGTTGGGCGGGGATGATAGTTCGCCGTCAGTAGGAGCGGCGACCCGGAGTTCTTAGCCACGGATCTTCGGCGGGTTAAGGAAGGATGGACAGTGAAAAATGGGAAACTATCTCGCATACGAGATAGGAATGGGGGTTTCGTCCTTGCGGCCGAGCGGTGCGCGAGCTCGGTGCAAAATTTCAGTGATGATATTATCCTTAGCTTTCGTATATTATTCTTTCACCCCGCCGCGAGTTTATATATATATTGTATATTTTTCACGGTACATGTATAAAGATTGCGCGGGCACTTTATGAACTCCGATAAGGCGGAGTTTCTTCGATCCCGCGCGTCGGCACGGTCAAGGATTTTTCTTTGATACCCTTGTCGTCGAACTATTTCCGCGTAAGTATTCGACTACACGAGATATCTTCGAGAAAATTCCATTCACGTTTGGTCTATCGCATTCTTTCGCAGCGCGGAGCGTACATGGCGATAACATTTTCTCACCATTCCAATGAGATTCCTGCGCGCCGAGCAAAGCGAGCGTGGCTTTCGTTTTTTGTTCCTACGTCTTTCTCGTATCTACGCGTCGTACCAACAACGTCGGTATCGAAAACCTCGCACGATCAATTTGGTCCTATCGAGTCTTGCACGCCGAGGGTCGAGTGATAAAGCGAAAAAACAGTACAACAGGAAGCGTAAATTCTGATGCTTCGCGAAACGAATGAAAAACGTCATGGAAATAAATTGAAAAGAAAAAAAAACTCAACGTTAGAAAATTGTTGATCTACGAAATATTAGAATAATATTACATGCTCGATAAAAATATTCGCTACGGTTGGGGTGGCGTTTCCCCGAGGGCGGCATTTATTTCCAGTCCGTAAATGTTGATTTCATTCTTCCGATGGATCAGCAAACGTTCAGACGAAAATTCAATCTACAACTTTTTTCTCCTTATTTTCTCACAAAGAATATTCTTTGTTTCCGTTGGAAGGTTTTGCTATTTTTTTTTCGTTTTCGATAGAAACTCGTTTAGGATGTTGGCAACATCGGGAAATCATATTTATGATTGAAGGAAAAACGAGAACGGATGAGCGGCACGCGAATCCGTTTTTTTTTTTTTTTTCGTTGTTAGGTATTGGAAATTTATTTCTTTACTTCGCCGCAAACGTCGGTTAACTATATTTCTCGGTCAAGTTTATTGAAATACCATATCGACTGTCTCTGACCAGTCTGTAACTGACATGACGTGAACGATTCGAATATGAGTATATTCAAACGGTGATGGCGGTTTTTTTGCATTGCTAAATACCGTGCATAAACGCACTTTTATGGATGAATCGACAGAAAATCGAAATGAGATTATTCATCAAAGAGTTCTGGAAATTTCACCCTCGAGTCTACATTCAATTATTTCACAGTTTTTAAACGTCACGTAAAAAGAAGAATATACCATTTTTCCTATTTTTTAATTTTTATCAATATCATTGTTGAGGTCCTGATTTTTTATTATTACTGAAAATTTTCGAATTCTGGATACGAATTCCCAAAAGCATTGCGCATTATACTCGAGAAGAAGCGAAAATTAAAAAATTAGAAAGAATTCTATATTCATATGGATTCGGGAAATGTATCGAATCGATCTAGGCAAGAAAAAGTTATTTGTCGAACTATTTAATTTTAAACTAATTTGAGAGTAACTTTTCAGCATTATTATGGCGCAAAAAAGTTCTTGACATCCCCTCTGAGTTTGATTTTTTCGAGTTTTTATCGCATCGGGCGGACTTTAAAGTCCTCTCCGAATCTCACGCTTCGCTGGGAATGCCGAAATTCCAAAATTCATTTCGTGAACGGGGCTACAAACAACAATTCGATATCTGTGCGCAAGTTAAAAAGCCTATTCTCGTCAACGCGTTGCAAAAAAAAAAGATAAATCCAATCGCCACAGTAACGGGATACATGAATTGCTATCTCGTCCGGTATCTCGTCAAATCCGATTAAGCGCGAACTGAGGCTAAAATCGTTAATTACGCTTTGCCAATATGTGGCCCAATGGGAAAGGGTTGCCAGTACTCGTGCGGGAAAATATAATTCAAGGGTTATGATTAAATTATACGCAGTGGTAAAACGAAGCGACGACGCCGACGACGACGGCGACGGCGACGACGATGATGCATGTAGCTCGCGTGCCAGTGATACGTATAACGCATATAGTATCGGGGAGTGGTGCAGAGTGAGGCAAAGCGACGGTTTAATGCAATTTGTGGGCTCTACCTGTACTCACCGATCTCCTGTACGTTCCTGTCATGGTAACCCCCGGCGAAAGACTGTAACACATAAATATATTGTCATTTTTATTGAGACCCTCCAATCGATAGGGCATTTAGTACTTTTCTATCTCGTACGAATCAAGTCGTCATCCGAGCTCTTCCATTTCTCAACTTCCGACTACCTGCTACGCCAAATCACCGGAAATTATGCGTTTCATCGTGATGAGCAATTTCTTTCTCCATTGTATTCTCGAAAACACTTGAAAAAGTACTGAACACTTTTTCAACAGAAAATTAAAATCAGTAAAATATCCCTACAGCTAAAAGTATTTTATGGAAATGTCTTGAAAAGAAATTGTATAACAAAAAAGTGTGAATCAACAATTAATTGTTAGCAAATTAGTCGGGAAATTCCATACACAATGATGAAGAAATCGTCCGACTGTAATTCTCAATAAATCATTGTGATTGCACTCTTTTTAATTAACACAATTTCTTTATCGATTTCAATTCGATTTCTATTTTATTCTTTTTCTTCTTTTTTTTCTCCTACGTTCCTTTCGCAGCCGGAAGTTTTCTAATTTCTGTGAAATTTTGTTTTCTCATGTCTCATCCTTTCTCTCAGTTAGGCGCGCGTCGCATCAAATCGAGGCGCGCGCTCGCTGGGGTATACGTTCTGTTTGTTTATTCGACGAACTAGTATAACCGCGCGCTTCACATACTCGTCTCTGTAACGACTCGCGTCCCTCGTTCCGGCAACGAGTATAGACTGAAGTAGTCGAGCGAAAAATCGTTGCCCATCATCTTTCCCATTGTTCTCGTATCAGGAACATTTTCGCAATAGAAGCGATATCATTCGACGCGGAAGCCTTCGGCTGTTCGACCAACGAAATCCAAGTGCCCGCGACTCTAGCGTCACCCGAGTGCACTCTCGCATGCCCAACAAAACGGTTGGGCAGCTGCCGCGTGTTTGTTTGAAAATAGAAATCGATTTCCTACGGAATTTCTATGTTGACGCTATGCAATCTACTGTAACGCGGGTGGGTCAGTACAGACCGCGGGTTGATGCGAGCCGCGATGAATCGAAATCCTCACGGGAAATTAATCGAGGCGCACATACACACCTCGTCGGCATTTTAAGGGAAAACAAAGGATCCCGCTGTGGCAGAGTCCGCCGCTCGCGCGAGCAACGCGCCGGCTCGTGGCTCACGAGTTCTCGCGTACGAAGCTTTCGCAAGCCCCTTTCGCCGTATGCGTCGGATCTTCTCATTCGCATTCTCTTATTTCCGACCACGGTGAATACTCGCGCGAGATATATGGACTTGACTCTCTCGAGGCTTTATAGCGGCCGGAACTCGGGTGTGCGAGCGAACGACTTGCTCGAATCAAGACCGCGAACGTAAATCTCTGTCCAATCTCTTCCGTCCGTTGAACGAACGCCTTTCTCGACGACTTATATACGCTCCGGCCTAGACGAATACGCGTTCCCGAGGTAAACGCTACTTATAGTGCCGTATTCGCTTTTTCTTCACTTTTATTGCTCAAGCACGAAATAGCGAATATACAATCGACGAGATTTGTATACGAAAAGCGAGAAATCGCGAATACAGCGGGATCTTCGGTTCTTTCTCTTTGCGTCCTCGAGCGTTCTTGCTCTAGATCTGCTCGCACATTTCTTTTCTTTACTCGTCTATCTGCTACGTCTGGAAAGATTCATGCCGAGTGCGGGGGTGCTGGTGCCGAGAAAAGCTTTACGATCGACCTATATCGCACTCTATCCTGCACGAGATCGAGAAAAGAAATCGTGCGAATCGAAGGAGTGTCCGTAGGTCGGATGAAAAATAAGCCAAGAAGGATGCCTTAAGGTGCAACACACAGATCGAGACCGGTTCGTTGAACCTCGATCGGCGCTAACCACGTCCGAGAGTGAGAGACAAATTGCGAATCTCTATAGCGATGAATTATTACCCCTTTGTTCGGCCAATGCTGTTGCGAGAGATCGACGTGAATGAAAGCACGATGACGGGTTTGGCGAGAGGGTTGTAAGAAACTGCAACTCATTTCTCATCGTTATAACTACGTGGAGGGCGAACGATCGGAGGAAAAAAACAACTCTATGCGGAATCACGCTAAACAGCTTTACGAGAAAAAGATAATACTATTTTAATGCTCCATCGACACGGGGCTCAAAACTTCTCCGGAAATGATATATTTCTATCCGACGATCGGTATGAAATTAAACGAGAATTAACCAAAACGGTGTAATTTTGGAGGACTGAGTTTTTTTTCATTCTAAAGAAAAATTAGTATTTTTCCTCAGATGCAAGATTTTTGTATCTGTATTTTTATGAGTCATCTTTAGGATAAATTTGAACCATAAAAAAAAGATGCAAATCATACTTGCACGTTGCTTCTTTATTTCGTTTTCACCATCGTTTGCGAAGTTTCGTTTACGAAGAAGCCAAAATTGGTCAAAAAACTTTTCAGGGTAGAGCGTCGCGAGGGATTTGTATAATTTCTTTCACTATATAACAGCGCACAATACATTTTTTCGCACTGGGTACTGATTTTCGTTTGCCGAATATCCCGCTTGGAAAGAAGTAACTATCAAATTCGTGATGCGTGGGAACAATAGAGTCAGGAAAAACTTTTAAACGTTGACTATTACAGAAAAAAATAGTTGCCGTTGTATTCGCAAAGTTTGGCAATTTTTAAATTCATAAACAGTGCAGTAAAGAGCAGTAGTTTCGCTTTTCAATGGAGTATAGAAGAGCCCGACATATACATCGTGTTTTGCAGGAATAAGTGCGGAGGATAGAGCACTTGGCAGGGTTACAAAACCGTTTTTTCGCGCTGTAACGGCACAATAAAACACGTCAAAAGGACATGATAAAGAGTCATTCTTCCCGTATTTTTTTAAAGTTGTTTTTCTAAAAATGGAAGTCTTCCAAAGAGTATTCCGAATCCGATATTCTTCCGTATTTTTTTCGCGCGTAAGGCGAAACCGCATGAGCTTTCGGTCGAAACTCAAATGGATCATTAGTAAAGTCGGTATTTCCTATTTTCAAAAATGTGTTTTGGGGCGTTTAAAGTTTTCCGTCGACAGCTTTCGGCTTTAGTATCGCATGGCAGGCAATCACGGGAGGAACAAAGCGTCAGTCATTATATCCTCTATAATTACGATAGACGAAACGACGAGAGCGCGAATGTTTTTTTGTTTTGTTTTTTCGGTCCTTCTCTCTACTGTACCGAGAATTCTGCAAAAGTGGCGCTATGCGGGTTCGTGCCCTGCACACCGAATGATAAAAGCTCGGGTCGACTGTAGCCAAATCGCGAAGCAAAGAAGTATAGAGCTGGACGAGTTGAGCGTCGGTTTCCAGCACACAGAGCCACCCATCGCGCGCTTAATTGTGGCCTAATTATAACACACGCCCTCCACACGCGTTTCCTACAAGCGGTGACTGTGCCCCGCGGTGTTTCAGCTCAATACACACACATACACACAGAGAATCGTCCACTATAGTCGAGCCGGTGAAAATGTGAGTGCGACGATAATGTAAAAGCTGCAAGGTCGAGCGAAAAGCCGAAAGAGAGAGGAGCACTCGCGAGTGTCGAGATACAATCCCTCTCGCTATTCCGATTCTCGCACTTGTGCTTATTCTATCTTCGCTACTCTCGTGTTCATATTCTCAGCGAAAAAAAAAAAAAAACAACAAAATCCCGACTTTGCTTTAAGAGAGAAAATTTTTCTTGCTACCGGAGAAGAATTGCCAGTGAAGAGCTTTGTAGCCGACATACTGAATTGTATTATACTGTTCTGTCGGACGACTCTTTTTCGTTTTTCTGCCCGGAAGCTCGACACTTCCATTACGGAATTTAAGCGTCGACAGACGTCCAGCGTTGAATCCGTTTATAGCATCCTCCTCTCTCGAAGCTCCTCTTTTCCCTCGACCATTCTCATCATACCGATAATGATATAAAGCTCGCTGCTCGAGGTGAAAGAACACAAAAGTCCATTCGTTTCTCTTTAACCGTATAACAAATCTTTTACAAACTGCGCGTCGAAGAAGAGAATCCTTTCTCTCCCTCAACTCTCACGAGGCAAAGCTCTCTATCGATCTCCCTAACTCCCTTTTGTCGCGTTGAGCTTCGCACAAACGGACAACTAAAGTCCGAGGATATTTGCAGCAATCGAAAGAATCGATTCCGTCTGTCCTCGTTGACTTTATCGATGAAGTGAACCGCTGTTCGAGCATCCTCTTTCCCTCGTCTGACATCGTCGACGGGGTGAAAAAAGGGAGGAAAAAAAAAAAAAAGAAAAAATAACGAGACGAACCCGAGGGAAACTCCGATAACTGTACAAACGTGACGCAACTGTCTTTATATTCCCGTTAGCTTCTTTTTCCTCGGGATTGTATTCTTACCCGTGCCAGATCTATCGATAACGTCGACGAGCGCGGCAAAAAAGATTCAGATATCGCGTAACTATCGAAAATTCAGCGAATCTCTTCGCTCCATTAATCGATGTTATTGTCGCCGATTTCCCGAGTCGCGCGATTTCGTTTCTGTTTATCACAACACTCGTCGGAGCTCGACGATTGTTTGGTCTGCGAAAGGAAAAATATAAGCCAAATGAACGTTTTCCTTGCCGGCCTATAATTCTCTCGTATATTGCCAGGCCGATACTTATAATTCTCTCGCATATTGCACGCCCCTCTCGAATGCTTCTCTACTACCTATAATTTAATAGCCATGGTGAATAAAGCTTCCCAAGCTCTCTCTCTCTCTCTGATATTCTCGTTCCGTCTCGGCAAAGCACCTTGCGGCGTGAAATTCTACGACTTCCTGCCTCGCCAACAGTAGCCACGGCGTTCGGGCCACTCGAAGGAATTACACGCTTTTCTCGTTTCAACGGAAACCGCAGATGCTGGCCGCGACGCGAGCCACTCGGGGAGACTAACGGATTATTGCAAACAACCGCGAACGTCGCTTGCGAATTTGTTCGATTCTCGAAACTCCCTCGTTTATCCCCCCCTTTCGCCCCCTCTCGTGGCTCACCCTCCACTCGAGCGTGTGTTACGCGCTTATAGTGTGTTTCATCCGCACTCTACTCCCGAGTCACGTAATCAGGTTGTGCTTGTCGTGGTGCATACTCCGCGGTTTCGTACCTCGAGGACAACGTAACACTTCGAGACCTTGTTGGAACGCCGTTATACGAATGCCTTCCCTTTCCTTCATCGTCAACGCATTAGTAATTGAGTATTACTCGGTGGATGTACTCTTCGTATTTGCGAGACCATTTCTTTATTGTAGTCCGCGCATCTCGGTATGCGTGCGCTTTCGTATGTCCCGTTCGTCAGTGCTGCTGGACAACGCGAAGAGATAGAAGCTCCGACACGCTGCCATGAATCCATAGACTCGGCACACCGACGAGCGCGCACAGTCGCGCGATGGGGTGCGAGGCTGTTGCTCGGGTTCGAGAGAATCAATGGGGAAGGCGTCAGTCTGGTCCGGTATATTCTCGTCCTTCATATAAATTGTGTACGGCTAAAGTCGGCGTCGTTCGTTTGCCCCCGCTCGCCTTCCGTCCATCCTTCCATTTCGTCGTTCCAACCCCCGCCGCCCACCCTCCATCTCCATCGTTTCGTTCACGTGCGTTTCCAGCCCACCCCTCGATTTCTCACGACTAATAACATTCGCATGATTTAGCAGCGACGGACAGCGACGAAACCAACATCTCAGCAGCCCTCCTCGTCACCCAGAGTCAACATCTCCCCCTTTAACGTCGAATTTTTATGCTGTTGTTCGTTCGTTCGGCGGAGATAAAATATTTATATTGTTATCCGAGCTTCGCGCCGCGTTTAACTGCGTGCGGGCACAACGAGCGAATCCTGCACGGAGTTATGGCGCGAGATATAGTATCTCGGAACGTTCGAAAATTTCGAGTTATTCGCAATACTGGAATATACATGAATCGGGTTTATGCGCGACACCGTTTGTCGCGAGCGAGGGAGGCGCGCCCGCCTATCTTCTGTTCGATGATGAAACGAACAACGTACGAGCAGACCGCCGAGGGTTGCACAACTCCCTACGAGCTTATTGGGAGAACGAAAAACAATCGAGCGAAGGTGATTACGATAGTCATTGACCATGTTTCGGTAGACGTACTGATTAAAATTACAACGTTGGGGAACTGATAGTTCAATCAAACATCCGTACGGAACACTGAAACAAGTACTTTTTTATAGTCAATACATGCTTCGTTGGATATTACGAAAGAAATGTTCACTCACTGGTAACACATATTAAATGCGTAATAATATTAAATTTATCAAAATAGACCCCGATAACATTTGTTAGTAGCTAACTCAATATGTAATACTGTTGGAACTGTAAAAGAATTATTCACCTTCGAGTAGGTAAACGAATAAACTATTTATGATGAAAAAATTATAATAAAATTAATGCAAGTACATGAATTATATAGGTTCCAATTTAAGAGAGGAGTTTATGAATTCCGAAAAATGTAGAGTTGGATAACGCTGAAGAAATGCTTCGCTACGATAACCGAATCTCAGTTGAGCGAATAAGATTTGTTAGCTACGAATTCACCGAAGCTTCAGCTGGCTAGTTAAGTATCACTTGAATCAGCTGACGATTGTTAACAATAATTGAACATTTATTTCGCCGAATTCAACTATACGTTCGTTAACTATGAATAATAAGTTCTCAGTGCGCTAACGAACTATCACTTCTCTCGACTAATTGTTAGTTTTCTAACCCATCATTTTTTCCGGCGTTCGCGACGATGTAATTCGATGTTCGCCAATAAGTTCATTTCCCTTCGTAAAGGATTTTATCGTACTGGAATGATTGCGCTCTATTAATCAACCCGAGGTACCGTAAATAGCGCGGTAAATGAGGATGAAATATTTTTAAAAAATTGGATTCCTGTTCGTGATGTAACGAGCGTCACGGGGGAGATTTGCTCGGCCATGTCCGATCTGATTCGGGGCTTTTCCACTAGCCCGCGAGCTTATCCGTCGTCCGTGGCTCGGAAATACCGATAAATATAATCCCGGCCCGGCTTGATCTCTCGCTTTCGGACGCTCGCTGATTATATATTCCAGAAACATCGAGTGTCCTCTTCCTCAACCTCCCGCTCCGATCCCCTTTCGACCTTCCACTCCCGGGCAAATTAATTAAAAGTCGTCGGTAAGTTCGTACGTGGAACGACACTGTCTTCTTTAGAGTACTCAATAATTTACTTTTTTTTCTACGTTCCTCGCTTCACTCTCCGCAATTTCACGACGGCAGAATCGACTCCCCTGCATTCGCGAGAGACGAGAACTAACGATCCTTTGATCTCACCGGCGTCGATAACGGAAAATCTGTTTTTTTTTTTCTACACTTTTGCGTTCCGCGGACAGAGTACGATTTTTCAAGATTTTCCATTATTCGTCTCAAGTTTACGAAGCTAGACGATTCTCGATTTTTCGTATTGATATAGTCGGCGGGAATACGTTTATGCAGATATCGAGAGTGCAGTTCATCCGTTCGGTTGCACGTAGGGTCGCGGCGTTTCGGTTGTTGCCGGTTGAATATCGAGTGCACGGGGCGTTGGCGCTCGCAAGTCCACCAGCCGGCGGATGTACGCCGCCTGAGGGGCCCGAAGCCGGAATACCGGGAGAATGATTGGATTAATCGTACGGGATATCGATCGATCGTCAGGTCGACCGCGGGAGCCTATCCTCCAGTCGTCTCGCACCGGTTGTCCTGTGCCGGTAGGGCCACGTCTGCTTATGGGCGACGACCCGCACGATTGCACACCACACACAGCAAACGGCTCTAATAGAATGCCTGCAGGGGATGAACATCGTGCCATAATTTCGCGTGTCCTTCTCCTCCTTCTGTATCGCACTCGAACAACCGTTCGCGACATAGCTCTGCCGATAGAATTAAAAGATCGGCTCTTCTATAGCGGCAACATCGTTGTCTAAAAAGTCGCGCAACGTCGTCTCGAGAACGGTGAGGAAAAAATTCTTCCAGAACGATAACCCAATGCCGGATGCCAAAAACATCTTTCCGCATTTCAATTCTGTTGCCGTTCATACAATTGCATATGCGATTGAAACAATAAAATATACTCGGCAAGAAAATGCCGAAAGCGGGTTGTATTGTTTCAATTTGTAATTGTAAGAATTGACACAGAGTCAGGAAGAACATATGTTTTTGGCAACTCGCCGCTTTTCCGTTCTGGGTTCTGTTGGGCTTGAATCTTTTTTTTTTTGTAAGCGCGCACTAATTTTGTCGACGTGTTTCCGGATAGTGGGTTGTTTTCGAAGATAAGAGAACTGGAAGTTGCAGATAAAAATTGCGGAAATTCTGTTTGTTCGTTCGAGATGCTTTCATATATTTTCATGCCGTTTAATAAAATTTAGCGAATGGAGTTCTATTTGTTTGCACTTGGAATAACTGTGATGTTGCTTTTTTTATTCTGCCGGGAAAAGGACAATTCTGTACTCCAGTTTTACTCTAATAACGAATCGAGAGTGATAATAAAAAGGCTATTTTTATTAAAAAATCGCGTGGGAGGCTGAGAAGTCGTGCCGGCGGGGCTCCGATAGCTCAAAGCAAATTTATGTAATTTTGCGACAGTAGCGTAACGATGATTGGTCTATTCACGAAAGCGTTTCGTGCGACAATGGTTTTCGGGCTTCCCTTATTCTCGTCTCGTTTCTCGCTCTCCACGTTATCCACTATCCTCGCGAGCATCGCTGATTCTCAAAGAAAATCTTCCTAATAATAATGTCATCTGATTTGAGCGAATTTACCGAAAACCGAGTGCCGCATTGTACTGAAGAGATTACAACGAATGGGATGCCCGGGCTAGCCGCGAATTGAGTGACAAAAAAAAATTATCTTATGTTGATCAACCCTTGAGCGGTGCATCGAGAACATGGTTTGCCGCAAATAAATTTTAGGTCAAATGAAGCCATCGCTGAATAAACTAATTCTATCTAACTCTTGACTAACTACAACTAATTCCTTGGTTTAAGCAAGTAAACACGCCGTTTGTCCGTATCTAGCGGCAGTCTCGGTAATCCAACCATTAATTTATTAACAACTAATTATTTCGTTTAATCGAGTAAACATGCCGATTCTACGTATCTCGCGACAGTCTCGGATAATCCAACCATTAATTTGTTTTTTTTTTCAGCGCAGAAACGACAAGCTGTTGGCGCGATACCAGAGCTCGCTCCGACCTTAGTGGGATCTCCAGAAGTTGCAGCTAGTTGCAGTTGTTGTTGTTGTTGCTAAGTATCAGTATCAGCAGCAGTATCAGTTACCGCAGCAGCTAACCGCGAATATCTCACCACGGCGTTGCTGCGATAGCAAGAACGCTCGTGACTTGGATCTTTGGATGGATCTTTCGTTTGAAAGGATTCGTACGGGAGTAAGTGTTGGGGCCGACTTTATTCGCGCTTTATAAAGTCCACATCTCATTGTGACCGTCCGCCATTCGGCAAGCCCGGGTTTCTTCCGTCACGAGTATTCACTGCGAGCTTTTCATTCGTCTGTCGCCCAGCTTTCGAACGTTGAAAGAGAACTTTTTTTCTCGAGTACTCGCCGAGACGTTTCCTCGTCTCTCGATATTGCGCGACGAGAATTTATTTAAAAAGTGCCAGGGTACAGATCGTTTCGCTCACGTGTGTGTATATATATATACATTTTGGGAATGATAAGTTGAAAGTTTGCCAGCACCGCGTGGGAATAGCGGGTCGGAGTCAACACGTGCGTTCGGCCGGACAAAAAGGAAGAAATACACACTCGATGCAAGATATATAAGAGCGCCAGTGCCAGCCGGCATGTCGACCGAGAGGAGTGCTCGCCGAGGATACTCGCACAAAGTTTCGAGCTTCGATATCGCGGAAGCTTTCGAGCAAACAAGCATACAAGGCAACGTACATTCCATTCGGAATGCTGTGAGATAAGTAAATCTACCCTCCGCGCTCGTCAAAGGGTTCGCGTTGTCGTCGTGGTTCGGGAGTTCACTTGAGGATCGACACAAGAAGCGAAAGTGGCTCGGGTTATCTCTCAGACGGGTCGACTCGCTGCACGGTTTTCACCTCTCTTTTATCCTTAATAGGTATATACGACTATTCACCTATGTACAGGTAGGTGAGCAAAAATGGGACAGTCGCGACAACCGAACTTACGGGTCAAAATGGACCAACTCTAAAATTCATGAAGTTTTAAACGAAAACAAGTTTAAGTTTCATGGCTATTATTTATATCCCGGATCACTGCTTATTCGCAATGAAATTCTACCGAACATTTATTGTCTGCACTAATATGGTCTGATATACTTGTCTTCATCGTATTCCAAAAAAAATCTTCCGTTATTTGTGGTATGAGATAATTAATATTTTCTGACAAGATTAGTTTATCTATCGCTTGAGTAGTGAAATTACTCAAAATCAAAATCTTTATTGTTTTTTTTTATAATGATTTATTTTTTATAATGATTTAAATTTAATTTAATAATGATTCATTTTGCGCAATTGCTTTTATCTGAATACTTCAAGGGAGCTTGGCAAATCCACTTGGTTCGAAATCATTGGAAAAATATCGTGTATATCGACAGAATTCTCTGATTCGCTAAATCGGCCCGTTTTGCCCCATCTTCTCATATTATATTCCGTTCATTCCCGCCGCGGTGAGAGAAAGCCACCGCAAAACGGCAAATCTCTTCGTTCGCACCGGCAAAATGCATTCCGCGAATCCACCAATCCCACAGAAAATGTAACAAGTATATCGCGTTATAGAGAATCGATACATGAATTCGTTGAATAATTTGAGCGAACGCTATAATAATCGACGCAACCGAAACATGCGACGGAACGATCTTTCAACGAGGCCAATCACTGTTGTTATTATATAACCGACGATTATTGTCGAGTTAATGAGAGGCGAGAGGTTTTTTGTTTTGCATAAAATCCTCGTTACACCGATGTTGAGTGGAAAAAGTCGCCCCTTCAATGAAGCGAGAGGGATGGGGGCGGGTCTTTGATTGACGGATCGAGAGAAGAGTCTTTGGTCGCAAAGAACGTCGGGGAGGCCGTCGCTACCGCGCCGCTTGAACGAGCCACGAAGATGATGACAAAGCTGAGCGAGCGTTTTCCGAAGATCTTCTCGAAGATCGATAAATCGACTATCGCGCGAGCCATCCGTTGTGACGGTACTAATGCAGCCGAGAACGACGTGGAAAGTCGAGAACCGTATAGCGCGTTGCTGCGCGACAACCCTTCCCATCGGACAGGACCCTTCGAATTCAGGGTGTCGGCAGGAGGCGACGCGCCTCTCGCGATCCAGTCATCTTCGCCAACAGCACGTACCCAATCTTTATAATGCGGAGCGAGAAATAACGCGAATGAGCGAGGAGTTATTTCCAGAACGTTCACCGCGGGATTAACGGGACGATCGGGAGCCGCTCGTGTGCGGCACGCGAAAACTTCAAAGACCGAACTTTGCTTGCGGTACGTACACATATTTGGGAATTCGCGTGTGTACGTGTGCTGCCTCGCATCGCTCTTGTAGAAACAGCTATCAACCAGCAGGCTCTGCTTCTGCTCTCGCCGTACGATAGATCGTGTAATAGGTGCATTACGGCTATGCCCCACGAGAGCAACAACCAACCCAGCGAAGATGCGTGTTTCGAATTCTCAACTGCAAACAGCGTATAACCGTGCGGTGTATAACCGCGGGTAGAAACTTATCGGTGCGCGAAACCTCCGAGTTTACATAAACATGCCAGAATCAATCAAACCGCGCGTGGCGCAACATCGTCCGTGAAATAGGAAAGATAGATAGCATTTGAGGGTTTTGGTGTCGTATCTCTCTGCGAGCGTTCGATTGCCTTCCGGTGAAATTCACGAGAAATTCGAGTCGCGTTGCCGTTACATCGGGAATCGAGACGAATTCGCGCGATGGAGCCGGAACTCGAAGCTCACGGTTGTTGGAAGACATTTGAGCTTCTCCAATTGCCATTTAACGTTTCGCAAGGCCCCACCGAGATTCTACGAGTGACCACAGCCCCGGTCGTCGGTTACTCGAAACCTCTCAACTGTACCGTCTACATCTACGTCTACATTCGCGCGCGCGGTGTATAATTTTCTCGCGGACCGAGGAATCCCGCCAGATGACGAGCGACGTGCCTGGCAACTTTGGAGCTCGGAAACTTGAACGATGTACAACAGTCCGGGGAGAGAAAGTTCTCAATGTATTGTTCCACTCGCCGGTAGTAACCGGGTGGAGTATTTCGCTCGACACTGTCGCGAAACTCCCCCTTTCACCTGTTACGAAGGGCGTATCGTTACTTTCTCTCAGTTGAATGCGAGATTCGGAAAGAACTTCGAATGTTTTTCAATGCAATGAGAGTCGGAAAAATTTCGACCGGTCGGAACGCATTGGTAAAATGAATTTCCATGAAAATATTTCCAAAAAGTTGAAAGCGGATTGTTAAAAAAAAAATCCAATACTCCATTCGACAACCAAACTTTTTTTAGCAGACGTCGATTTGTTATCATTCCAGTGTCTCGAAAAATCGAGTTTTTTCAAAAATCTTTCATCGGTATTCGCGAATATGTTCAAACAATTGCTCGATAACTTCGTGAGTGCAATACGCAATTTTTTTGCAAAAACATATCTAAAATTCGTACACTTTTATCGCCTAAAATAATCGAAAATTGGAAAACATACCAACAAAATTTATATGCATTCACAATAATTATCGAATCGATTGCTGCTAAGAAAATTAGATTGCCGGGTGATTCCTTAAATAGAGTTTTTTTCTTATTTTCCTAATTAAAAAAAAAATGCAGAACTTTATCGGTTCGGGAAGTAGTGAAAATTCTCTCTGAGTCGCACTTTCGGCTGGAAATTCAACGAGCTTTATATTGCGTTAAGGATTAATCAAGTTCATGGAAAACTCCGTGACAGGACGCGGTCAGCGAAATATGCTGCACATGAATAGTCGCCGGCTGACCAATGCAACGAAAAAGTTACTGCGCCGTGATCGCCGTTGCGCGGGCTGTTCGATCATATTTTTCGCCGGAATCTCATCTATCTCATCTCGTGTTGTCGTTGAGCCTCGACACGCGTTGCCGGCCCAAAGATTTATTCGGATCTCTATAACGGGAATCGTCGAATAACGAACTATTTCGCCATGTTTCGCTAAAGTTTGGTTTATCGAGCGATCCCGGTGGGGAACAACCGGGGCAGAACTACCTCGGTTAATTGGAAGGAACAAGTTATGTGCCAGTCCCCGATCACCGGGGGCAACTCTGGAAAAACTCGGGCAACACCATTGAAACTTTCGTTGCACGGAAGATCGAAAATTGACGTATGCTCGAAGCCAGAGGGTTCCCCACGGATTTTGGTTTGCGTCGAGCATCGCGAACACTACTTTGTAATTAATTGTTGTGTGAGGCTGTGAGGAATTATATCGATGTGACACCGGACCGGATGAATAACGAGAAGCGATTAGATACATAAAGCCGCAAATCTAATCGATGAACGAGACACGCATTCCCTCGTTGTAACGCGTATAATTGATGTTGTTGTTGGACACGACAGCTCGAATCTTCGATCCGATGCAACGGAAATCGAATCACCGCGATTTCAAACCAACTCGCACACTGAGAAAAGCATTTATTTATTGTTACCAAACGTATAGTTGGATATGGCGAAATAAATGTTTAGTTAATGTTAACAAATCAGGAGAACCAAGTAATATTCAATTGGGCCAAAGGAATCGCAAGAACATTCGGTAATAGTTGACAAAGCTTAATCGGCTCAACGAATATTTGTTAACATTAACTAAACATTTATTTCACCATGTCCAACTATACGTTTATTAACTATAAATAAATCCTTTACTCCGGCTGTATGCCAACGTTGCTATGTGGACAATGTAATAAGTGGCTTATTTGGAGGCCTGTAATTTGTGCGAAATGTAACAGAGACGGCTCATTTAGAAAATAATGCAGTTGGAATGCTAATGTCCGACTAAGGGCCCTTCGGTGGTAAATAACCCACGGGCAAATAGACCGCCCCGCTTCTCTTGTACATCGCATAAACATATTATGGAGAATGAAAGAGGATCGTTTCGGGAAGAATGAGCCTCGCCAGTGAGACGGCGTTTACGGAAGCGCGGGCGGTCGACAGAAGACCCCCCCGGGGGAGAGTACAACGCTCGCAACGTCAGGGACTATTCCCACGACTCATCGGTTGTAATAAACGAGATGGAAATGGTACCAAGACGAGTCGGGAGAAACTGTCGCGATAATCGTCGACACGCATTCATCGAACGAACAAATTGCCAATTGGAATAACTCGCACGCCGAACGGGGCGCGAACATCCAATTTTCTCTATCTTCGTTCGAAAGTTTATTTTGGCTACTTATTTTTAGAGTGTTATCCCAGAGTTTGAGAAGCGAGCAATTGTTGTTTTTGTTTTTCGTGCCTCCCAAATAGCACCGGCGGGTCGAGAGGAGGACGATTGAAACGTAACGTCGCAAACGCTCGATTGCAGAAAACAATGAAACTAGTGATGCGAATGTCTGACCTTGACTTTGCCACATCTCCTCGCAGCGATCGATCTTGACTGTCTCCTTAACGCCTCCAGAGAAACCGATTGTCCTTTCGTTCAGCACGATGCAAGCCTCGGGAATGCAAGCGATGCTAGTCGGCGGTGTTGGTCACCGTCGAGACTCGAGGAAATCCGCCGTGTTTTAATCCTCGATCGTGCACAGTACCGAATTTTCTGTTTTTTTTTTCTGGATAGGGGAGTTGATTTTATTATTCAATTGTTGGTTTTTAACAATAATATTGAGATGTTTTTATCGTCAAGCGGCGCGAAAATGCCGCCAATTTTTCGAACTATAGCATGTACGGGGATTGGACAACAAAGATCACGGATAAATGTGCCGTGCAAAGTTGATGCTGTAGAGACGCGCTTGCCCCCGAAAATATCGCTCGGGGAATCGCTCGCGACGCGAGCTGGGCGGTGACTGAGAGAAAATCGAGGCGTCGCGACGCTCGGCGTCCCTACCACCCTCTACTTCTATCCTGCTGCTCTGCTATTTCTCATCCTCCACCTACACAGCGCGATCGTTTTTCTCAGCTATCGGCGTTCCGCATACCATCATCCATATTCCCCCCCGCCCGAATTTCGGCAACTCTCGGATTGCGGTGGAAACATTCATCAATCATTAATCTCTATTCAATGAATAATAGAAAGCTATGAGGCCAATTGATGCTAAAAAAGAAAAGTGATTGTGTGCATTATGCGAAAAAAAAACGAGTTTAATCCCGCCCACGAGGCCTTTGACCTCCTTCTCGTGCGAGACGACGGTCTCGAGGATTTTAGCGCCAGAAATCTTGGTTAGTTTCGTAAGTTTTAACGGTCGGAATTGTGGTCGAATGTGCGCGAAAGTAATGAACTTGCACGCAGTCACAGCTATGTAATAATTATTCATAGCCTCGATTAATTACGTGCCTGCACATTATCAACGATTAATTATCAATTATTATTCATATTATTAATTAAGCTAATTCATTCTAATTGTGCGATGAAAAAACGGAACGGTTTTTTTTTTGTTCTATACACGACTTTAAAAGAGACGACGTGCATGCTCAAGCGTATAATAAAATACTTGGGTTAAGCACGTCAACCGAGTATCCCCAAGACGATAAAGAATGCTTTCAAATATCATTTAGACACGGTAGTCCAGTCCGCCGCCACGCAGCAATATATTTTTCCACCGTGTAGATAGAATTAAACCGTGAGTCAAGCGATTAATCAAACACGCGGTATAGAGCTATTGTGTCGGGGGAAAAAGGGATGATCCTCGTTGACTATCGAGAGGAGCTCGAGACGCGAAGCCGCGGTAAGTCGAAAGCTGAATGAAGGTAGTTGTGGGTGAATTATTCATACAAAGATGAGAGTTGAGGAACAAGAGAGATTTCAGATAAAACAAAGAACTCCGTCGCATAATGTCGTGTTCATTGACATCTAAAGAGTTGAAAGAAAATTGTGAAAAGTTCAGAATTACGTAGTTTACAATCGCTCGAGGTACGCTCGGTTACCGCGCGATTACTCGCGTTCGCGCTAACGAACTGCGATGCTTTCCTATTCGGGGTGAATTCAATATTTTCGTGGATGAACGACGCTCAATCGATTGCGCATGTTAACACAGAGCGGTATGCATATTCGATGAGTTGATCTGATGAAGTGGAATATACTTGTATCGAACCTGCAGCTACGCATATATTAACCCTTTATAAGCATAGTAACATTCGCCGGTTCCCGGCGTTACCGCGCGTTTGCGTGATCCCTGCTATACTCCCCGTTCTCTCACGCCGGTACAATTTAGACGTGGGTACGTTATAAAAATTTGAACGCCAACGAAAAACACCCGACAGGCAGTTTATTCCGGGTTTCGAGTACTTACCGTCTGGTGCAGGCGAGAAGTTCGGCGAATGATGTGTTATCCATCGAGAGAAGCGTGAATCTCGCGTCCTTTCGACGGCTTTATTCCTCTGGTTCCCCGCGACAAATTTGCAACTACGTGCCCTCTCTCGTGGAGAGACGCCGCGAGAAGCGAGCCCGCTATGAGCGACGAACGGTCACGATCTACCGACGAACGCGCGCGTTCCTGTACTGCGGACCGATCGATGGAAGGCGTGTCCTCTCGACGAAGGCCCGGTCACGTGTGACCCCCCACTCCTCCGTCTGCCTCGCTACTCTCCCAGTCAGTACCGATGATCGCGAGAAGCGCGAACACCGGCACGTTGACTTTCGCTTTTTTTAGTCTGCGTCGGTACGTTGTTACGCGTTGCCACGCGGTAAGCAGCGGTAAGCGTCAACATATTGCAGCAATGGCAAACGAACGACCGATCTGCAGTTACGAGTCAAAATGTTATCGACGAAATCCCGAGCATTTCAGGCTCGTCGACCATCCGCATCGTAAGTATTATACACGAGAAACAACGTGAGAGTTTGACGAGTAGACGAAGAATAAACCGACAATCATTGTTATTGTTTCGCACGGCCATTCGACAGTCCGTTATCAAACTACGTCAATCGTTGTTTGTTTACAGTGGATAATCTTCTGATCGGCAATGTCGGTGACAGGCCAATTCAACTTCCGGACGTACTGAACTTCGAGTGCAACAGCCGGCTCTTGCTGAGCGAGCAGCTCGAGATTCTTCGGAGGGTCAAGCGAGAAAGGTACAAAATCGAAACGCCGAAACCTGCGGAGACATCGACGAGTCGAGTAGAACCGAATGTCCCCGTCGTTGATCTGACGGCGGATGAAAAAAAACATGATCGCCCGCCGCAGGCAAAGATTTTGAAAATGTTGGCGCAGCGTGGCCAAGCGCCGAATTATGTACCGAAACCCGGGCAATTCTTGAGAAAATACGAACTCGCAGGGCCGTATCATATATTTTTCACCGCCGTACAAAAATCCAACGAGACGTGGAAACAAAAGTTGAGCGTCACGTTGTCGGAGATTTTGGACAGAAGTCTTGGGGAAATTGTGTCCAGTCTGCATCTGAGCTTCGTCGTCAACATCGGATGGTTGTGCATGCAATATCTGCTAGCCGAACAGAAAAGCGATACTATGATTTTCGCCAATTATCGTGACGACGAAGATCCGTTACCGCCGAGTATCGAATTTCACGAAGTGAAGAGTCCGTACAATTTCGGCAGTCATCACACGAAAATGTCTTTGTTTCAATACAAAGACGACGGAATAAGAATAATGATTAGCACCGCCAATCTCTACAACGACGACTGGGATTTGAGAACTCAGAGGTGAATATCTAAAATTATTGGTACTGAGAAGTGTAACGCACGATGATTGCAAACTATCGATGAAGAATTTTTGAATAAATGATTTTTTCGTATTTTTTTTTAGCCTGTGGTTGTCGCCGCATCTTCCGCAACTGCCGCACGCGGCGCGCGACGAGGACGGCGAATCGAAGACCGGCTTTAAAGCCGATTTGATAAAGTATTTTTCGCAGTACAAGCAAGACGCGAGTAAATGGATATCGATACTGTTGCGAGCCGATTTTTCGTCGGTTAACGTCGTGTTCGTCGGCTCGGTGCCGGGTCTCTTTCGCCCCGGCGACGAAGCGTCACGGTGGGGTCACAAACGATTGGGCAAGATTCTGACGAATCACGCCGAGGTTCCAGAGGGCGAAAGTTCGACGATCGTGGCGACGGCTTCGAGCATCGGCAGCTTGGGCCCGTCGTACGGCAGTTGGATAACGACGGACATCGGTTTTTCAATGTCAAGAGCGAAAAATCAATACGGCCAACCGACTCCCGTCTTCAAGTTGGTCTATCCTACGATCGAAAATTATAAGCGTAGCTACGACTTGATGGAAGGCTCGAATTGTCTGTCTTATCACGAATTGACGCACGCGAAACAAAAATGGCTCAAAGAGCACATGTAGTGAGTAACGATCTCGATACGATGGAATTCAAAATTATTCAGCCATGTCGACTGACACGATAAATGCGATAAATGTATTTTTCAGCCAGTGGGTAGCGTCGCGGAGTAATCGCACACAAGCGATGCCGCACATGAAAATGTACTTCAGGCTTACGGCCGACGAGCGAAGGGTATCGTGGTTGCTTCTTGGTTCCGCGAACGTGAGCAAAGCAGCCTGGGGCTACCTCGACAAGGGCAACTACAAGATACTCAGCTACGAAGCGGGCGTGCTATTTTTGCCAAAGTACTTCGTACGTAACGACGAAACTGTGTCTCATCTGCTGATTGCAAACTAAATGTCGATGGCTGAAGGTTTTCCATGAAATTTATTCACAGAACGGGGGAACAGAATTTCCAATACGAATGGAGGATTCTACACCAAAAGTACCGATCATACCGATACCATTCAACTTGCCGTTGACCCCGTACAGTAAGACCGACGAGCCGTACCTCTTGTTGGCTTCGCAAAAGTAAAAGAAATCGGTAATATGGTTGCGCTATCGATGCTGTAAGAATTTACGTTTAAATTTGCTGTGAGCTATGTCATGTCAATATCGTGCCAATGAAAATCGAGTATTAAGAATGTTAAGAACTGCAAGACTGTTGATGAATAAAGAATAATTTTTTATTTTCCTTATTAGATCGATAGCGTCCAATGTTTCGAGATACTCGATAAGTGACCTCGCGGTTTTCTACTGAACTGAGTTTCTGCCTATTTTAGAGTATCATATGAAAGAATATTTGCAGAGAAGGTTTAATAGCATTGGAATTACAATTTTTCTATGTTATACGAAGGGTCATTCTATGCTATATCTATATATTAGGATGAGCATATTTTAACGATTGAAGAATTCAGACTTTCCCTAAATGTCATTTTTGTTTCTAACGTTTTCAAACTCCCACAGAGTATTTTATTTCGTAGTGAAACTAGGAATATGAAAGAAAAAGTATTCATATTTTCGATAATCGTTGTGGTCTTATCAAAGACAAACACAACCATTGAACCAATTAACATGGTTGGACGCATCTGGATCAGCGAAACTGACAAACAATTTTTTTTTCAAGCTGTTCTTTATTAAATGTTTTATTTTCATTTTTCAGGACTCTCGTTTACGTTCTCATTTGTGAACCATATCTTCTAAAATATTTTGTAACACCCTCGGCGCTATGGTGCTTTTGATGCGACACGGAAGCGTAACTATACTCGTCGAGACTGCGGTATAGTTACTTCAAGCGCTGAACAAACACCACCTATTGTACATGTGCGATATTAGTTTCACGCTTGCGGCTTACACGGTCGTGCATTATTTCAGCGACGATAAAATTTCTGAGAATCTTTCGAGGCAAGGTGTCAGCCGCTCGGTTTGCAGAGGATATTATCGGAAAATTTATAAACCGGAAGCTCGCGGATACATGGTCGAGGACCTCGCGAGGGAAGACACCGTGGAAATGTCATCACGAGCCGTCCGCTTATCGTCGCGTTCGTCCGTGAGTCAACAGCAACCACCCCGCGTGCAACGATCCTCCATGCCGCTCGCCGAACGCATCATACGTATAATACCAAGAAGCATATAATAATCTCTTGTTCAAAGGCGCGCAGGTGCGAAGGTATAGGAGTCATCGTGTGTAGCCCCGCCGCTTCTCTCTCTCGAGTCACACGAGCATTCATGTCGGCACGGCTCGCTCTCCTCGCCGATCGGTTCAGTCCGTAAAATGACGGCAAACTGGCGAGACTACTTTTGACTGTTTGCGCGATTAATCGTCTCCGCGGTACAGTTTTTTCCGTTCGGCTCGTTATAGGCGCCAGTGCGGAGGCCCAACGCGAGCACCCTTCACACTCGGAGTCTGACTGAAACGCGATTGCGCCACTTGCCGCGTAGGGACTCTCGACGCATTCGCTTTTTTCGGCTTTTACGTTGTTTAAAAAAAATTTTGACAAACAACTAACGAAGCTCACACAATAAGGATAACATGTAAGTGTTAAACGATAAGGCAAATCGATTCTGCGTGCACAAGTCATAAGAGACGTTTACAATTCACTGACCGCGGCTCGTTTAATCCACAACGCGCGGCAAAGTCAAGACTAAGAACTCGCTCAATGCGCATCGCGAGACGATTTCGCCTTATATTCTTTCGCGCATAAGTACCACGGCTGCATAACATACGAGTTTTTATTTGCACGTGCATCCGATCCAGTGCGGAGGAACTTTCACATTTGCCGGTGGGAGGACATTAAAGTTGCCCTTGAAATTAAACGCTGACGAAACCCTGCTAGAGGTCGACGGCTTTGCCGGACCGTACTTTCGGGAATCGGAAATTCTTCTTTTTTTTTCATCTCTGTTTTTTCGTTAATTTTTGCAGGATTCCACGGTCTCTCGTTTGACGAGCTTGGAGCGAGAATAAATTGAGAGGATGAAATGTCTTGCGGGTACGATGAATACCGCTGATGAGGAATACCGCGCGTTCCTAGATTGTTTCGTCCTCTGGGTCACTGCAGTAGGAGCTTGCTCCAAACGAGGGTTTTATTGATGAAAAGTATACCCGGAAGGAGCAACAGCAGCAGCAGCGGCAGCGGCAGTAGGAGCGGTGCGGGACGGCTGCAGACGCGAATCGATAAGTCGCTCGGAGACAACCCGGGAACGGAGGCCTGTACTTTTCGTACCTGTGGAAGTGTCGCCGTACAAAAGAGAGGGGGGGCGGCTCATCGCGGAGAAGATTGACGAAGAGGAAAGAGGAAAACCGTGAAGATTGAGTCCGCTGGCAAGGAAAATAAGATGTTGGGCTGCTGGGTTCTCGCCGGTATACTCGGTGCCATCGTTCTACTCTACGCCCTCATCGAAGTTCATTATTTTTTGAGAATATTCGTCACTGTATTCTTCGCGAGATTTTGCAAAAAAAAAGTTCACATTCTCGACGAAACATCGATATACGGTGGGTACTAAATTTTTTTAATTTTTATTAAATTATATTATTGTAATTGATACTACTGGTAGTAACGTCTGGTTTTTTATTTATTCGTGGGTGTGGGTTAAATTTCAATTGTGCTTGAACTCTCGGCTTCTCTCGTTCTTGGCGTTTTCGAGGCGAGGAAAAATCTCGGAATCCTTACAATATCTCGACTTATCTCGTTGTAACTCCAGCCTTGACCTATAGGCTGCCCAGCAGCTCGGTCAGTCGTGTGTCACCCCGCGTGCATGTGTCCGAATATCGATCCTCATCCGTGCCCGAGAGAGAGCACGCAGACTGCGAGATGCCAATCGAAAGATCGTGTAAAATTTTTAATACTTCCCGGAAATTCATTATGGTTGTTGCAATCAAAAACTCGTACGAGTGTCCTACACTTGACATTTTAGACTAGTCATTATCTTCAAATTGTTCCTTTTACTATAAAATATCGTCGTAAAATTCTGAAAAAGTTGTAGAGGAACTTCCTTGGTCCAACGAGAATTTTTTATCCATTAGCGTCATGTTGTTTATTAGCCGATCCCAACGTTGTCCGTGGTCGTCGAAAATTCACGGACGCGAGTGATAAAAAAAACAGTGGGAATTTAAAATTAGCATGAGGCAAAAAAGTGTTTTCGATGCCTTTAAGTTTTTTTGGAAAGATTCAGCAACCGGCTATGTTTTTGTACGGAAGTACGCATTAATCCAGACCAGCTGTGTTCCTAGAAACATAGAAAAAAATATGATAATGAATTGATTAAACTCGTAAGTCGCCAAACTTTCAACATGTATGTTTAATATGCGATTCTTTTCGTTTCCCAGGGATCTGCACAACCACCGATGTCGATACCCTCCTTTATCACATGAACAACGCGAGATATCTTCGCGAGCTCGACTTCGCGCGAGCCGATTTTTACGAGAGAACGAGCCTTTATCGCGAAATTTGCTCCCAGGGCACCGGCGTCGTTCAAGGCGCCGCGACGATACGCTACAGGAGATTTCTCAAGCCTCTGTCTATCTTCAAAATTATATCGAAGGTACGTTGTTTCGCGAGATCCTGGAGCGTAAAAAAAGAAAAGTTCTGTGTACTTCCCGAGTCTCGACTCGTCGACACTTCGGTCAATAAGAATTTGCGCGAGTCGCTCGAGCAACGTTTGCCCGGAATAACTAAAGAGCAAACTCTCGCGTTCGCTGAATCATCGCACTCATTGTACTTGGCGAATTTCGGGCTTCTCGAGAATTCTTTTTTGGGGACGTTGCACTTCCGTTTCCGGTGTCCCAGAGAATTTTGTCGATAAAGAATTTGTTGTCCTCTTGTTTTTGAGAAAATACTTCGAATCCTCGCGTTGCCAAGTTTGCGACGCTATCCATTATTTCCTTTAAAATCTTTCGCCTTGTAT
Organism: Ischnus inquisitorius; assembly: GCA_963924025.1. NCBI lineage: Eukaryota > Metazoa > Arthropoda > Insecta > Hymenoptera > Ichneumonidae > Ischnus > Ischnus inquisitorius. The sequence continues at coordinate 14,085,070 of OZ001245.1, read as the reverse complement.
TCGACTCGAGTCATCATCTATCTATAAGCGTGCATATAGAATGAGTATCTTTTGCGGCTCAAGGCAACACGTAAACCGCCTCACTCGGATGCGTCTCTTTTTCAAAGCGTCTAGCGAATTGCTAAAACAATTTTCAGTATTTGCATTATCAGTCCATTAGCGTTTCTTCCGCCATATTCCGCGACGTTCTTTAATACCATATTGTGTGTTCCACTGCAGATAATATACTGGGACGAAAAATCGATATTCATGGAGCATCGTTTCGTCACACCCGCGGACGGATTCGTCAGAGCCATTGCGATATGTCGTCAACGTTTGTTGGATTGCAGTGCCGAGGCTGTTATGGGAGCTCTCATCGAGCGCGGAGTCAAGCAGAACGGTACTGTTGAAGTGGGCGTCACGCAGGTACGAACGGTGCCACATAAATTCTAGGCAATTTGTATTATTGATTAATCGGTCTTGTACGCACGCGTACCGCCGTGTACATGACAAAAATTACCTCAAAAACGAAACATTTCCTTTTCGTTTATCAAATCGAACGTTTGGCCACAGATACCTCACGTGAGACCGTCGATACCGCCGGAAGTCGCGAGATGGTTGGAGAGCAACGAAATCTCGTCGGCGACACTGAGACAACGAGCCCCGGCACCGCCGCCCCCGTCCGGGACGGATTGCTGACCCAACATTCAGGACCATCGAGCGTCCGATATCGAGAATGTGTGCAATCACAGCGATACCAATGTACCGAGACTACAAGGACTCGAGCGACAAGAAATCGGAGATCAAAGAGTTCTCTACACTAATCTCTGAGCGGCGAGGAGCGTTGTTCCGTGTTCGAGGGATGCTGTTGCGTTGCCGCAACGACGAGATACCAAACTCTTATCGAGAGTGAACGAGGGACGTCGGGTCTTCCGAACGAATTTGTCCGTCGCTCTTGGATGTCGTACCTGAAATTCTCGGCTCGAGGCATCACGTAAGCCCGATAATGAAAAATATTAAAAAATAAACCTACAGGGTGTTGATCCGCAAACTCTGCGGAGGCGAGAGAGAAAGTGAATGGTCCTTTATCTTATCGCATTACTATGACTCCTCGGTGTACATAAGACAAGAGCAAAAAAACTATGTATATACACGTTTTAATGCAATATAAATAAAGAGGCGATAATGTTACGTTGACACGGAAAATCGAGGTGAGTCTACATGCACCCTCCGTCTCGATAAACGGGGAAGACATTAATCCGATGCGCATAATAATAGTATGCGCCGATCGCTTATAATTCAAGTCATTTCGCGCGCCGAGTTCGAGGAATATTTAATTTCGAAAGAAAAAATAAAACGTTCGATTCATATCTGCCTGCTTGTTAAAAATAACTTTCAAACGACGCTTCGCGGAAAACGCGCGAGCATACGTTTTGTTGGGAAATCCGACAATCCAAGGATTTCTTGAATGAAGGTTTTCGATGTTTGCGCCTTAACCCTACGACAAAAAAAACCGTCGTAGGTCTCGCAATCGTGGTATATTTCCATACGGAATCGATTCGGCCGTGGAAACTTTTCGATCAACTATCCGACTAATCCGGAAAGGTCATCGAGTGGTTCGCCTTAGATAATTTTCAGGACGTCCGTTTGGAAAACGGGTTTCACGACGGCCTAGAGCCGATTGTGAATGAATCGAGGAGCTTCCAACTGCTACACGTTATCGAAACCTGTTTGATTGTCGGTCGAAGTTATCGAGCCGCGCGCGATGCAACAGTTCCGATCGCGGCTCGAAGGGAATCGAGTGGGGAGGCCGCGAAGGCACAGTGCGCGGCTCGCGAGGCATCGTACGACGGCGGCGTGTCGGATAGCGGAATCGTAAAGTGGTTCGCCGGTAGGAAACCTTCGCATGACTCGCTAGTCTTCCACCGTTCGTCGCACGTTTAAGAGGGCAGCGACGATCCGATCGATCACGAACAACGAAAAACTACTAATCGACAATCATGACGTGCCCCTGGAGTTGGTTCACGATCGCCATACTCTACATTCTCTTCGATGTGAATTATTTCTTGAGAATCATTCTCACTATCGCCTGGGGACGCCTTTTCCAGAAGAAGAAGAAACTTTTCGAAGAAACTACTATTTACGGTGAGAGAGAAAAAAAAACAAAAAATAAAAAAGTCCATACGCATAGGAAGTAATCGTCAAGGACCGGTATGAAACGTTTTCTTTTGTTCGCTTCGCCGACACGTTCCGACTAAGCTTAATCGTCAACTTTTGTCCCCGCTCTACACGGTTCGTAGTTCACTGTTAGGCATGAAAATAACTTCGTGCAGACGATAACGGTAAACTCGCCGGTAACGTTACCTTGCCGTATGCTGTTCTTACAATTTTTCTCCGTATCGTGTCCCTCGTAAAGTCTCTTTTCTTTATTTTCTCGTCGAAAAAAAAAGAAATACTGCGTACAATGAGTTGCTTCGCGAGTGCTCATGCATATTTATCGTACACACAGTGCGTACGCACGTAAGATGCTTTCCGGTTTGGTTTTCATACAGCGACGAAATAATAAAAAATAACGATCGTGGGAGTGCGGCAGTCATGAACACTCTTAATTTTGCATGCCCGATTAGCTCTAATGGTCGCGCGTTAATGCTTATCAAGTAGCGACGATATCGCGTACGCCGCCGTAGGAATCGTAATGTACGTAAATTCTACTCTCGTCGACGAGGGCATTCTTTTTCGGATGACGAATAATTCATGAAGCGCATTTTTCAGGACTGTGCACGACGCAGGACGTCGATCTCGTTTTCAAGCACATGAACAACGCGAGGTATCTTCGCGAGCTCGACTTCGCGCGTTTTCATTACTACGATCGAACGGGAATTTACGCTGAAATCAGCAAACGCGGCGGCGGAGCGGTTCAAGGTGCATCGTCGGTGCGCTACCGACGTCCGTTGCCCCTCCTATCGCCGTACAAAGTCACGACTAAGGTAAATACAACGAGAACCGACGAACCTGAGCCGTCGGAAACCGTACACGACGCGTTCCATTCAATTTTTTGATATCACGCTTTTTTTCTAGCTCATCTACTGGGACGACAAGAACTTCTACCTCGAGAATCAATTCATCACTATCTCCGACAATTTCGTGCGCGCCGTCATTCTCAGCAAGCAGAGTGTGACCGCGCTGAAGGTACCGGTGCCCGAAATCATTGCGGCGATCGACCCGAGCGCTCAATGTCCACCGGTCTCCAAGGAACTAAAATACTGGCTCGACTCGATGGAGGAGTCGTCCCAGAGGCTCAAAAAATCCAACTAAATTGCGAATCCAATTACTTGAAATCGCGTATCCGTAAATTCTTATTCCACTCTATTCTTGCCGTTTAATTTATAACACTTTCTTGCTGCACCTGTGATGCGTTGTTTCTTTTGTTGTTATTTGTTTTTTGTTGTCAAACACAATGTGGCGTTTGTGAAATAAAGTTTTTTACATCGATAATTGTTTCGGCGTTGCGAAAAGTGCCTTTCGATTATTATTCGCAAGAAAAATCATAATTCAGCGAGTCAGTTTTTACTTGCTATCGACGTGATTTTGATCGATCGTCGAGATGGCGCGATCGGTACGATTCTCGTCGCGGCGACGACGAGCCGAGCGAAACCGACGAGACCGGCGGTGGCAACGGAGATGAATGACGAGAGTCCGACCACTTTTGAATATATAAAAAGCCTTAGCTCGCTCTGCTGTGAAGCGAGGCGCGAGTATCGCAACGCTTCAACGAGTCTCTCCGTTCATCGCGCAGCGCAGTTACGTGCTGCGAGAGCGATTGTTGAGAGCCCGAGTGTTCGAACGCCCGCGAGTGTTTCAGTCGCGAGTCGCAACTCTCGCGTGGACGCGCCGATTTTTCGAGCGATTTCCACGACCGCGGCTCAGCTTGAGCGGGAATTTTTTCGTCGTCGGTTGTTTTATCACTGAACGGTAAGTACGCTTTTCGCTAATCAAAGTACAAACGAAAAAGTTCCAATTCGACAGAGAAAAAACTATTCGCGCTGTTACATCTTTGACGTGTGCACTCGTGTCACCGACTCGCCGATAGCCGACAAATATATAAGAAAAAAGCGTGCGTGGCTCTCGCTAAACTGCGGCCTCGATTCAACGGGCTTATTGGTATTTTTTTTTTTTTTTTTCATTTCTTATCTGAATGAAACGAGTTGAGCCTCTGTTGGCGTTAAGCGCTTCGCATACATTCCCATACATCTATTCCAGGCGAGACTGTCACACGATTGTTGACACTCTCTCGCGTCGCGTGTTATCCGAGTTCTCTGTCGGAGAAAATTGCTAGTTGATTGTGCGTGTGAAAGGCGAGCCATAAAAAAATTAAATAAGAAGAAACACTTCACGGAGTCATTAAATTTCCGTGTGCGAAAACTTTCGAGATTTTATTTAAGTCATAGGCATTCGTTGCTTCGTTTCGTTAACCGCTCTCGCAATCAGCTGTGTGTACTCAATCATTTTTTCGGTGCATGTGCGAAGTCTGTTAACTCAACCGCGTTAGCGCAATCTTAACTGCGGGGTCCAAATGGGAGAGCGTTGAATTCGCGACCCTCTCGTAGCTCTTCGTATCGAGAAGCGTTTCGCGTTATCGGAATTTCGTTGCCGTAATCAGCACGTTGTAATCGAGGCAGGTTCAACGAGAGTACCGGAGATAATAGAAACAGCACGTACAAACGTGTACCGCGAAATTTATTGAAGAAAAAAATTTTGTCTCTCATAAGTCACAGTGAAAACTGACTAACAAAAAATGCCAACAAACTCGATACGGCGAATGAATCGCGAGCTTTTTTTTCGTAGCTACTCGATACGCGCGACCTATTTGTATCGATTTTTGCAGTCAAATCCCTTCGCCTGTATTTCATCGTTACTCGATACCGCGCAATCGACGTGTCTCGCGTTTACACGAGTATCGAATTTTCAGTGGGACATGCCGGCGGACTGGAACACATTTTTACTAAATTGCGTACGAGTGTTTATTTTTTCGCTGCCGATGCAGGCACGCGCCGGTTTCGTAATAACGAAACTCACACCGCCAAGCGAGACAGTAGGATTCGCCCACGGCTTGTTCGTCGATGAAAATAAACTTTTTTGTCAATTTTTTTTTCTCGTGCGTATATTCGTTGAGTCATTGCGGGAGATGGAAATTTATAGTTTTCGCCAGATGATTGGGAATGTCCCGTCGCGACTCGCATCTGCGATATTACGTCACTGTAACGTATACATCATAGCGGGCAGTACAGGACTCTTTAAAACCTTCGCGATCCAATGAAACGGGACGCGCGCCGCCTCTTTTTTTTTTTTTTCTCGTCCCTGTCGGTGGCAGCGGTGCACAACAAGAGCCGGCGGTGAGCTCGACAGCGAGAGATATACGCCGAGCCGCAACGTGTGGGGATCATAGATGATTGCAAATTAGTTGGAATTGGCAGGAAGTCGGGGGGACCGGAATGCTCTCCCGGTGCTCCTACATGCTCGTCCCGTGCGGCCCCGCCGCTGTATCGTCACCGTGTGCTCCTTAAGCGAAGTCCCACCGCGTTTTCTCTATCCCTATCTCTTTCACCCACACGCATGCCTGCCGTCCGTCATCTGCATACGTCCTTGCTAACAGATTCTCGCTCCTGCCGCCTCAACCGCTCACGCTCCTGTGTTTGCGAACTAAATAAGTCTGGCCAGCGGGAGACCCGCCGATCCGATAGGCCCGCTCTGATTCGACTCATCGGAAATGTCAACGATCGCTACCCGTTACAAACAACACGAAACTACCGTGCGATCTCGATTGCCGACACTGTCGTGCCTCGTTCACGACCACGTTTTAACGCGAGTTTCGCGATTGTATCCGTGTCATAACTGTACAACCGCTCGAAGCTCGTACATATTTGTTTATGAAAATAAAAAACGAAATCTCATTCATGCTCACGATTCGTCGGGACTCGTTTCTCGGTCGCGAGTCACTCGTGCTCTGGAGATCCCGCGACGTCAAACAGAAACGATTATTATTCTTCTGGTTTGCGTGAAAAGCGGAGAAAGAAGTAAACCGGTCGAAAAACGACTCGTCATATGACGGACTAGAAAAAAAAACTTGTTTTTACAGTTTGTTTATTTATAACACTCTAACAATTAATAATTAATGCTTCGCTTTTTACTCATTAAGGTTTCGAGAACTTTCGAGATGAAAAAGAAATAATTAATTTTTTATTTGTACCTTTAGAAATCGTTAAAAACTATATGGTTCGAAAAACTACGCTCAGTGATTCGAAGGGTCGACGAATTGATAGTTTTATTATAGTTGCAATTGGCGCAGTGAATACAAATAAATTTGTTTCTCACGAATCGATTGTACCCCATTTGAGAGCCGAAAACGGTGTCAAATCGTTGTTTGGTTGGGCTCTTAACCCGCATCGCATTGCCGATCGTGTTGTTGGGTTCGTCTCGTGTTTTCCGTCGGGCAGAGAGGAGTAGAGCAGTCCTCTCTGGCGCAAGGGGAACTTCGGCGTAGGTGGGAATAGCGAGACGCGACGGTGAACGTGCGGTGGGCCTCTCCGATGTCCCGTTACGAGACCTGGAAGGCCTTTGAGACCCACACGGGCCATCGAGTACAGTAGTGAGAGACGATCGGTCAGCAGTTCTCTCGCGGCTGTATTACCCGTCGTCGCGATTCATCGGGCTCGTTTGCTACTCGTGCCTCGCACAATCGGCCGTTACATTATCCGAGAGATTATTTCATAATACGCGCGGGATTTAAAACGCCTCGTTCGAACGATTCAATTCATAATACAGCCGGTGGTTACATGTATACTCGTTATATGCAACTCGCTCGCTCGACAGCGCGATGCAGTTTCGTCGCACGATTTTTCGTACTACTTTAACGCGCGTTACGAGCCTCGCCGGTGTACGAGAGAAGCGTGGAGACCGCTTCGTGGGCGCGTTGGAGAGATTCCCTCACGGTGATGTCGCGTGATGAGCTCCATCCGCCCGTTAGTTACGCGACGCGTTCGACGCTGCTTTAGACAAAGTGCGGTCAACACGAAAGTACGAAATCACGGTTCATAGAATGCCCATTATATTAATGCAGTGTAGGTGAGTTACGAGCCAACCGACGAAAGAGAGTTATTATCGATTAACAATTGCAATTATCCACTGGACGTATGTCGTTCATTATCGCGATACATTTACCTTTGTGCATATTGTGCTTATGTGTGCGGATATACCGGACGATTCACAATGAGTGTCGAATCGGCTTTTTTTCTTCCATTCCGATTCCATTTGAAGAATTATTCAATTAGCAATTATTATGACATGGAAAAAAATTATTTTTTGTTTTTACAGTTCGATTTTGATTCTATTGAAAAAGAAATTGGAGAAAAAGAAAATAGCTGTTTTATATACATCACACTTTATATATATGTAGGAGAAGATGGGGCAAAATGAACCATGGCTTAATTGTGAACTATTCTTGTTAGAAAATATACATTTTCCCATATAAAAAATGATGGAATATTATTTTTCATATTGACCCATTTTAGTTCAGACAATAAACGATTCCGGGATTTTCCCGGTATTTCAAAAATTGCATTTTTTTCAAATTTCACATATCCAGGAGTTGGTCCATTGTGCCCCAATGTTTAAGTTGCACGATTGTCCCATTTGACCCCCATGACCGGTTTTGTCTTACATTCTTCCCCGCGCATACTGATTTTTTTCTGTTTTCAGGAAATACCACGGACAATATTCTTGAATTTCGCTCGAAGCCCCAACGAAGAGTACAAAATCGTCATGGGACGCACGGGATACACGTGCATTAGGCACGTTTTCTGCTCCCTCAACGTTCTCATCTGGGTTCGTAACCACGCACGCCACACGTACGCACGTTGAGAGAATGAAGCGAAATAAATTGATAGGCTCGAGAATGCGCGTCTCGCGTTTAAAAATACTTTGAAGACTTTGTGCTTTGCCCCGTTGGGAGAGAACTACATAGCGGGCGCTATCCGGAATCCTCGTGCACTTCGTTCATTCGTGCGGCGTGCTAAACCACACAGCCATTCTTCGCGGTCCCTCTTCGTGTACCGGCGCATCGCGCACGGTAGAATACCAATGGCAAATATAATTGTATACGCGAGAGAGAGGGAGGGAGAGACTCTTCGAACCTGCCGCGAATGTACGTACATCATTCGGGTCACGCGCTCATCAACTCCGTACGCTACCGCGGTGCATCACTCTTTTTTTTTTTTCACGGGATGACACTCGTTACCGTGAAATATCCTTTGTACTATGTTAAACCGTAGAAATTATAGTGTATACCATACTTGGACGTGTATTTACCTGAATGAGAACGCTTCGCCGCTTTTACTATCGCCAAAGTAGGTGACCCACTGTCTTACCTATGGAATAACGATAAATTATCGCGGTAGATCGTGGCGAACAATGATCGCGAATCACAAGAGATCGTCTTCAGTTCCACGGAATATCTTTTGTTCTTCAACAAACAGTTTTTTTTTTTGCTTTTTTGTAAAAAAACATTTATGTTTTATTCGTTGAGTTATTGTTCTCGAGTTGAAAGTTTGTATTGTATTTTACAGCTATGCGCTTGCGGAGTTCTGGGCGCCGGACTGTGGCTGAGATTGGCGTACTCGGGCTACACCACCCTCGTTCCGCAATACAGTTTCGCATCGGCCGATTCGGTCCTCCTCGCTGGAGGATGCGTTACATTCATCGTGGCGTTTTTCGGATGCTGCGGGGCCTGGTTCCAGTCCAGATTTATGCTCATCACGGTGCGTTCTCTCTTCTTCGCCGCAATTATCGCGCGACCGAATAATTCGATTAACGATGTTTTTTCATTTACGCATCTCCAGTACTTCAGCCTTGTGATACTCGTGTTCCTCGGTGAATTCATGCTCGGCGCTCTCGCATTCGTATTCCGCGAGCATCTCGCGAGAAGCCTCAAGAGCGAATTGCTCTTCGGCATCCACAAGCATTACAACGCCACCAGGGAACCCGGCACGCTGCCCGCTGTTTGGGATCACATACACGAAGAGGTGATAGAAAAAAACCTGTTTTCTCTCACACACTGTCGATTCTAGGCCGAGGGACAATAACATTTTTTTTCAAATGCGAACTTTGACCATACTCGAAACTTGAACATTGCTTGTTGGCGATTATCGTTGTGGTTTAACTGGTCGAGCAGGTTCAGCACGAAAATTCGCAAATATGTGACGTGGAATATTTTTCAAAACATACTCAAATGTATCCTTTTTGTTATTGGTGATCAACATGTGAAAGTGCCATTTTATCGCAGTTTGCAGGTAATTTGTAAGTGAAACGGCTGGAATGAAAAATGCTCGCTATTTTAAATCATCTGAACGAGAATTGCTGAAAAAAAGATCAGCATCTTCCTCAGAGCGAAATCGGCACCTGAATTTCTTGCACAAGAATTTTGTTCCATAAGAAATTGTCGTAAATACCGTTGAATAAATAACTAAGAGTTTTCTTTGTTGGATAGTTTCAATGCTGCGGGATCCGCGATTACACCGATTGGTTCCAAATCGAGGCATGGCCAACAGAGGATCGAGTGCCGGATTCTTGTTGCATAAAACGCGAGCGTTACTGCGGACGTCTCGATTCCGAGGGGCGAAACAAGGAATTGTGGCACAAGAAGGGTTGCGCGACGGCGATACAAATGTGGCTTGTGACGAGACTTCACGTGGTCGGAACAGTTGGTCTGGTGGTCGGTTTTCTGCAATTATTCGGTCTCGTGTCGAGCATGATACTCTTCTGCACGGTCAGCAGCAAGAGATCCTCCCACACTTACAAGAGTTACGACACGGCCAACACCTAGGAACGCGCGTGGATCCCGGCATACGGGATCCACGAAACTAACACACCGTCTGAGGAGACGGTCGCATGAGTGCTCGACGCCGTGGCGAGGCCAGGAGAGAAACATTGGAGTGAAACGCGCCTGTAACGCGCGTTTGCCCAGCGTAATAGATTATGCATGGAAAGCGCCAAATGTATACGCCCAACTGATGACGATTAATAACGTCGGTGAGAGATACCAGACACGCGAGACGAACCCAAAACGCCCAAAGTTTATCGCGAAAACTCAATAATCTAGATGCTTTAAATAACTTTAGAGACACTCGACGAGATATAGCCTAAGAGAGCGGAGAAAAGGACGATCGAGTAGGGTAGATGTACCGTTAATCGACGCTGGACCCTTTGTGGTAATTTCTATTATTATATTATTCAAATGATTTTTTTCCACAATTGCGCGTTGATTTTTCGAAACTATATTACCTGAGTGATTGGTTCGATGTTTATTTTTTAATTCTATTGTGTTGTGTTTCATTCCTTTGGATGTAATTGCGACAACGGATCTAAGCTGGTCGGAAACGGTACTACTACCCTATTTCACCAAATAAGTGTGAATATAAATATATTAAATTATGGATTATTTATGTCGATAGTATATAACTACATACGTATATATAGTGTTATATACGAGTTTAATGTAGTAACGCGAGTGCGTAGACGCTTAGAGGATGACGAATTGTGCGGAGTGCGATTGACGACAGTGTAATCGGTGTGAATGTACGAGCGCATGTATTACCAAGCTTTTTTCAAATATATATATTTATTATCGTTAACTACGAATGTAGAAAATAACAAACAAACGAACTCCTTCGAGAAATGTACAATAATACTGGTGTACGATATACCTGGTAATCATCACTGAAGTCCCACCAATCGGCCGCCCAATTGATTCAAAGCTTCCGTAACGCCGCGCGACGTTTTCTTCGCTGTGTCGATTGGAAACTAAAAGAAAATTAAATGCATTCGTGGCGCACGCATGTACATATATATAGATATACATATATATACTTTCTAGCAGCGGTACGTGGGCGCGTGGGACAGGACGTACGTGCCCGCGTCCGTGCATGTCGGCGGATTATCCACTTACGTCGACGACGGCGTTCAGAAAGTTGCTCAATCCCTCGAAGCCACCGACGAGCGCTCTGCCGATTCCGATGAATTTGTCACCGGAATTACCGTACTTGTCCTCTTCTCGTATCTTGTCGAGCAGCGGGCCGGGCTTGAGATAACTTTCGAGAAACGTACCGATCGGATTTTGCTTCGGGCGCTCGAGGAGTCCTTGAGCGGACTCGCTCTCGAGTCGCACGGTCTCGCGACTTTTCGGCGATAGAAAAGACTGAAGCGGCGTCGCGGCGACGAAGGAACTTATCGCGTCCGATCCTTGAGCGAGAATGTCACTCTTGGCTGCGATAACCGAGGCCACGTTGTTTCGAGCCTCGTTCGCAATGCCCTGGGTGAGGAATATTTGTATTAGTATTTACTTTGCTTTGAGCGATCTTCATTCGCAATGCGATGCATGCACGTTCGCGTAACACAAGCGAATCTCGCGAGTGTTTGTACGATTTCGAGATTCGTCGACGACGAGCTTCGATTATTAAGGACGACGGGGACGAGGAATTTCGTGCATTCACTTCGATACTGTACAGCGCTGAATATACGGGTGCCGGTACAAAGATCAAGGATAATTTAGACCCGGCACGCATGCACGCGAGACCAATTGGTTGCGGACTGGTTGACCCGATCGGTCGATCGCGTGCAAAAATGGTTACGACAAATTATGGTGCAACAAACACAGAAAAAACGAAACAGACATTCACAGATAGATCATTAATCGTGGATTTTTAATTACCTCCGCTCGGTCGACTATAACATTTCGCGCCATTGCAGCCGAATTGATTAATCTCCCTCTGCCGAATCTTAATGCGTCCCCGACTCGGCCTAACAATTCCTACAATAGACAATTGCGGAATCTTGCTAAAATCGGCGAATTTCCTCGAAATGTTTTTCACCGAGACTGGACGAATTTTCGTACAGCGAGAGGGTGTCTTATAATTTAATTGATACCCTCGACATGTACAGGTTTCACGAGAGTTGCGTTAAGCTTGAAGCGGGCCGATTTTATTAATATTTTTCATTACCACTCCTTGTTCCCACTTGGTAGGCGATTCCGGACCGACGTCTCCGGTGTTGTCTTTCGTTGTGTCGAGATTAAATTTTGTCGGTAGTTCGGCAGGTCGGGCAACGGCGAGTTCGGTATAAAGGTTGACCGCGAAAACAATGAGAATCACGCACATGCGTCTCGACATCGCAGTGCAGTTTTTTTGCTATTCAATTTAATTTACTTTCCCACGATCCCTCGAACTAATCGAATTGTCAACGGCGGGCAATCGATTTACAGCGAAAAGTAAATGTCCCCTTTAACATTGATTATAACGCGTTCCGTAAACTTCGAGAAAGAATTGTTTGAGCTCGTTTCAAATGGTGTATTTTCATCGACTATGGAATTACGAAGCGTGCGTCGGTTTGACAATATGTTATTCGACTCCGATCGAACCGGTGCTCAACGTTTGACCGTGCAGAAAGCAACTAACCGATGTCCCGACGCTGAGCTCACCTGTTCCACTACTCCACACGATGTTACGACATCCCGTCGTGGCTTTCTCTTTTAATATTCTTCTCGACGTCACTTACGGGGGCATCAGGGAAAAGTCGCGTTATCGATCGTCTGTTATAGTTAACTGTTGTACGAAACGTAAGCAAGTGTCGAATGACGATTTGCCAAATAAGTTTCTGCGATTCTCGCTCACGGCAGGCAGGCATTGTAATTCTGGCGCGTCTTCGGATTGATGAGCAGCGACGAGCAGCGATGTTGAGGCGACGACATCATCGAGATCGGAGAGTGTTAAAGAAAGTTGCACCTTCGACTCGCAAGTTGCGGACGACTTCGGGAATTGATTATTTCGTAAAGAACATCAACAATTTGACATCATGAAATCCGTGTAAACGTGGATATGTAGCCGGACTATGATATGTATTTTCTATATATATATCCATACATATATATGCCTATGAGGTCTGTACAGGTTCACTGAAGATTGTCGTTACGGTTTGAATTACAGTCGCCGCGCCGGCGTAAGGAACCTGAAACAATGCAAAGAGAGGAAATTTATCAGCATTATGATTTTGATAAGACAAAAAGTATGGATTACACACATGAATACGTTTTTATTAATTGGCACGTATTGTGAAGATGTAGCATTACGTCGTAATAGGCTATTGCTTTCCGATGTATAATTATTAATTAAAATGTTCATTCAAACGAGGAATTCATGATAAGTTCTTACCGATATAGCGGAGTCTATGGAGTCCAAGAGCTCCGCGTACAGCGAGTATAGTGTTTCACGATCGTATGGTATGGTACGACCATTAACTACTATGTAATTAGTCGTTCCTGATGGTGAAGTACCACAGCTGTGTCCTGGCGATCCACCATTTGACGGATTGTCCCCACCGCTGTGTCCGACGGCTGACGATTCATCGTCCGAGGAATTGTCTTCACCGCTGTCTCCTTCTCCTGATGTTCCACTGGCCGAGCTATCATCTTCGCCACTGTTTCCAGGTCCGGGCGGTCCATCGTTCGAGGAATTATTTTCACCGCTGTCTCCTGATGTTCCACTGGCCGAGCTATCATCTTCGCCGCTGTTTCCAGGTCCGGGCGGTCCACCGTCTTCGCCGCTATCTCCTTCTCCTGATGTTCCACTGGCCGAGCTATCATCTTCGCCACTGTTTCCAGGTCCTGGCGGGCCACCGTCCTCGCCGCTATCTCCTTCTCCTGATGTTCCACTGGCCGAGCTATCATCTTCGCCACTGTTTCCAGGTCCGGGCGGTCCACCGTTCGAGGAATTATTTTCACCGCTGTCTCCTGATGTTCCACTGGCCGAGCTATCATCTTCGCCGCTGTTTCCAGGTCCGGGCGGTCCACCGTCTTCGCCGCTATCTCCTTCTCCTGATGTTCCACTGGCCGAGCTATCATCTTCGCCACTGTTTCCAGATCCTGGCGGTCCACCATTCGAAGGATTGCCTTCGCCGCTGTCTCCCGATGTTCCACTGGCCGAGCTATCATCTTCGCCGCTGTTTCCAGGTCCTGGCGGTCCACCGTCCTCGCCGCTATCTCCTTCTCCTGATGTTCCACTGGCCGAGCTATCATCTTCGCCGCTGTTTCCAGGTCCTGGCGGTCCACCGTCCTCGCCGCTATCTCCTTCTCCTGATGTTCCACTGGCCGAGCTATCATCTTCGCCACTGTTTCCAGATCCTGGCGGTCCACCATTCGAAGGATTGCCTTCGCCGCTGTCTCCCGATGTTCCACTGGCCGAGCTATCATCTTCGCCACTGTTTCCAGGTCCTGGCGGGCCACCGTCCTCGCCGCTATCTCCTTCTCCTGATGTTCCACTGGCCGAGCTATCATCTTCGCCACTGTTTCCAGGTCCGGGCGGTCCACCGTTCGAGGAATTATTTTCACCGCTGTCTCCTGATGTTCCACTGGCCGAGCTATCATCTTCGCCGCTGTTTCCAGGTCCGGGCGGTCCACCGTCTTCGCCGCTATCTCCTTCTCCTGATGTTCCACTGGCCGAGCTATCATCTTCGCCACTGTTTCCAGATCCTGGCGGTCCACCATTCGAAGGATTGCCTTCGCCACTGTTTCCAGATCCTGGCGGTCCACCATTCGAAGGATTGCCTTCGCCGCTGTCTCCCGATGTTCCACTGGCCGAGCTATCATCTTCGCCACTGTTTCCAGGTCCGGGCGGTCCACCGTTCGAGGAATTATTTTCACCGCTGTCTCCTGATGTTCCACTGGCCGAGCTATCATCTTCGCCACTGTTTCCAGGTCCTGGCGGTCCACCGTCTTCGCCGCTATCTCCTTCTCCTGATGTTCCACTGGCCGTGCTATCATCTTCGCCACTATTTCCAGGTCCTGGCGGTCCGCCATTCGAAGGATTGCCTTCGCCGCTGTCTCCCGATGTTCCACTGGCCGAGCTATCATCTTCGCCACTGTTTCCAGGTCCGGGCGGTCCACCGTTCGAGGAATTATTTTCACCGCTGTCTCCTGATGTTCCATTGGCCGAGCTATCATCTTCGCCGCTGTTTCCAGGTCCGGGCGGTCCACCGTCTTCGCCGCTATCTCCTTCTCCTGATGTTCCACTGGCCGAGCTATCATCTTCGCCACTGTTTCCAGATCCTGGCGGTCCACCATTCGAAGGATTGCCTTCGCCGCTGTCTCCCGATGTTCCACTGGCCGAGCTATCATCTTCGCCGCTGTTTCCAGGTCCTGGCGGTCCACCGTCTTCACCGCTTTTTCCTCCTCCTGATGTTCCACTGGCCGAGCTATCATCTTCGCCACTGTTTCCAGGTCCTGGCGGTCCACCGTCCTCGCCGCTATCTCCTTCTCCTGATGTTCCACTGGCCGAGCTATCATCTTCGCCACTGTTTCCAGATCCTGGCGGTCCACCATTCGAAGGATTGCCTTCGCCGCTGTCTCCCGATGTTCCACTGGCCGAGCTATCATCTTCGCCACTGTTTCCAGGTCCGGGCGGTCCACCGTTCGAGGAATTATTTTCACCGCTGTCTCCTGATGTTCCACTGGCCGAGCTATCATCTTCGCCACTGTTTCCAGGTCCTGGCGGTCCACCGTCTTCGCCGCTATCTCCTTCTCCTGATGTTCCACTGGCCGTGCTATCATCTTCGCCACTATTTCCAGGTCCTGGCGGTCCGCCATTCGAAGGATTGCCTTCGCCGCTGTCTCCCGATGTTCCACTGGCCGAGCTATCATCTTCGCTACTGTTTCCAGGTCCGGGCGGTCCACCGTTCGAGGAATTATTTTCACCGCTGTCTCCTGATGTTCCACTGGCCGAGCTACCATCCTCGCCACTGCTTCCAGGTCCTGGCGGTCCACCGTCCTCGCCGCTATCTCCTTCTCCTGATGTTCCACTGGCCGAGCTATCATCTTCGCCACTGTTTCCAGATCCTGGCGGTCCACCATTCGAAGGATTGCCTTCGCCGCTGTCTCCCGATGTTCCACTGGCCGAGCTATCATCTTCGCCACTGTTTCCAGGTCCTGGTGGTCCACCGTCCTCGCCGCTATCTCCTTCTCCTGATGTTCCACTGGCCGAGCTATCATCTTCGCCACTGTTTCCAGATCCTGGCGGTCCACCATTCGAAGGATTGCCTTCGCCGCTGTCTCCCGATGTTCCACTGGCCGAGCTGTCATCTTCGCCGCTGTTTCCAGGTCCTGGCGGTCCACCGTCTTCACCGCTATTTCCTTCTCCTGATGTTCCACTGGCCGAGCTATCATCTTCGCCACTGTTTCCAGGTCCTGGCGGTCCACCATTCGAAGGATTGCCTTCGCCGCTGTCTCCCGATATTCCACTGGCCGAGCTATCATGTTCGCCGCTGTTTCCAGGTCCTGGCGGTCCACCGTCTTCGCCGCTATCTCCTTCTCCTGATGTTCCACTGGTCGAGCTATCATCTTCGCCACTGTTTCCAGGTCCTGGCGGTCCACCATTCGAAGAATTGCCTTCGCCGCTGTCTCCCGATATTCCACTGGCCGAGCTATCATCTTCGCCACTGTTTCCAGGTCCTGGCGGTCCACCATTCGAAGGATTGCCTTCGCCGCTGTCTCCCGATGTTCCACTGGCCGAGCTATTATCTTCGCCGCTGTTTCCAGGCCCTGAAGGTGCACCGTTCGAGGAATTATTCTCACCGCTGTCTCCTGATGTTCCACTGGCCGAGCTATCATCTTCGCCACTGTTTCCAGGTCCTGGCGGTCCACCGTTAGAAGGATTGTTTTCGCCGCTGTCTCCCTCTCCGGATATTCCATTGAACGAGGTATCATCTTCGCCACTGTTTCCAGGTCCTGGCGGTCCACCGTTCGAGGAATTATTTTCACCGCTGTCTCCTGATGTTCCACTGGCCGAGCTATCATCTTCGCCGCTGTTTCCAGGTCCTGGCGGTCCACCGTCCGAGGAATTATCTTCACCGCTGTTTCCTGATGTTCCACTGGCCGAGCTATCATCTTCGCCGCTGGTTCCAGGTCCTGGCGGTCCACCGTTCGAGGGGTTATCTTCACCGCTGATGAATTCTCCTGATATGCCATTGAACGAAGTATCATTCTCGCCACTGTTTCCAGGTCCTGGCGGTCCACCGTTCGAGGAATTATTTTCACCGCTGTCCCCTGATGTTCCACTGGCCGAGCTATCATCTTCGCCGCTGTTTCCAGGTCCTGGCGGTCCACCGTTCGAGGGATTGTTTTCACCGCTGTCCCCTTCGCCTGATGTTCCACTTACTGAGCTACCATTTTCGCCACTATTTCCAGGTCCTAACGGTCCACCGTTGGAGGG
The DNA here is from genome assembly GCA_963924025.1 of Ischnus inquisitorius. NCBI lineage: Eukaryota > Metazoa > Arthropoda > Insecta > Hymenoptera > Ichneumonidae > Ischnus > Ischnus inquisitorius. The sequence goes on along the minus strand of OZ001245.1, from coordinate 14,067,785 downwards.
ACCATTTCCACCGTTGCCTCCTGTTTCAAAAACATCATCTTCCCTTTTAAAAACATACCCTTATCCTATTGTTTTCCTTGTTATCTTCACTGTTTTTACCTGTTGGCGGAGGACCTCCACCTCCGGGAGCTGTCTCATTGAGTTTCCAAGGAATTAACACAATTCCTTCATCAGATTCTTTCGAAATACCATAAAGATCGTCTAGCACTTCTTGTATAGTCTCATTATCACCGATCTTGTGAGTACCATTTTTTCCTGGTCCATTGATAAGAATCTAAGAGCAAACATTCGTTTTTGCAGGAATATTATTCACTATAGGGAATGCGTCGATAATTACCTGTCTTTTTGATCTCGGTCGAGCATAACAGCTAACTGTCAAAATGAACAGCGCAAAAAGTACTTTGCGATCCATTTCTTTTTCAATCGACTTTCAGCGTTGGTGCAGAAGGACTGAAGCTTTCAGGACACCCGCCCGCCGATGCACTGAATATCGAAGACATCTCCCAGTCATATTTACGAGAAAAACTCCGTCCCCGGAAGTAGTAACAACCCTCACCACTTCGCAGATAAGGGCGAATCCGATTTGCTTATCGCTCGCAAGATACGCTTGTCACCTTGCGCATTCGTTTACCCTTGACAATGTTTTACCTCTTACAGTAATTATAGTTATGTAGAAATTATACGTCGCCATCGACGAAGCTTATCGTTTTGAAGTAATTATTTGACACGTCGGATAACACCTGTAAACGATTATTCAAGGACACGTACACATGATACATAGTATTCAGTGATAGCCGATATCTTTATTGTTCCACTTTGCATTTTTATAAAAATATGAATAATTCGAACGAAAATAATCGAAAATTCATATTCTACTTTTACTGTATACATCATACCAAAGTTCACTAAATCCGAACGTAGGACTATAAAGAATATTATTATTCGCGATACCGGTCGTTGTACCCAGCACAAAGAATTCCGGAATTTGTGATCAAACTACTCAAAGGTCAATCAATCCCCGTTGAGCTAATGTTCGCAGAAACGGTATTTGAAATTGGCCTATGCCATTAAATTAATGAGTCCAAGACTTTTTTCTTCTTCTCCGAACGCGCCCGCGAAACAGCCTCCGGGGTTGCTGAATCACTGAACTCCAAAGTCCAAAGAACATGACGGAAATACAAATAGTACAATAATATAATTTCCTAGTTTCTACGCGATGTAACTACAATATAATAAGAGTATTGAGAGCAACTGCGTCCTTGGTTGTTGTGCATCTCGTGAGTCGCCTCCGCGATCCTGTGATTCATCCGGAATTGTTATTCAGCAGTTGATTGACGGCCGTGAGGGCAGAGATCGGAATCTGCGGACGTTTGCAAAATCGTTGAAAGGTAAAGCAGCGTGAAAAAAAGGAAAAAATTTCAATATAATCACTCGGTAATTTGTTACCAAGTTCGATTGACGCAATTATTAGTATGCGTTTCGTCGGATCGCGTGCGCGTGGATGATTACAAATCATGCGACTCACGTTGAAGATATCGTCGAAAAATGTTGATCCTTTGGTTCTCGTGGCGTAAGGCGCGTCGGTGCCGATCGAGGGTGATCGATCGTCGATCGCCTGACGCGTAACGATGCCACCCCCGGCATGCGCCGAGCTCGAGGCCACCGGCGTGTCGGCGACGGATCCTGTATTGGTCGTGATAAGCTTGTAAAAGTTCTTCCGTCCGGGGCTCAATTCCCGCAATCGTTTACGATAGTATCGACGAGCCGGGTAAGCTAGATCGGTTATTTCCCGGTTGTCCTTGCCTGGAATGCACAAATTATCCGATAAGTAACAAACGAAAGAAAGCAAAAAGATAAACCGTTTGAATATTGCTATGAGCTTGTTAAACGCACCCGCACTGATTGCATTACCTGCCGCAATTACGTCGTACTTCGGGCCCGAATTTGCAAGTTCCCCCGCGACGATGCTCGACGAAACGTCCTTCTTCGTGTCACGAGTGGGGATCTTGAATTGCAACGACGTCGTTGCATTCTTGGACCCGGAATTTTCGAGATAAACGGTCTCACCCGGCGGTGGGATCGGCTGTATATGGCTCACGTCTTTCACGACTACCGTAGTCTTTTCGCCGTTGCTCGTCCCGGCGAACGCACTACCGGAGCTGCCGGATCCTCTGTTACCGCCGACGGTGCCGCCGAGACCAGCAGCAGCTGCCGGTCCTCCAGCGGTTGCCCCTGCGAACAATCCTCCACTGGCTCTGCTGCCCGAACGACCGGAACCGTCGAGAGACCCGCCTAAACCAGCGGCCGCTTCCGGTCCCCCGTTGCCCAAACCGGCTCGCGCGTGCAAACCTCCCCTTGCGCTACCATCCTGTCCGTTCAGGGTACCACCGAGTCCGGCCGATGCCGAAGGTCCCCATGGGGTACCAGCGCTCGCGAACAATCCACCGGTACCACCGAGCAATCCTCCCAATCCCGCTTCCGCGTGGTAACCGGCGAAATTCACTCTCACACCACCGTTCTTGAATTGCAGAAAGGGTAACTAAAAAAAAAATATTTTCACTCATTTTTCAAATTTAAAAAACTGTTATAACTAAAAGATCGGTATTGTTCATTAATGAAAAAAAAAATGATTTTTAATCGTATTACGATGATGAGAAACAATTTTTTTAAAGAAACGTTATAGCTAAAAGATCGGTATTGTTCGACAACGAAAAAAAATTATTATTTCTTGAATTACGATTTTTAAGATTTTTTTTTCAAGAATTGTTATAACTAAAAGCTCGGTATTGTTCATCAACGATGATCGGCGGTCATACCCGGCTGTTGCCATCCTGCTCCTCGTTCGGTTGCGACATTGAAGCTTATTACTTTGTTAACCAACGTTCCCGCGCTCTGACAGGAAATACGCTCGACCGGCCACCTGTCTGTCTTTTGTCCCAAGGTAGGCTTGACTATAAAAATATATCACGGCGACGAAGCGACGAGTCGTCGAGACTGACAACTCGACTAGCGTGTTCTTTGTTCGAAGCAATTAATTGCAATGGCACATAAGCGCGTTGCGTTATGACGGATTTACGAGCAAGAACGGAAAATAACTCTCGCGCGATCGTTAACTCGCTAAAGACCACCGGACTGATTCGCGTTACGATCTCGTTCGCACTTCGATGCCAACTGAATATTTCTGCGTTGCGATTTATTAAGAAATACTCGTGTCTGTTTTTGTACGATTTTTTGTTCTCGTTCGAATTTGCGTCGCGTCAGCGGTCCGCCTTTTTCGTTTTTTTTTCTTTTTCGATCAATCGCGAACGAGTGGAAGAAGCAGCGCTAGGGAGGGGATTCGACACGATAACTTACGTCAATCGAAGCCGGAGCGTTGGGGTCTCCATAGGCCACGACCTTGTCCACACCGGCGTTCGGTGCAGGTTGAGGCAAAGCCGTCGTCAGAGCAACAAGAGCAACGAGAGCCACGAGCAGAACGATCTTTCCTTGATTATTCTTCACCATCTTGAGGAAGACTGGCCCGGCATGTGAGTCGCCGCTCGTCGGTAACCGGAGAAACAGCCTGTCGCTCTGGAAAGAGCAGGTATCAACAACCTCGGTGAAAAGATCGAGTTATCGTCGAGTCTCGAAGCTAATGCGGGATGGCGACAACGGCCAGCAGCGTTGGAAAGACGAGGAGGCTCGACGAGCCACACGGACGTTGGTAACTCATCGTTACGTGGGCTCTCTCCTACACCACACCGGAGAAGGGAATTATTGCGTCTTCACGGTGGGGATAGAACGATCGAGCCAATCCCTCGAGAGCGTGAGTGGAATCACAAAGTCTCGAGAATCACCGATGAAAAAACCCATGCCCCGCGAGCAATTACGGATCCGCGCGCAGTCGAGGTACAACATGAAAAAAAGGTAACGGAGCCAAAGTTCGATGGAATGGTCCATGGGGAAAAAAAAATCCGGGTCAAGTGGAATACTACAAACTATCCAAGTATGTAAAAAAATATCGCGAAAAATTTCCATTAGACCTTCTTTCTTCTTTATTTTTTGTTCGCTGACGATCGCAGTTATTGGGAACGATGAACACCGCGAATACGTCGAAAACACGACGATTAGCAATTAAAATTCGCTTCCAAGTAGTCGTTCGTACTTCTATTATGTTTATGTTTGTCATTTCGGATGCGTCGATACTGCGCCGCGTTGTTGCGAAAGGATAAACGATTTCCGAACATTGGATGATTCTTTCCGACGATCGATCTTGGTGACTAATTTCTAGATTGGTACACAGTCATTCCATTTGTACAAAACATTCACACTCATCGGGAGGCGCGCGTTACGAGTAACGAAATTCCGGACGATCGCGACTGTAACGATAATCGCCGCCCGGTGCAATTTTATTCTGGATCCTGATGTCGTCCGATTGGGCGGTGGGTTTCAGCCATGAAAATATTCCTGAATCGATAGGCCCTTCGTCGATTTGCTCGATCACCTCGTATCCTTCGTTGCCACCTTGATAATTTCCTGTCGAGGGCAAAAATTATTGTCATTTTCAAACATTGGCGCGAAAAGAAATAGTGCAAAGTTCTCGTTATAGTATTTACCACCGTGACTACCGTGATGTCCAGGTTTCGAGGGTTTCAACGGTTTCAAAGGGCGATGCGGAGGTTTGTTGTGTGACCCGTGACCATGCCCGTGACCGTGACCTCCGAAAAAACCCCCGTGTCCGTGCCCACCGAGAAGAAGATCCGTCAGTCCGTAGGCGAAGTTCAGCGTCGGATGATTGCCCAGATTGAAAAATTTCTCTTGATCCTTCAAGCGACGTCGCTGACGTTCCTGTTCGATCAAACGACGACGCTCTTCGCGACGGCGACGTTCGTCCTCGCGCTCCTGCAACAGTCTTCTTCTTCGCTCGTCCCGATTCTCATTGACCGGACGAACGGGCCTCTGGACCGTTTCGTCGTCGTTGTCGTTGCCCAGTCTCTGCGGTCGGGTCTCTTTGATGAAATTCCCGACGGCGCCCAATGTCATCACCGGTATCTGTTGACGAGAGCGCATCGATGACAAATTCGTTTTTTTCAATTCTCTGATATGTTTCTATATGAATTTCTTACATCGAAGATCTTCTCAATGGTGTCGGTGTTTTGCGGCGAGAAGGCTTGAGCCGCGGCCGAAGTTCCTTTTATCACGGCTATCGGTATCTGTGGAATAAATTGCAATTGGTTGATTCGTTTTTGCTTTTGATCACCCGATACAGGTCTCTGCACTGCGATTGGCCAATGTGTGGTAATTAAAAACGAAATTATATCAAGCAATTGAATCAACGAAGGGCCAATCGCCGTATGTTTTTCTCCGGAGAAACTTCTTCGCGATTATGCAACGGAACGTTCTCACTTTGAAGACATTTTCTATGTAAGAACCATCCCCGCCGCTCTGTGGCCTCCTTCGATGATTAAGTCGGGACTCCGCTTCTTCGGACTGTCTCGGACCACTGAAATGCAATCTGTCCTGAAACACCACATACACTCGATTTCAATTACACTTCGTTGATAATTCGTAATTCACTCGCACTCACCTCATCGCGCTTGCTGCGATCCGCGTGCACCGTTTCCGAGACGATGAGAATCGCGACGAGCAGCCGAAACGGGAGGCCGAACATCTCTTCGAAATGCTGTATCAGTACCTATCAGAAGTAACGCAATGCCGCGAATTAAAGTCGTCGAATCCGCGCGAACAGCTCGATTCGCGGTGTTTTATATGTGAAAAACTCGGGGATGTAAGATTTTAGCCCACGCCGAATTTCGTTGTCCAATCGTATCATAGCTAAAACGCGAACGCAACTTTCTCTCGACGAATTTGCCTTTTATTTCGCATAGTGAACGATAAAGAAGACGCGTGGGTCGCGGAGCGCCGCAGGTGAGACGCAGGATCCGTTTTATTCGATCGCGTCAACAGAACGCATTGCGCAAAAATATTCTTCTACGCGTTGTCGCGATTTCAAAAGGTTATTCGAGTGTCGACGCAATATTTTTGTTGTTTTTTTTTTTCGCTATAATGATATGTTGTTTTCTTTTATTATTATTATTTTTCGGTAAGAACTACGGCAGTGTTTGTCGGCAAGAAATATTTCTGTACAACTATAGAGACGAATAATTTTGTATGTACAACTCCGTGGAGGAGATCAAACAACGTCGGGATTGTCCTGCAGAAAGGGACTTATTTGATTTCCTAGATCTCGCTGAAATTCTCGTACGTTTATCTGAGATTGCTGAAACGAGGCAAACATTTTTTTAAAAGATTTTTCTAATAAGCTCACATTTGTAGCAATTGTGGAGCGATTACGCGTTGAAAAGTCGAGTCTTACGTTTATAGCGTCCTGCCATTCGATATTGAATAAACGAACGAGTCCTCGAAAGTTCCTTCGAAGAAGGCGCTGAATACCACTCACGGTGAATTTATACGGTGCCTCGGTAGTAGTTGTCATGGGAGATTCGGTGGGATTTCCATCGCCCATCGTGGTCGCTTGTTGCGTCGTTGTGCTCATGAGATCAGCGCCCATTCCAGGCGCCGTAGTCGTAGTTTCGGGCGCGATGGTATCACCGACGAGGGCACTGATCTGCTGAATCGCTGACTTCGTTTCGTTCACAGTCTACAATATTGCATAAGATGACGATTAGCAATATTAATTTCATCAATGAATTTTTCATGAAAGGATCAAGTAATGCTTTGCGATTCGTGGAATATCTTTAAGGAAGGATTCTTACAGACCCGACCAAAAATAAGATTCTACAATAATTTCGAACACTTCCCCATGAGAAAATCTGACAATGAACCAAAATGTAGAACATGCTAAGAATATTAATTTTCTATCATAAAAGTCCAATAACAATTTTTTGACAATTTGTTAACTTACCACTCTATTCTGATTAACAAAAGCTTGTCGACTTATTTTTGTATGAAATAATAATTTTTCAAATAATTCTAATTAACATTTTCATAATTATGAAAAAAATGTATACCTAATTGAAGAAATGGAGTGTGGAACAATCTCGCCAGTTTGCTTATCTCTCTTCATATTAAAAATAGATTATTGACTTCTTTTCGCGCTATAATAATTTGTATCTTTATGGTAAAAGTTCAGGAAAACGTTCATTGAGAAAGAACTGATGATGCTTCAAAGAATAAATATTTGTGCACTCACTTCGAAAGCCACGCGCGCAAGGGTCCAGAATAAGCCCGGTCTTTGTCTCTTGACCTGCCTCACTACCCGTTTCGCCTCCTCCGTGATGTTCGCTCTGGCGATCATTCGTTCGCCGATACGATCAAAGTTCTCCAGATCGGTGGCCGACGATACGTGATAATCCTTCGAAACGATCGTTCTGAACAGTCTCTCTTCTTCCTCATTCGCTTCTCTCGAATCGTCGTCGATCGTCGGAACATAAGAGAAGTTCGCGGTGGGCGTGTTCGTTCGCAATTCGACGTAATTCGGTCCGATCGAATAGTCCAGAGGAGGGAACTGACGATTATAATTTCTATCCTGCGTCTGCACGGCGTTCCGACGAAACTGCATAGATCCATCGACGTTGTTTATTGATCGAGATCTTCTCGACTCCTCCGCTTGTACCCGCGCCAGCGTCGACAGCAGAAAACATCCTATCGTCAAAACTGCTCGCCAATCGCGAAACATCTGAAAATTAAAATCGTTTCACTCGCACTCCTATCGTCACCTTGATTTCTCGTGCTTTTCGTTCTTTATTGTTGCGCACGTTGCAGTTGTGTCAACGCGATCCGACAACGACGATTTCTCGTTCGCTACTGCAGCATTATTGCTACGGCAAAAACGCTCGCGTGCCGCATTACAAACTCCGCATATTATTCTCCTCCTCTCGCCCTAGAATTCGTTCAAAGTTTCGGCTGTGCGACTTTGCGACACTCGCCGAACGAACGTTCGATAGGTCGAGCCGGGGTCCGCGCGTGTCCCGAATAATTGCGCGCATCGATTCCCACCTCGCGGCATTGACGAAATTGTCTTAGCTCGTTTGATAATATCGCTACAACGGCGGGATAGCCTCGCCGCGAGTACTCATCGTACGCGAGAGCGACTACGAGAGATAAAGTTTTCCCCGACGCTCGCCGAGAGTACCGCCATCGACCCGTTGCGAAACTTTCTAGGCAAAACTTCCGCGACGCTTCCGCGGCCGAGATTTCCATCGATTACGCGAGGATTATTACGCGCGCGCGACATATACAAGCCGGTGCACGCGGATTACTCGGATATCTTCGGAATATCAAAACTGTCGTAGTGTCCGGCTGCGATGTCCTTTATCGCAAATATTGCTGTCTCTCGAGAAAAGTGACAAAAAGAAGGAGGAAAATCGCCATTCGAATTGACGACATAATCGACACGATAATAATATTCCCGATGTGTTCTCGCTTGGGCAAAACGGATGCATGAGAAAGTCATTATTTATTCTCGCACGATATCGCTCGTAGCACAGCGAGTGTCTAATTGCTCTGACCCGACGGGTCATCGCGAAATTATAACAATTAATAAATCTTTCGGTCACTAACATAACGTGTTACGAATAATAAACGCGAGTGAGCGAATACGAGACCCATTAAAAACTGCACAGTTTCGCAACGTTATATTTATAAGCTGAGAAAATTATCTGCGCCTGTTAAAGCTGCGCTCACGGACATTCAAATGTATTTTCACTCGATGCGAGTGACGGCGGGTGAAAAGGTGTAGTTAGACGTGTTTTGCATCGGCCGATCCGAATATGTCTGAAAAGAACACAGCTTCTGTTGCGCCAATTGAAAATAGCCATAAACGTCGGCTGGTTGTTGTAAATTTGAGTAATTACGATATTTAGTAGATATCGCAATCGTTACGTAAATTAGTCCATCACGATATGCGGCATTTTAACGTGAAATATAGCATAGACTTTACTAACGTGTTACGAAAATTCGCAATTCTAAATTTAATTCGTCCACCAATTTTTTTAGCGCAAGGTACTTATGGAAAAAGTATTCTGCTTTCGATCCATAAAATCCTGAAAGACCGCACACATTCTTTTTTCGCCAATTCAACGCCGGGGCTGAAGGACAAGTGTTTTTGCGTGAACCCTACCAAAAAGATTCATATCGATGTACTAAAAATCGTAGAAGCTATTCGTTTCAAAAGTGAGGCAAACCGAAGGATTGGAAAATTTCAAGTCTTTCTCAAAACAGCTCCGGTCCGGCAGATCCGTGTCTGGCGTTTTATGAATGAAGAATTCCTTGAAGTTGAAAAACGGATATTCTAATGTCGAAACATTTTATCGTATGTATTTCTCAGTATCGTTCAGTGGCAGTCGACCTCTGTCGTAAACACACACCGCGCGAGCGCACAGCGTAGTGCTGTTTTTTTTCGTTGAATCGTTCGTTGAATATCCGTAAAGATTTGTTCCGCTTCGATGAGCATTTCAACGCCGAGCGGCGTCGTGCGAGCTTTATTGTTGCTCATCTGTATATAACCTGTGTGACACTCATCGTATACGTACCATGAAAAATCCTTGTAACACTTAAGTCTTGCGTCGAACGGGATGAATCTTTCAGGACGCGCCGTTCAACCTTTGATCCTCGCGGTTACACAATCGATGCGTTACGCGTGTGTTTGTCGTGCGTCTGCGCGTACGATTATTATCGCTGACACCTAAGAACGGTGACCGGCTCGTGCGGGTATCGCCGCGAGACGCCCGTAGCTTCGATGAATCGCGAACGAACTGACAACCGGAACGACGTTCCGGTGGCGTGTTCCGCGGTACACTTAGGACCGTCGGCTCTGTTGTGGAATAAAGGTAAATGCAGTGAACCGTTGCTGCACCGGGGACAACCGAAGATGGAGAAGCTGCGACCACGGTGACCGACGGTAATTGTCGAAATTAACAGAGATATGAGTCATTGATCGTGACACAACGATACCGGCTTCGTTCTCGAACTATCCTGCCCCAATTACCGAATTCCAACTATTACGTGCGATTCCAAAAGCAAGAAAAAAAGCGATAAACACATAACACGCGAGATATAATCCGTTCGGAAAGAAACGCGTGGGGCTCTCCCAAATGCCGGCGTCATCGGCCGCCCCGAGCTTCTTATGTAATTTACATCATCGTTTTCTCGGGTTCCTCTTATGAAACCGGCGTGCCATAACTCGCGCCTCGCCCGAAAGACCTACATAGAACTGAGCCGCGCGTACGCTACCGTATTTTTTTGACCATAAGAAAAAACTAAAGTAAGGTATAAGTGCGGAGGAATCTCGATGTTTATCATTTCGTTCGAAAGTGTAACAGCGCACGCTTCAGATTTTTTTTGTAGATTGTTTGTTAACAGCTCGTGTAGATTTGCATTTTTGACGTCGATCACGATGTGCTATATTAATCTGTCAGTCGAATTCAATGACGGATTCGTGATTGATCGAAAGAAATACGTTGCGAAATATTTCGTTTGATTTATTTTAGAAAAAAAATGATTATTTTTGGCTTACCGGTGGAATGAAGGTCAACTCAATGCTTTGATCTTAAAAACTGTTTTAAATCAATTTTTTTTTTATCACCTTAGAATACTGTGGTGAGCAATAACGCATGATTGATCGTTATTAAATTGCATTAAAGAAATGAAAATTTCGGATTGCCAATTATTCAAATAATTCTAACTTCAGTAAACAACGATTTGCCGAACAAATAATGGTCATGAAACTTGACAATCGAATTTTGGTTGAATTTAATGAGTTTTAGGGTAAATTCGCTTAAATTTAATGAATTTTAGGGTTGGCCCAAATTTTGGCCATTTTGGCCCAAAGTGTGAGTTGAGCAATCATTTTGCTGCGCTAGTCCATTTAACCCCACCTTTTGTTATCTTGCCTTTCTACGAGTAAAAGTTTACGTTAAAAAAAAAGTACTCGGCCATATATTTGCATTTCCATGTAATTTGTTGCGTTCAACGCGAACCCGATATTTCTGTTTATTGTTATCGATTCGACTAAACTATTTTTGCATTATGTTCAAGCGATGTTAAACAGTTTCTGATAATTTTATGTTTGACTAAATCCGAATGTTAACGGAATCCGATAGCATATTTCACGCAAAATCACGCGAGACATTGATGAAAATTAGAAAAAATTATTCGCTTCATTTTTCGTTTTCAGCTCGACTAAAGTTCCTTACGTTAATCTTTCAGATCCAGTTACGCGAAACATCCGAACCAGACAACCAAGACAAACCAGACGAAAAAGGCAACATTATGAATGAGAGCACTACAAATAGAACGACCTTGAATACTAACGAGATGTCTGACCAGTTCTTTTGTTTCGCAGAGACAATCGCAGAATATATCTACATAAGAGTTCCCGAGTTCCGTCGAGAATAGATAAGAACAGAATCTATGTATAGCGAAACTGTGTATAAAGAAAACACGAATAACCGGCGCTTTACACCGGTGAGCTTAAAATTTCCAAAGTAATCGACATTTACCTTAAGTATTTCTGGACTGCTGCCGTAATGTTCCTGATGACGTAAAAAAAACAACAACAGCGTATTACTCTTCTGCGTTAAGTTGCACGAAGAACTATTTGGATATGAAACGCGAATAGTGAAAGTAAATAGAGCACGAGTCTGGTGTACATACGGTAACACGGATATTGCGCTGCACTGACCCAACGAAAACTGCATGTATCTCCGGTGCGTGCACTTGAGTATCAAACGAGTTGACCAGCCGTGAAATAGAGTCGAAATTCTTATCGATTTTCGATAGTGATCCTCAAACCCTCAATCGGCTATGAATTATTCCAGCAAACTATATTAACATATATATCGCGTGTAATAAAAATTTTCAGTTTTAGAGATGCGCACCTGTCCGAGAGTCTCGAAGAAATGCATCTTGGCGGTTTCTCGCCAGAGCTGATACTACCGAGATGAGCCGACCGGAGTCTCACGGGCTATCGAGAGACGCGGCCCTCAAGGTTATCGACATATTTACGAAAGAGTTATGACATGGGCACACAGCCGGAGACCGCTCAAAGTTATACGAAAGTTATGCCGGTTTTGTTCCCCACTCGTATCGCTTTCCTCTTCGTCCTTGCGACGAAACTCAAAGTCCTACACCCCTCGGTCGAGTCGTCCGATACGTGAAAAGAACCGACGTACTGAATGACCCTCCCTCTCCCGCGTGTGTTTCTATCCTCAAATGACTCGCGGCAGATTTTGCTCGCTTTCTGTACGGTTTCACGAAGTTGCAGCACTCCAACCGGTCCCCCGGGGCCAGGCGGTTCTCCTTCCACATCGCGAATGCATTTCAACATCTCGGTGGAAAGACCGTGCCGGATTATCGATCGTCAGATGGCGGCACGATTATCGATCGGTCTCGATGTACCGGAGATGGAACGAATCAATGACTCGATGCGATAACTTTTCTTTTTAGTTCGGTTTAGTCGGTTTAGTTCCAATTCCTATTTCCATTTTATGTTTCGAGTCGAATGTAGTAATTATTATAAATTTCACAATAGCTTTTTGTACCCTAATTGAGATTTATTTTAGTTATTTCATGCTTTAATAGATTTGGTTTTTAAAGCACGGCCTTAAATTTACTCGCTTTCGAACTCCACTGTTGGGAAAAAAAGACCATTGTGCATGAATCGAATTAACTCGATTCGAGGACCCTCAATTAACTTTTCATTCTTAACATCTTCAAGAATCAACATTTCAACGCAATATACATTTTTCAATCTTTTTATTTCCTGCATGCAAAAAATAATTTTTTTTTTTTCATAATAATTCACATTCTCTTAATTGGTTTTATTTTTTTTACAGGAAAAATGAAGGGCGACCAAGTAAGTGATATATTTTTACATAAAAAATTACGAAGAGTTTATTGCCACCCAAAAGTAACTTCTATCCAGTTACGCGAACTGACAAAATACGCGGCTCACGAGCGTTCGAATCACGCAACACAATAACGAGCCACGCAACAATAAAATTATGTTACCCGTATTATCGTCTATGGCTATGCTCGCGGCATCGTTTTCTCCAGAATCGTATTTCCTCGTCGACGAGTTACATTGTATTATACGAAAGCTATAAAACTCCGCGTACATCTGATGAAGAAAAGAAGGAAAGAAAGAAACAACGAAATCTCGAGGAAGCCAAGCGTTTCTAGACAAAACTCAACGATGCGCGATAATAGACTCGCATTTGTATATAATAATCTAAACAGAGAGATTTATTCAAACGACTCGAAGAATATTAATGATTATATGGCTTGATCGAGCTGCGGTTCGCAGCCCCCTCCCGAGGCTGCGCACCTGCTCAATCATTATCGTCTCCTCTTCCACTCTTGCATTCTCATCGAGTTATTTACATTTTTCTATTTTATACACTAGCTAGGTATCGCCTCGGAAAAACTCGAAAGAGTTGCAGCAACGCAATTGCATTCTTCGTACTTTCTCTCCCCGTGTACGTTCGGTCGGCACACTTGAGCAATTATCATCGTCCAGTCTTTGCTCGACGGAAATTCTCTCCGTTGTCGATTCGATCTTATTGACGATCCGACGGTAGACCCTTGATTGCGAAGGCTCCGCGGAAGAAGGGCTTGAGGACCTCGAGCACGCTCTGCGTTCGATGCGCAGAGTTCTGTAACGAAAAAAAAAAGAGAAAAAAAAAACCAAGGCGATACTCGAGCATCTTAGCGTCAAGGATGCGTTCTTTACATCGAATGTACGAGTCCGAGGATAACGAGGCGTTGTTAGCGACAAAAAATATTTATATCTCACTCGTACCAGGCACGACTCGGCAACTAATTCTGGCGAACTTTCGACCGGACTTACGAGAATGATGTTACTGAGGATCTTGCTGATATTCGTTATCACCGTAAACGATGTGCCAAAGGCCGGCGCCGGTACTTCCAACGACACGCGAGTCCTGTCGAACTCAGGAATGTCCTCGGTCGTCGTACTGATCGTATCCTGCGCAGACAAACAGTGAATCGCTCAAGACATTCGTGCGCCGTCGCCTCATCGGCCGACGCGATTCATTCCCGCATTAGCGTATCAAATCTCTCGCTTCCAATCAATGAAATAGACAATTCCGTAATCTCAATTTCGAAAATAATCGACTCAGAGCTTCAGCTATCACCCCACGCCGATGAGATCAATTATTGTTCGTTCCGATAATACCCGGTCCGAAAACTACCATTCTATTACGGTGCTCACGTGGACTTTCCAAAGGGATCAGGATTATTCAAGGGTGCATGAGTGTTCGGCTAGCATCGTGCGAATAAAGTGACATACGATGTGTAATGTTTATCATCATTAGTATTTCCTTCTTTTTTTCTTTTATAAATATACGAATCAAGTCACGGGATAACAAAGTCGTCATTTTATTTGACAATTAATATTTCATTTATAATCATTGAAAAAAAAAATAATAAATCACAACACAAAGACATATAAACTGTCATCGTCGGCGTCGTCATCATCATAGTAGTATATCTTGGCTTCGGAGTTTATTAAAAAAAAGAAAAAAAAAAGAAGAATCAGCTATATTTACATCATTTACAAAAGTTTACTATTAGTTATTTACAGCAGCGGTATGTTTCGTCGCGCGTTTTGCAGTGGCTGGACAACGTTCGTCGTTTCGGCCAATTGGAGGGTTGCAATTGGCTGTTATTGTTCTCATTGTTTTTTTTTGGACAAGGGCATTTCGTGATCTAGCGATAAGAGTGGGCGCGGTAAATGTGCATGGCGCTGCCGACGAACACGGGATTTTTCTAGGGGCTGGGGGCTTCCGTGCTTACCGTGTTCCTATCTAGAAAGAAACAAACAGAAAAGTGAGGAGAGAAAATAGAGAAGATTCGTCGGTACGCGACGATTTCTCTTGTCTGTCACACGTCCGAGCGAAGATTCCGATGACGGCTCCAAAGTGGTAAAACTACATATTCTAGCGGCCCATAACGAATCATGTCTTTCTCATTGTTAGAAGCGCAATTCGCGGTGATTGTGGCGCCAAGTGAACCGAGGGAAAAAAATTGCTACCGCGCTTGAGAATATCGTCCGAGCAACGAGACGATTTCATTCGGGGCCAATGTTGGGATCATCTACATTTATTTTCTATCTACTGGCGTAAGCACGGCGTAAGCTGGTCAGTGGGTCACTTCTAACTGTTCCATTGGTCAATTCTACGGACAGGAAAATTATACAAAGTGTAGAAAACTTATTGCGGTGGAATAAGAAAAAAAAACAAAAAAGGACAAGGGTCGTCGCACTACAGCCGTAATACTAATGCGAACGGGATAATCAAATCTCATAGGGCGTGTGGGGTGAATAAGCTTACGAGCGGCTCGAATAGAATGACGAGTAATCTATAGAGAGCTTTTTGATAGCGTGTCCTAAAAAATTCTACTGAACGAAATATCAACGAGTATGTTTTGCATTGGGCATCGGCTCGATCGTCGGATCTCCGGATACTTTGTACTTAATATGGTCCTCCTACCCCTCCACCAAGATTGGCAAATGCCCCGAGGTTTATGCCCGCTCCAGCCCCTGCGCTCGCGCTACTACCGCTGGACGAGGAGCTGTCGTCGTCACCTCCGCCGCCGCCGCTGAGCCCGCCGCTCAGGCTACTGAGGCCTCCGAGACCCCCGCTACTTCCGGTCAATCCCGAGATAAGACTTCCGAGAATATTTCCACTGCCGCCGCCCGATCCGCCGCTCGATCCACCGCTCGAACCTGATTGAATGTCGTGATTGAAAAAATTTGGTTTTAATCACCCAATTTTTGAGAAATAATCGATCGCCGTTAAGACAGATTAGTAATTCTGGCCATACCGTCCACGGATCGATGCTCCGGTCCGATATCGGTAGTCTCACCTGTGCCGGCCGAAAGGCCTCCGGCTATCGAGCTCAACGGCGCGAATTTCGATGCGAACGCCCCGGTCAATCCACTCGACGCTCCGGATATGAAGGTCGTCGCGCTGTTTATCAACGGACCGATGCTCGACGTTCCCGCTTGAATCTTCTGACTTATCAGATTACCGATGAATTGACTCGTCGCCGATTGCGTGTTGTCGATACCGAATGCAGCGTTCTTGGCTTTGTTTCCCTCGTCGAGAACCGATATCGCGCGGGTCTTCGCGTCGAGGAAAGCGTCCAATTTCTGATGAATCGAGAAGAGTGGTTACTGTGAGACGAAATTACGAACGACCAATGTCGTCGAGTAAAATTAAATGCGCATCTTGAAACAAGCGCGCGCGGACGTATAGAAAGTTAAGTCCGCTCGTTCGCTACTCGCTTCTGATATTTATGATATTGTCTTGAACCGCGCGTGCCGAGGCAACAGAGCGCATAGAACGTACGGGAGACCTCAGTTACGAAAAAAAAAGATTACTCAATTTCATAATAGCAAAAGTAACTTCGTAATCTAAGAGCGTTTCGCGTGTCTCTTACCCCGAAGACGAAATTGATGATACCATTGGAAACTCCGAGCTTGATGATACCGATCTTTCTTTTCTCTCGATCGCCGTGCTCGCCATCGTCGCTAAGCGCCGGGTCTTCTTCGTTCTGAAACACGTATACCTGCAAATAACACCAAAAAATGCATAACTCTAGATTTGTTGCAGATATATAATAATGTAAATATACATATTTTTTGGGTATTCAAAATTAAGAAATAGTATGCTATTACATATTATAATTATAATATATTATACTTCCGTATAAAATCAATGAACGGTCAATTTAACGAATTATTCGCGCTGAATTCCATTTAATAAACCTTTTTACATTTTTATATTCAATTGATTTTGTTACATATTATATATGTCTACAACAGTCGGCGATGGAATTGAGAAATCGAGCACGTAAAAAAACAATCGCGAGTAACACGATTTACCTTTTCGATGCACGGATGCAGTGGCAAAAAAAACGCGTACGAAATAATTAATGATTAATCCACGCGTCGCGAAGTGTCGCGGATAGGTTTTTAGCACTCGTCAAGGAAAGGCATACATATATATTAGCGTCGAATGTGTCGAACTGTGAGGCCGCATCCTCGAGCTCGACCGCGCGCCGGTCGTTCGGGCGTGTGTGCGCTACGAACTTTACGTAATTCGACGCGTATCCACACGAGCCGATCGTCGGCGTGTCGATGCTATAGACCGCCGCACGAATACGGACTCTCGAATATCTTACGTTAAACACGTAATTTCACTTGGACGACGCGTGTGGGACTCGCGGTGGGCTTCGAACGGAAGAGCCTTCGAAAGCGAGAGTGAATCGAATAGTGAGAGTTCCCACAGAGACGCGCTTCGCCTCGGAACGCGAAGATTCGTTTGAACCTTTACTCGCGACCTTTTCCACGCATCATCGAAACTTGGTCATTGGTACGCGACCGTGGAGGAAAAAGATTGCTAAATCGCACATGATATCAGGGTAAAACGTAATTATCAATTGAACCCAAGGCCCCCGCATAACGCAAATTATTCCTTTTTTTACCTTGAAAAAAAAAATTGCTCTCATCTATCGAATTATCGACTTACGAGGGGACAACAGCATTTTCAATGGATAAAAAAAAAATACTCAATCGACCGCTTATTTTACAAAAAAAATATTCTTCTCGTATCGACTAAATACATTCGACACCTGTAAACCCTTTTTCTTTTTCTTTCCTCGGTGCTCAGCGATTGCAAGATTTTCAAGACATTAACATTAGAATCCGGCTCGCGCGCAACGGAAATTCAGCTATTAGCGATGGACACACGTGCGAATTGGCCGTTGACTAGCGAGCAATTCGAGAACGTCAACGCGTATCTCCGCCGGTCCATTGCGCCCGTGTGCCAAAGGCCCCCCCGAGTGCTCGGCGACTTTCACTCTCGGGTCGCTTGTGTGTTCCTCTCGTTTTCATCTCCGCCACACTGACACGAAACACACACTCGCGGCGTCTCACTTCGCGAATCGTCGGATTCATCGCGATGGATTAGTGAATCGAATAGGTCGCGGGCACTTACCTCGTTCAGAGGGCTGATGTCTTCGTCCGTTGCTCTCTTGACGATCGGGCTCGCGGCCGCGAGAACGAGTGCCAGTGAGAACACGCATAGAACCGTTGCAACCCTCATGATGATAATTTGGTATTACTTTTTTGTTCTAATCTTCCTTCTTCACCTTCGTGCGGACAACTGTCGCCGGAGTTACGCTCGTGTACCGAAGATTTCTCGCCTGTTGAATAAATTAGAATCGAAAGTTTACAAAACTACGTTGAAAAAAAGTTCGTACCCACGGAGCTCGCGAAGCTGCGAATCGCTGGAAAACGGATGACGGAACCTTGAATATACAGCGGGCTAATTCATCCCGTCGATTAACTAGATCAGCGTCGAGTGAAAGGGAGTTAATCGAGAACCGTGCTCGCGGGAAAGAAAAAAAAGTCGAGCGATCCGCGTACGCGATCCGTGATCCGATTTTTTTTGTTCCAACAATTTTTTTAGTGAAATTAAACACTCGCGTGAATGAAAAAGAACGTGTCTATTAGAAACCGCACGTACGGGTCATGCGCCTCGGAGGTATCTCTATGATTTATCGTGGCACGAGACTTACGGGTTCGGTCGACAGCGATCGTGGAAACAATTGGCCGAGTGTGACGAACGGAACAATCGAAGAAGAGTCCCCGCGAGCGTGAGACGGGCGCGCGAAGCTTCGGAACGACGATGATGCCGAACAGAGGACGTCGAGACGCGTGCCTTGCAAGGTGCGAGACTCGTTTGCGGCAGAAGTCGAAGGAGAGCCCGAAGTCTTGTGCGGCGTGTGACGTGTGCTCGGGCTCTCGCGCGCGCGACTGCTTGAGATCGACGAAGGCGAGGGGAAAGAGAGTTGCTGGTGCGAGCCGCCCGGGCGGATGGGGTACACGCGCGCGTTTTAATCCTATACGTGCATGCCGGTAAAAGCTTATACGGGTCTCTAAGTACCGCGAGCGTGTATCGGTGATCGAAGTGATACGGGCCAAAGTATGTCTCGTGTAGAAGTGTGTTATGCATATGGATACGCGCGGAGAGCGATACGGGTGAGAAGAGAGGTGAGAGAACGCGCGAGTTCGCCAGGCGCGGAGTGAACACGGAGCGTTAGTTGCTTAGTTCGTCGAGCGAAAACGGGAACACACACGGCGGAGGCGGGAGACCGGACGATTTTTACCTGCGAATCCAGTGACTCCTGCGTCTCCTGCGGCTGACCGGCAGCTTGTAATAGCAACGAGAGACGCGCATGCACGTTCCTTAAAAGCCTTTACGTAGCCCGGCGGAGCCTCGCTTCGTCTGCTTCGAGGGGCTGGACATAACACCGTCGCTGCGAGCGCGCGCCGTTGGGGAGAACGTCGCGAGGACGACGGCGATGTGGTAAGGTGGGAAATATACTCGTTTCGACCCACTACGGCCGAAGTTCGTTACACGCGTCTACGTTACCGATCGCCTTAGGCGAACCCGAATAGACTCTCTTGTCATTCGGCACGCGAGTGTCGAGAGCTTTGTCACACATGCTCGCTACCCGATTAAAAACGAATTTATTAATTCCACGAGGGGCCCCCCCACTGGTATTCAATTCCGTGAAAGTAACTTTTGGCAACTCCGGTACACGAATTCGTTTGTCACGAAATCCGAGGGAACACGAATACATAATTTACGATGAATTATACGCAAATGCAGAATAATGGATAATAAAGATGCATTCACGCGATGGTCGCTTCGCCGCGACAACGGATTCGGCCCAATCAACGTTTTATCGATGTCGATTATCGATTCGTTTACGATCCTGGCATCAAAAGGCTTCTCCGATTCGTATGACGAAAGAGAGTTTTTTCGTTGTCGTATTTGTCAAAGTTTCATCAACGTGAAAGTAAACTTTCGAGGATGCTTTTTTTGTTAATTTCTTTTCATAATTATCAATCTTCTTTCCTATCTTGATGCTATACGGCGAGATTATGTGGCCGAATGAGCGACTAGGATCGCGCATCGAAAGTCGCGTGATGCGCGCGTTTCGCGAATCTTTAATTGCCGCATAAATTGAGCGTTAACACATCGGTCGAATGGGGTGGCCCATAGGTCAAAACTCAACGTAACGCAAGAGATGGGGAGTGGAGATGGTGCCATTGGCTAATGCGAGTCAAATGTGCGCTCTTGTTACAATGTTACAAAAAACGCGTAACTTTGCAACTCGTTCACAACTTTGAACCAAGCAATTAGGCGCGGCGTTGCGAAAGCTTTAATTAACTTGAAAAAAAAGGCTGCTGGACGACAAATGTAGACTTCGAGAACTCCGAAACGATACTTTTTTTTCTTTCTTTTTTTCCCCTGTAAACATATCATTTCATTTTAACCTCTCACTTCCCTGCCCGGAGATCGGTGTCCTCGATGCAACGAGAATTGCGCAAATTGGATTGTCAAAAGATACGCCGAATGGGGAGGGAGGAGCAAAACGTAGAACAGGATATCCTGGGGAACCCCATCGGCGATCGTACGAGTCGGGTAGCGGGAAAATTCCGGTTCATCGCGATAGAACGAAAAGTGTACAAGGTGGAGAGGGAATCGGTGAAAAAAACAAATATATACATATATCTGGTCTTTCAGGTATATGTGCCGGCGTGATTGAGCAATTGCGATGGAGCAACTCGAGCGCTTATCCATATTCCACATATACTCGCAGGGACAAGTGCGTACGTGCCGTAAACTTACAGATCACTCTCCTTCTGATATGTTTCTCTTTTTTTTGTGATTTGCTATTATTATTATTTTTTCCCTCGTGAATTAATGCCACTCACGAATTCCCGAATAGAAAGGATCAAGGCCTTGTGCAGATATGTCGTATAAATTCATCTACCTATTTCGTTGGGAGATTGATTTATCGAAGATTTTTGGTTGCCCGCCTGTTAACCCCTCGCATCGTGACGGGCCGACCCATATTTCTCGAGATTTTTTTTACATAACAAAAAAACGTTAGTAATACTGCAGAAAAAATCAGTATGCATCGATTATCAATTCGAACAAAGTGACAAATAATAGAACTGTACAATTTTTTTTTTATTTACGAAAAGCGTTATTCGAGGCATTAGTCATCGAATTACGCACATTTTTATAACCGAGATCCGGCATATTCAGGTCCTATAAAGAATTACGAGGACGAAACATGAAATAAAAACCCTCGGATGTACTGAAATTGCTCTGAAAAACGACGCAGAGATAATAACTTATAAACAAGCCCAACGATTTTGTTTTAATATTCCTCGAAGCACGTGAAAAAAAATAGTGACTCGAATTTGGGATGAGCGAGCCGAGATTGTCGTTACAAAAGACAATAACACCGGAAATCAATGTCGATGACTTACAAGACAATGACTTCAAGGAATAACAAACGTACACAGACAATACGGCCATGAAAAGGGTTGCCGCGAGTGCGCCGAGACTCGATCGTCTCGTGGTGCCGCGTCGCGTAGAAACGCGCAGACGTTAACGCATTTCTTTCTCAGCGACCCACCGTCGTTGCTCGGTATTAACGGCCGACAACGAGACACTCTCGCTTGGTAACTTTCCAGGGAGACACGGGAAAAATCTTGCGTTGTAATCGAGCGGGCAATGACGGTCGGCAGTTCGGGCGAAGGAACGTGTGGAGAAACGAATCGAGAGTAAACTCTCCGAGAGTAAACTCGCCCGCGTGAGAATCATCGCGGCGCGATGGCACCCGGTGAGGGAAAGCAAAAGTGAGATATTGCGAGCGAGTTTGTAACTTTCCAGAGGCGAAGGAGGTTAGCAGCGTGGTTCATCGGAGATGAGATTAAGTAAGAGAGAGGAAGAGCGGTGAGGCCGCGGATACTAGGAGAAAGAACCTTTCTTTCTCGATTACGCTGTCGGCGCCCGCGCGGGGCTTGGCGCGACGATCGTTTACGTAAAGGGTCAGGTATCCTCTCCGGAAAGGTTGCGTTGTTCGAAAACGAAAGTGGTTCGCGCATAGCCGCGCGTCACGATCGAAACTTGGGCGTGTTTTCTCGAAATTTGATATTATAACATCGACCGGACTGCATGGAAATAAAATAAATAACAGAGAAATAAAAAAATGTTCGTATAATCGAATAGATCGGCGTGGCGATCAGCGAACGGATGCTCTGCTGATCGCGACTTTTCACTTACCGCTGGAAGCGAACCCGGTGATTTCCAACTACGGTTGTAGGCTCGTCGGCGATTCGGCCCACTGTTACGGATTTCTCGGTAATCGGAGAACGGGACGCCTGTGATCGCGTTACAAGTTTCATTGTCCACGACCTCGGTGAGGTCGGGGAGATTTCTCGCTCGTTCTTCCCTCCGGATACAACGGCCCAAGCACACACACACAAACAAACCCGGGGACCGTTGTGAAGTTTCGAACGGCACAAAAACGAGGTCGATACGGAATAGATCGGAACACCTTCACTGCCGCGGGCACTGCTCGCCGAGTGCAATACTCGATGTTTCGCCGTAAAAGGAATCGACGAGCAAAAAATGGAAAAAATGATGGAATAATAAAAAAAACGTTTATAGTCGCGCGATACGATCTTGGGAGACGACACTGTTGGTACTACAACTGTGTGCCGGCTAACGAGCCCGTCGAGACGCGAATCGACTCTATTGCCTGTACTCGAAGCCGATAATACCGAGCCGGATGAGACCCAACCGTTCGCGACGCCCGCGCGAAAGAAAGTTGTCTCTTTGCCCGGGGAAATTGGCCTCTGCCGCGCCACACAATCAAGGTCTACAAGTACGCCGTTCGCGTATCGCGTATGAGCCAAGTGTATGCTGTACGAAATTTCGTAGAGAGAGGTGCCAAACCTCGTGGTTCGCGCGACGAAAAAGGATAAGAATTGAAGAAAAAAAAAAAAAAAAAAAAAAAAATTGTGCAATCCGTGTCGTGCTCCGGTTGCATAGCGGGCACGGTAAACAATTGCGTAAACCGACGAACCGATCTATCGGTCGATCTATCACGAGCGCTCTCGTGGATATCGCTTCGATTACGGTCGCGTGCATGGATTAGATACATTAACGATTTGGCCATATGGACTCGCATGCATCAATTCCGTACTCGAGGTCCACCTGGCACACCGCAAATTCTACCCGAGCGACGGAAATGAATTAAAGGGAAAGATTAATGGAAAAAAAATTAATTTCTCGCTTCGTAGTATTTACTACTGTCCACCGTGCCCCCCTGGCACGGCAAATTTTACCTCAGTAACAGAAAACGAATTAAAGAGAAAAATCGATGAAAAAAACAAAAGAAATTGATGCCTCGATTCGTAATATTTACTAATATCCCCATGCAATTTTTAATCGACTCTGCCGCGTTTTCTCGCGTAACGACCAGTTACAATTCGCTTCGATCTTGTATGAAACTTCATTCGCCATTACGTAATCGGTGGCAAAGTGCCCACGAGCGGTATACAACTCTGGGCAGTGGTTTGAAGCGGATATCGCCGCTGACGTTAAAAATCCCCATGACTACTCTCTTGCCGCATACGTGTAACCCGAATAATATAGTCCTTTTTACTTTCTCCGGTGCGGAGAGCGCGCGCGGGCAGACTACCGGCGTAGAGGCCGAGAGATTCCACGAGCGAACGAAACGGAACACAGCTCGCTCGCCGGATCTGCCCGCGCGGTCCCCGCCGCGCGGTATTCGCTATAAACGTCTCTCGTTACGTGCATTCGTATCGAAGCCCTCGCGCGTGCGAGAGAAACGAACGATAGCAATTTTATAATGTGTCACTGCTCGTACCTATACTGCAACATAATGTTACAACCGATACGAGACAAAACCCACCAGTGTTGTCTCTTACGCGTTTGTCATTCTATAATCCGAGTAGCCCGGATTTTCCGGTTGCAAAACTCGTTATACGAATTTCACTGGTCTCTGTCATCGCTTTGCCGCAATTGCCGAGCTGTTAAAGAAAAAAAAAAAAAAAAAATAGAAAAAAACGTCGAGAATAGACTCGAGGTAAATCGTTTCGAAAATTTGCATCAAGCATCAATTTTTACGTCGACTGTGACCTATAAAAAAAAGGAGACAAAAAATCTACGATCATAATAACGTCAGGACTTTCGCTATCGCGTAACATCCGAGTGTAGCCGACTTCTGTATGGCGCGCGCAAGATAATCTTGCAATTTATCATCCCGCTTAATACGTATCGAGCCAAGCGTTTCGTCTAGCGATTCCTCACTGTCTCGCCTATCAATTTGCAACCTCTTTCATAATGAAAGTGTAACGAGGGTTCAGAAGATCGCGTATCGCCACTTCGCGCCAAAGAATCGTCGGTGAGAAGATAACGGAATTTTGCTTGCGATATTCACCGGCACGAACGGCGTTCATTAAAACTCGTCCAGTCATCGTCGTTGTTCGCCGTCGTCCCCTCCTTCCCCCTGGAATGAGCGTGCGAAGATAACTTTGCTCATTAAAAAAATCGGGTTATGGAAGCTGAACGTACGTATACATATGTAGATAGGCAGGTATCGTCGACGCTAATGAAATGCAACTAGAAAGTTAGCGCCAGCAACAGGACGTCTGGGTCGAGGGGCAAATCCGACACGTAGCCGCATATGGATCTCTACGACTTGGTTGCGCAATCGTCATTGAAATACTATAGCGACATGCAACAAGAGTGAACGACAACACGCTGCTCCTGTCGATGTACAGAAACGTCGAAAGATCATAGAGAAGAGCCGAGGAAAAAAAAGACTGGTATTCGTGCCGTGTACCTAAGTGTAAACTGGAGTCTAAACGAGGAAGAAAAATGCCCAAGACCTTTGACCTTGCCACACGACATCGCCGGCTTCGCCAGGTTCGCTGCACACAAATGTGGGCTCGTCGTTAGATACGCGCAGGGGACTACCTACGCGCCGTTTCACCGCGACCTTTCACTCGACGAAAGAAAGCGAAAAGCCTACATCGTAATCGGTCCGCGAGTCTTAAGAGACGTATTATCGATGCAAATACGCAATCATACGAAAACAATTATAGGGATTTTAATAAGTTAGACTTGCGAACGATAATTCTCCAAAGCGCCATATTAACATTTCGTCGAACAATCATTCATAAAGTGCCGCGCGATTCGGTAACATTTACGGTTGGCTTTACCTTCGAATAATCGCTTATTTATAGTTACGTTTCCTACGGAGTATCTATCATTTTTTCCCTTTTTTTCAACATACCTGTAGTTATCCCTATATAATCATCGATTAATTAGGATATATCGTATTTTCAACCAAAAGTGAGATTTACTATGGGATGGATATCTCAAAAAACCACACGAAAGGTTCAAAGACTATTAACATTACATAATGATTCCAAAAGTATGTAAACAACATCGGAAAGAAAAATATGCGTAACGAGTTATCCGGCAGCCGAATTTTTTTTGGTAGAAATTCATCCATTCATCTTTCCGTACACATACAAATATTTTTACAATTTTTTTTCTCATCACGAGAAAAGAGGAGTGTTAAATAATATTATTATTTGTTTTTCCTTTGTGTAATTTTGATTAGAAAATGTATCAAAAATCGTGTCAGAATTGCGATGAACTTTTTCACGAAACTTTATACGCGATCGGGCCTCGCGCGCGCGCTTCGCAAACGGCATTCGTGTCTCGTTCGGAGAAAATCGAAATATGAAAAAAAAAAAGAAAATATATATATTAATGTGTTACGTAGAATCGCTGCTACGTGCGGAGAAGATAAAAAAACTTGTTGTGATAATAACGATGTTAATAACCAGAGCGATTGCCGAGATCGTGTGGAAGAGTCGAACGACCTGTTCGCAGAGTTGGACGACATCGAGTTTATACTACTCGCCAGTAGCACGTATTTTAAACGCGCCGACGAGACGATTCACTCGCGCGCTCGTCGGCCTCTTTCATCAGCATAAACGCGCGTTGCGGCGACGAACAATTAAAGATTCATCGAGATTCAGGGTGGCACACGGGAGAACAGTGTGTCAAGACTCGGAGACATTCTAGAGCACGGTGATCCACTCGTAGCGATGCGATAATTATGAAATCGGTAAGGGACAGATGCAACGAGCGCAAACGCTTCTACGATACACAGTACACATAGCAAGTGAATCACGATCATAGGACTGTCTCGTTCGCAAACACGTTACGGTTCACGGATTGTGGAGGTCTCATAATATTCTCGCGTATACAACGTTTAAATAAATTGTCCGCCATACGCGGTGCACGCGCTATATTCCTCGACGAGATTATAGCGAATAAGTTGAACGAGAGTAAATACAGACATTGCCGCGTGCGATCTGCATAATAGCAGATCCTTGGACGAAAGGCTCAAAGTTCCGTAATTAACGCGACTATATTTCGATATCGTGGGCTTTATTAGTTCGAAACATTGTAAGAGATTTTTCCTGGTCTATCCACTTTTGTAACATTTTGTCATTACACGCGCAACACAGTTCGTTCGCGCGATCATTTCGTATAAATGCTAGGTGCGTTCCAGTTATTACAGATTATCTCGCAATCGCGTCTCAAATGGACATAAATCTGGGAAATGTGCGAGAATAATAATTGTCGATCGAGACCGCGTACGAGCGCACGTGTCGATGACCCGTGTTTATGTGAGAGTAACGTTGCGACGGAGATTGCTCAAGAACGAGAGACCGGCTACGAATCTGCTATTTTTTAAAGGATATCGCGTCATCGCCGTCGGAGACGATGAGCTCAGAATTTGCGTTTCCTGGACCGAGCTTCTTCAAAATGATCTTTAATTTTTTTTTTCTCTCTTTTAAATCTCATTCAAAAACTTAATTTTTTTGTATTCTTTCCCTCATCAATATTCTGCCGCAATAAATATGATCCTTTCATCCAAAAAATACCTTTTTTTTTAATATCACATTTGAAAACTCTGCGCATTGAAGAAAAAATCAACTAAATTCAAAGATTTCATGATTCCGCAATATTTCTGCCGCGAGAGATAATAAATCGGCGCTGTCACGCGTTCGACGTGCAAATGCGCGAACGCCGTGCCACTCGTTACTACAACTCTATACGATCTTCTTTTTTTACCCGACCTTGTTTCGATCGATGCGGCCTCGACGGTCGATCGTTACGAAAGTTTGATGAATCGCTAATTATTATCTGCGACGGTCGGACTATAAACATGTACAAAAAAAACGATAAAAGAACGGAACCGTTAAACACGAATGAGTTCAATCGTCGGATTAATCGAGCCGCGACTATTGACCAAGCAGCGGTAGCTGCGCTTGAGAAACGCATTTGAATAGAAGGCATTAAAATAATCGCGAAACGCGCACACGCGCGCCGACCACCGCTGAGAGCGAACGAGACGAAAAAATTACTTTTCTCACAATGCGAAAGAATTACGAATGTTTCCTATCCGGAAACGCAATGTACCAACTCGCAACATATGAGTCTTGCTGGGCACGGCGAAGCTGCGCGAGCATTTCACTTCCGGAGTGACGAGCGATAGTTGGGCCATTTCGTACGCCGATTTATCATCGTTGATTCTACTCCCCGACGAGGCGCCTCTCGCGGCGCGTGTGCCAAACGCAACGTCGGAGATCCGCTTCCTTCGAGAGATCTTGTTCCTGGGCATCGGCCCCCCGGGGAATGTTTGCCGAACGAAAGTCGAGAGGACGACCGAGCCGACAACGACCCCGAGATCCGTGAGAAAGTAACAAACGAAGTTTCCACGAACAAGCGAAGTCGGTTTGTCCCGACACTCTCGGTATTCTCATTTGAAATTGCATCAGGAGCCGGTAGTGGTCAGTTTAATTGGGTAGATGCGAGGTTATCTAAGGGTAAGCGGACGCGAGTTATAGGACGCGTCGGAGAAAAGTCGCGCGTGAATATGCAACGGACAAACGCCGAGCGTGTCTCTTTCGTTTCCACATTCGGTGGAACATGCGATGCCACAGTTACCGCCGCGTACTTTACACCCCGGAAGCTATCGAGAGATATGCATCCGCAGTCCCGTATGTTTCCACGTGGGCCCGCGCGACGCTCACGCGAGGTGTGGTTGTGCACACTCGGGCACATGAGGCTGTTTCGCGCCCGACCGATATGTTATTTCCGCGACGATCTTTTGCTCCTGCTTTCGGCCTCGTATCGATGCCGAGAGAGGCATGCATAATGTTATAATACACGAAACCGTTGTGTGCGTGTATAAAGCGCCGCGCAACCACAACACGGGGAAGTCCCACTTTTCTCGATCGTCGTCACGTAATCTCGCCAGCGCGTAAGATCCGCGGTAATGCGGTAGCTCGATATTTTACTCAATCGATGATTGGCGTACCGATGGAACACACGAAAAATTCGACTTCATTTTCGAACCGGAAGAACGACGTGTTATTACAGAAACATTGGAAAGAGTGCTCTTTCATTTTTATATCTATCGAATGACTTTATTCATAAAACTCTATATATATATCTTTTTAATGCATGATAGTTAAAAGAGGGTCCACAGGACCGAGGAACGCGTACGAATTGAATTCAAAAGTATCTACAAAGTTTCGGTTGCATTGGCTTGTGTTTCTAAGATTTAATGATATCCCTGCTGGGGCGGTGGTCCATAAACCGGCGCCGGTTTGTCCGCCGAAGATGCGCCGCTGATTCCGAACACCGCGCCGATCAACGACGTTACGAGGTTCACTCCGCCCCCGAGAATGTCCTTGATCGACGAACCGACGAGTCCCAACGGATTGACACTGCCGGCTGGCACCGCGTTCTGGAAAAGACGAAAAACTCGACGGTGAGACGGTTCGATAGATAAAAAATAACGTATGTAATAATCGATAACCCACATTTCCGTAAGGCAAGTAACTCGAGTCGCCCGTGTTGCTACTTCCGGCTGGCACAGGACCCTGTCGAGAGGGAAAGTCGAGGGAAAGGCAACATTGTAATGAAATCCTCGGAGAGCAAAAAAGTTTTGTATTACGACGATCTTTCGCTGGACACTCACCGTCCCGTGATGTTGAACGAAATTTTGCAACTGTGCACTGGGAGGAGGAGGAGGAGGTTGAAATCTCTGCGGCACGGTGGCGTACGGCCTTTGGGTCGTGCGTTGAACGACTCCGTGATAATTCACCGAGTTGATGGGCGCGGAAATGGGTTGGGGCTGTTAAAATCGAACACGTAAATTCAATAACGAGTCAAACACACAGCGGGGGACTTCAAAACAATAGAAAAAAAACAATGAGAAAAAAATTAAAAACGCCTCACGTTGAGAGAATACTTGTGGTGTGACGAATGGATCTGTTGGCCTTGAACCCCGAATCCGGTACTCGTTCCAGTGTTTACACTGCCGGCTTGAACGGGACCCTACAAGCCGAAAAACGACATTCATTAAGGTCTGTGCTCAAAGGATACAGCGATTCACAAATTAAACTGACTTGTCCGTAGGGTGGGTTAGGCGGTGGCGGTCCGTAGGCTCCAGGACGATTTTTTTCCTTGCTCAATGGGCCACTGAGGCCGGCGCTTGTACCAGACAAGACTGCTGCAACGAGAGCACCCACGTCGAGACCACCCGGTTGGCCAATTCTAAGATCCTGGGTTCGCAAAAAAAAAATTCGTCGTATCCACAAGCGCATACGCTATTGTCGGATCTGAATCATTAACATAGCGAGTTTACAAAACTGACGTACCTTGCTGAGTCTCGAAACAATGGCTGCGGTTATGGCCGAGATTGGCGAAACACCATCGGGCCCCGGCTGACGAGAGAAGCATGACAAAAAATGGTATAAGAAACCATTGAATAGTAAAAAGTGTCAGTTACGAATATACGTGACTGCTCGAATTGTGGTCAGGATAAATTGCAGGTCAATTACCTGTGCGAGCGGCGCGATAAACGCTGAGATGAGCGACGCCACGGAAGAGCCACCACCGGTTCCCTGGGTATTGTAAAAGATTCATTAAAGATACAAATTTTATTACGGTGGTATTGATAATGCGTGAAATTGCTAATACATACGCCGCTACTGGCAGTGAAGATTGGACCGCTGAGTGGACCAATGAGCGGTCCTACTAACTGCAACAACGGTCCCAAGAGCGCACCTACATCGCTGCCCATGCCGTCCTTGCCCTGAGGTCATAGAAATAGTTGTGTAATTGATCGATTTATCGGATACTCCAATCTATAACCATTCATACATCATTCCTGAATGAGCAATGACGCTCGATAAGCCCTTGAATCGACTTACGCCAATGATCGTTTGTATAATAGGTCCCAACATCGCAAGAATGTTCGGCGAATCCGGATCGTTCTGCAAACATAACAATTATGAACTATACGCATAGTCAATGAAATTCGCCCAAGATGTGATATTCAACTTACGCCGAACAGTCCCTCGAACAACGGTAGAGCAGATTCGATTAACTCAAGCAGATCGGTGTCGCTCTCCGGCTACAACAACAAGCAAACTCACAGTAAAAAAATTAATTGCATACATTACTTCGTAAAGGTTTTTTCCTTACATCACTGAGGTCTTCGAGAATCGGAATAATGAGAGGGAGAAGATCGTTGAGCGATCCCAAGGATCCTTCTTCTTCCTTCAAGCACAACAATATTTGAATGAGTTTTTGTCGGATATATTCGTTTATAGTTTTTAATAACGCAAGATACGATTAATTGGATAGCATCGTGCCATTTCCAGATAAGCACAAACGATTGATTGATCCCGCTTTATACCTCCTCCGAACTCTCCTCGGATTCCTCGTCGTCGTCGTCGTCGTCGGCATTACCATCATCATCATCATCATCATCGAGCTCCTGCCTCTGCGACGTTTGATTTCTTCTTTGTCGCGGCGGTTCCTGTGGAAACGACGATAATGAGAGAGGCCGGCGGAGGGCTCGACGGTAATGGCCTAGTAAGAGTACTTTCTTTCTCCTTTCATTATGTCGTCGAAAGCGAAAACCCGGGGAAACGGCATAAAAGTATCTCGAGTTTTATTGTCGCACATACGGGCGCATATGTTCCGCGAGCATAGCGCGGCACGCAAGTATATATTCGTTACGCAACCGTTAACGGAGCCTACTGTGCGTTCCAATAAGAGCCTTCCCGGTTGATCCTGCTTGGGTAAGAGGTCAGTGGCACGTCGAGGAAAAACTGAAAGACTCGAGAGTTTAAATTGAAAACATGGAGAGAGTGCGAAACCTGCGCATAAATTATTCCGCTATTAAACGGCCTATGTACCTCTGACGTATGAACCCGTAAAGTCATCATCGCCTGGTATCAAATTCATCGTTAGTGTAACGATTTCGAAACTGTGACACACGTAAGCAATTACCGCGCGAGTTTCACATATACCGGTTTTTCGAGGACGAATTTCTCGATTAGAAAAAAACAAATGCGATTTTGCTCAATTTATGCATAGACTTATCGAAGGATAATTGGCGCAGTTTTATTAGTTCAGTGAGTCGCCTCGCATACGAGACTCTGGGTTAAAGCGGCTCGTACAAATTTCGCCGAAAGAAAACGAAAAAAAATGCATTTAGGAACTGATATGTCGTTTCACTTTGCGCTACCGGATTTGTATTAAGCATACATATAAAATATAAAAACATACATAGACACACATACGTACATAAAACTGAGAGCCAATCACTTTTCTGCAATTCATCAATTTCGGATAAGACATTTCAAAGACTTTTTTTCATTTTTTTTTTTACCAATGATTAATCGTCATGTTCGGAAAATACTCTATCTTGCATTGCATTTAACTTTTTGAAAAGTTAAGTGAACTATTGACAAAAATCGTGGATTGCTTTAAAACCGTTTCCGATTGAACTGACCCGGCTTTTTGCGAATAATCAAATTTTCTATATCCATAACTTACGAATATTTAACACGAGGATTCAGGTCAGAAGTGAATCAAAATATTAGTGCGATGTTCGCGTTCAAAATTTCTATAACACGTACATTTTTTTAGACGCGCCTGCCTGCTTCTGAAGAATCGATTTATGGTCGCTGCGAGAATATAAATCGACATCGTGAATACGTACATCCTCGAATTGAATCACCGGCGGCGGGGTAAATTTCTCCGAAGGTTTTCTAGGTCTCGATTTCGTTGCCGCGCCCTTCGTCCCTTTGGTCTGAATGTTGCTGCTCTTTTTCGTGGTCGGCCTCTTCGTGAGGCCCAACATCCGCAACAGATCGCCGAGAGTGGTGAGCTGACGTTTCTCCGAAGTATCCTTGGGTTTTGTCGAGAACTCGGCTTTACCCGGTATCTCCCGACGCGGATATTCCTTCTCGAAGTAGGGCGGGAATTCGTCCGGCGGGTCGCGGGTCTCCTCGTAACCGTTGCGCGTCGGTTCGGGCACGTTTTCTCGCGTTATCGTAACGACCGCCTCGAAGGGTACGGAAATAATAGGCCCGAGATTGTCGCTGTCCTTATTTTTATTTTTCGCCAAAGATGATTTTCCGTCGCTGCTGCTAACTCGAACGTTGGCAGTCTGTTGGGCTACCGCCTGCGTGTGTTTGGGCGATTTTTTTTTATCCTTGCTTTCGATTCTATTCTTCTCGCGCTTAGTCGCTTTCTCCTTCTCGACGTAGTATTTCCTGAGCGCCTCCTCGCGATATCTTGAGATTTCAAGGTCGTCGAGTAATACGGGAAGGTAGGCGTTGACGTTCCCGTACGGCAGCACATCGGCCCGAAGCTCGTTCGTGTTTTCAATGACAGAGTCAAAGGTGCTATCGGGATCGAAGAGGCTCGCGAAGGTCGTCAGTAGGGCGCTCGAAGCGTCGGGATTGCGGGACTCGAAGCTCAGCGACAGGGGCTCCCTCTGGCGCGTTCTCGTTTCGCTCGGCGCCGCATTGACCCTTTTGTGTTTGTCGTCGACCGGGTCGTCGACGGATGCCAGTGTGATATCGATGCGCGAGGCCATCGATCGCATCGCGTTCTTCGCCCACGCCACGAGATCGTCGGCGCTCGTTATTTTGACGGGCAACTTTATCTCCACGAGCTTCGACGCTCGATCTTGCTGATAAACTTCGGACGACGAACGCGCGGACGGTGCGGGAACGAACGACGCCGGCTCGACAAGAACGAAGAGCAACAGGTACTTGGTAAGACCGAAATTGAGAGCCATCTCGACACACCGATTTTGTCCCTATCGTCTGAAATGCTCCGCGTGATCCGTCGGATCGGCGGGATATCCGAGCACTTCGTAGAATCCTCGCAACCGCGAATGTGCGTATTCGACCCGACGATGCCGATTGTTTGACAGTCAACGATAGACGAAGAAAAAATCGCTCGATCACCCAAGCTTTATAGGAGCGTATGGCTGCTCGAGGATAATGAGTGCCCCTTAGCGTCTTCCGCGTGTGATTTTCGCCGTATGGTGGATCTGCATACGCATTTTTTTTTTGTTCATGCATCGCGACCTCATTCGATCGTCGCGTATCATCGATAAAGCGACGCCCCCCCGCGGCTCATTCATATAATCGTGATTACGGGGGTATCAGGGGGGAAAAAAGAGTTATTATGCGCAATGTCGGAAGTGCGTTAGCGAGACTGCACCGACAGCGAGTCATTATGTCCTTACGACGAATCCACCGAGCGCCGCTTTACAAGCGGATAGACACAATACCTCGTGGTGAATAATCGTTCTTACATTATCGCGGTGCGACGAACCCAGTCGATTTCCCTTTCGTTCGGCGGCGAAGCGTTTTCGATTATGGTTTGTCGAATAATTATTTTTCGAAAAATAGCAAAATTATCTCCACGTTCCCACGTGGGCATCCTCGAGAGTTCAACGAAAACAGCGCGTGCGACCGTGATCGTGAAATTTCGTTCTCGACTCACCGAGACGCATCACGGCGAAGCACTCCGCTGTACAAACAATGGAAGGACGCTTTCGGCACCTTTTCCTTCGAGTCGAGTGTTCACTCGAGTAGATCGCGCGCGCTGATGAGGTGAGAGAGGTTCATACACGAGATCGCGCTATCGGCTTCCGAGCCAAATTTGTCTCGCTGACGAGTTAAACGATCCTCGCGCGCGTTTATTGACGGTGCGAGAACGTCATTAAAGCATCTCGCTTTTCGTACACTCGTCGCGGACGTCATTTCAATGAGAGCGGAGATACGGGTAGACATTCAAGAAACTCACAACGCGACGCTTTCATTTAGCTCGGGCTGCTCGGCATTATTATAAAACATATGTATCGCGAGGAGAGGCCAGGCGATTCCATATCGAGCTCGAGACCCTTCACTTTTTATTAAGAGTCCGTATTTTCGCCTCTTGAACTGTAAGCCGCGCGCTCGAAATTCGACCGAATTACTTTTTCTGGTTTCTCGAGTGACTGTTACTTCCTTCCTCTTTATGTCGGGTTAGTAAATACACGTAATAGCATATCGGGGGTGAATATGGACCAGTAACTTTTCCATACGCTTGATCGTTGCGATCGCACTGGGCCATATTCACCACTTTTCGTTCCGTACACACGCGTGCTGAAAAGCGTGTTCCTCGGTCCGGTGCCTCCGTCTGGCGAGCGTCGAAACAAGCTGTCGGCATTGTCTTTGTGCATTGAATACCAAGTCCGCAACATCGAGAATCACTCCTTGAATAGCGTTGTGGTGTTTGACTCGCGGAATCGCAATTCGTTTTTCTTTTCAGTTATTTCCTTTGGCACGAGCAAATCCCGCGATTATCGCGATACACTTGCTATTCAACGGCTATCCCCTTCGGTTTCGTTCTCTGGGCTTTTCGAACGAATTAATAAATAATATGTATGCGTAACTCGTGTAAATGTTTCCCCGCAAGGATAACAACATTCACGGTAGTTGGCCGCCGCGGTGGTTGTCCACCGCGTCCCGATCGCTAGAACGCCTCGCGGACTCGTTACCACTGATCGTTTAACCCGAAGCGACCGATCAGAACGATCGATAAATTGCGTTTATGTTTTTCCCGATGCGACGATTCGCGAAATAAGGAGCGCGCCAATTGAAACGTTCGATACGCAAGGAAATCGATTCAATCCACTGACGTACATTTTTTCAATGGGAAAATGCAAGCCGAAGAGGGGCAACGTGAAGTCCCGCGAGCGTGAAGGAACGCGAGAATTATTTAAGCCACGGTAATTCAGTGTCTCTTTGTTGTCTCTCGAAAGGCCGGTCGCGATCTCTTTCGATCCGTTTCGCGACGCTTCGCAGCTCACGAGACTTTCTCCCGCCGAGCCATAGAATCCCCTCGTTGTTTAGGCTGCCGGTTGACGAAATTCACAAGATATATCCGAACACGAGAAGGTGACGCGGATACATCGCTTCCGGCGCGCGATAGAGATGCGACGAAATTCGATAAAATTTTGATCCAAGCCGAACCGCGCGCAACTCGCTCGCTTCGAAACTGGAGACATATATATTAGAGCGTAGGTTTCTTTTTATTGAGATATACCGCGAATCGAATCAAGGCCATTTTTATGTTTGAGTTACATTTGCGCAACGGACTCGCGTCTTAAATGGGAAACGGTATGATAATACCGCTGACCGGTTACACTTTAGGGAATACCTACGCGTTATAAAGAGTGTTATTATTCGAGCGGAAGAGCCAGCGCCGGAGGGATAATGTATATTATCGGGAACACGTCTGTGGCAACCGGCGTTCTTGAATTTCGGGTTTTCATAGACCGTGAATTAGTTTCGTGACAAAACTGACCGTGCGGTGGCGACGATTTTTCGTTGATGCTCGATGCTCGGCCGGTTAATCCACTTTTGCGCCACGAACGAGCCGGACCGGGGATCTGAAAAGTGAATCGCTTTTCTCGAAACCCGACGATACCTCGAGTCCCGCTGTGACGACCGCCGCGTTACCGGAAGCAGAACAACGCTCTTGGAATTAGTTACGTGACGCGAAGATCGGTTACGCGAATTGTTAAGGTAACCAGTATTCGTCCACGTGTTCCTCCGGCCAAATGGCAATAAATGAGTACAGACATAGAACGTAATCGAAACAAACAGGAATAGTGATATGCTCGTAAAAATGAACGAGCCCCGGTAAAATGAGGAGCAGTTAAAAATAAGTCATATACATGCTCGCTTAGGGGGAACGTACACATTTAAGATAATTCCTGGAGATCTGACCACGATTATTTTTAACTATGAATACGAGAAGGATGCGAATATTACTCGGTAGAATTTTTCTGATTGTTGTCCCGTAGACAAAAATATTTTCAATTGGCCATTTCACTCACGAAACTTGGGTGATATTGCTATTAGCTGTGAATTCGTCGATCAAGACTGAGGTAGTTAACGAAAGGTCAAATCCATTTATATTCCGCTACTTCACATAGAGCGATGAGAGATTCAATGCGCGAAATATTTTCGCGTGATGTTTCGAGTGAAAGTATTTAATTGGCCATACCGCTCCGATGTTTCGGTGAACATGAATTCTTCGTCTATAGTTGGACGGGGAAATCATCGTTCGATTGAAATTAAATTGCGAGTTTGCCAAGTGCAACCTGGAAATGGGGGAATGATCTGAAGGGCCTAACTCGTTTTATATAATAATAGTAACAAATATGAAGATTTTATGAATAAAACATGAAATGGATTTTAAACAAATACGTGTTAAAACAGAAAGAAACTTTACAATATAATGACTTATTTGATCATTTTAATATAGCTTGAAAAAAAATTTAAGATCACTTTGTAAAATTATAGGTTTAGCAGTTTTATTATTGATCGATAGTCGCCAATTTTTTAATTTCCGAGTACATCAAATTTACCACTATTTTTTACAATGTGTGTAAGCCTATATAAATTTTGTAAAAAATAGTTAGTTTTTTCCCGTTAATTGACGCGATAAGATCGTTAAAATTATCCTATTGAAAAAGGATCTAAAAGCCCTAAAAAAATACGCAAAATTTTACTATTTCACATGAAAATGCATTGAATGTGATGGATGACAATATCTCTTCTACGAGACATTGAACGACTATTTGTCCTCAACCCCTAAGCGCAATAAAGTCGTACGCGCGTACTTTGGGACGGGAAGAGTGTCGTTACTCGGTTCAGTCAAAAGTTTTGACAAGGCGACAGATAATATTGCAAGAAAACTTGCCTATCGCAGTAATAAGACACACGAGTTGACAGTGACAGGCATCAGGCATGCGGCTGTCGCGACAATAATGCCGCAAAGATACTATTTTGCGAGATAGTCATAGCCAATGATTATGTACTCGTGAGGTCCACGAGAGACGAAGCAGAAAGTAGGTGCAGTAAAAAAAAAACGAAGATGGGCTTTCTTGTGTTTTTTTTATTTATTTATTTTTAATCATCGACTAAACGATAATTACGAACGAAACGCCAACGACATTGCAAAACTCCTGTCCTATTTCATCGCGGGTACGTGCGGAATTTTGGGTGTCTCTTTTCCGTCTCTCGTGTCGATGTTGCCAAATGATGAGGAACCACGAGGCACGCGAGATCCATAAACCGTTATGCTAATATGAGCAACGTTTCGCACGATGCAACGTTGAAGTCACGGAGCTTCGTGGTCGCGAATCAACTTTGTTGAACTTTCGAAAAATCACACGAAATTGTCTCGTGTACGCGAGATACAGTAACCTTCCTGGTTTCTAAATATTTGAGTTGCAATTCGTACGAAGCAAATCGCCCGGGTGCCCGCAGTTTGGAAACGATCGGTCGATTAGGAAGGATTGAGAAAAAAAAAACCGAAAGTCCGGAGGAGGTAGAATCCCGAGAGCCGTTTCGCTCCTTCCAGGCTCGCGAGATCAGCGCGCAAGGACGACGTCCAAGCTGATTTCGTCAAACGCTATAGTGGTCGTTAATCGAATTATTTTCTCTTCGCGCGACGGTTCATAGCGATTAATCGTGAACGCAAAATATATATGCTTCGATGAAATCTACCTCGATCCTGAAAACTTCTGACGAGAATTCGTCACGGATGATCGGCTACTGATAAAATGGAATTGCCGGAATATCTCTGTGTAATTACTCACTGAGGTTCCTCCAGAAGCTGGAAGTAAACATCGTTAAAGTTTTCCAATTGCCGATCTTTATCGCTACTAATTGAGCGTCTCCCCTCGATGGATATTCGCAATATATCGGTAATCCTGCCGATTGGTCGAATCGCCAACCAGGCTGACTCCCGCTTCGTAGCTTCAAAAATTCGTAACCGCCGCTTGCGTTACAAGTTATTACTAAATTCAACGAATTTTTCATCGCTAGTTCAGGGGACACATAAATCTCTATTGTGTTGCGTTTTTACGTGCTTGATTGAACGTGACGACCTCTCGAACGCTCTCGCTCTTCTCGTAATCCTTTGGCAACGAGCCCGAATTGTGTTATTGTGTCCCGCGTCATCTATCCTCGTTCTTGTTTTGGTCCTGCAACGAAAATTTCATCCGTCGATATGGCCGAGACTCTCTCGCGTGTTTTAACGATTATCTCCCAAAAGGATAGAACGTTTCGTTAACAAGTGCAACGTGTACTTACACGAGAAACGATCCTGATAGAATAACAAACGCGTTTGAGGAAGGAGACCCCGAAGCCCGACGAATCCCCCGGTCGAAACGCCGCGTCCCGAGAATCCCTTCTTCTTCTTGCACTCCTCATCACATGGGTCCCCGTCTCGACGTCGTCGGCAGCCGTCGATGTCCAAGCGGGCCGCCCGCGGGAGATCTCGGGACAGAGAAGTCAAGTGTAGCATGGAGGTGGCGGCCGAGGCCCCTCCTGCTAATAAAAGCCGCTCACTAAGCCCGGCCACACAGACAGTCACAGCCAGAGCGAAAGAGCAGAAGCACCGGCGAGCTTCACGCAAAATTCTCGTTTACGAGTTTTTGAGTTTTCATTTAAAATCCGAGATTCATCTCGGATATCCGTGTCAGTGGTGAGTTCTCGAGTATTCGGAACTACCGAGTTCTCTTCTTCCTTGTTCCCTTTACCCGCCCTTCCTCGACGATAAACACGGAAAGAGTCTTCTTCGTTGTCACATGAATCACAGTGAACGTGCGCTACAAACTCTGTGTCTTTTTTTGTTTCTTTTCTCCGCCCCGAGATACTCTCAAAAAGTGTTTTAGTTCTGTATTTCTCGCGAGTGACGTTATAAAACGAAAAGCGTAATTCTTGTAAATTGATCTCTTGTCCAATCGCCTTTCGCGAATCGACTGGTATCAATTTCTTTCATCGTCCTTGTACGTTATTCACGTGGACGCCCTCGCCGATTGGCCAAGCGTGCGTGCTGAATCTATATTATTCTTCGTTCGTGATTTCGTCACAGTCATCCTCGTGTTCGCAATCGTAGATCGAGACTCAACCTTGCCACCGTGATATATTAAACGGGATTTTTTTTAGTAAAAAATACGTGCAAGGTACGGGATTCAAGAGTTGCCGATGATCGGAATTAATGATCGATCGGATATCGCGGGAAGCAAATAGAATCCATAAATAACGCAAACGCAGTTATTAACTCATTGACGAGAGAGTACAACAGTTTAACGACAGTGTCCACGTTGCTTTTATATTAGTAATAAATAAGTAATAGAAAGTCGAACCTTAAACCTCTTGTATATATCCTTTCACTCAGTTATTGGCATCCATATAATCTCTATTTGCGGCAACTGGGGCCGATAGTTATACGGGTAGAAAAGGTTCTCGCGCGTACGTCTGGGTATCGAAAGGAAATCGCGAAAAAAATATATACATTCGCCATATATTGTGCTGGTAGATTATGCACGTCCTCGAGAGTACAGAGCACGTGTTCGAAAAAAACAAAAAAAAAATGTAAAAAAAAAAATGTAATATTTTTCCCGCCTAGCTTGTCGCGGGCCGTAGTCAGGCTCTGGCCACGGCGGTATTCGAGACTTTCAATTTGCTCCTCGAAAGTGATAGTCTCGACGCGGCGTGCTCGAGAAAGGCGAACCACCCGATCTCCCCTCCAGCGTTCGGCTCGCGCCTCATCAATTGGCCGGCACTGGTTACTCGTCGCTTAGTCTGAATTCTCTTTTCGTGTAAATCGATTCGATCCTTTTTTCCCCACTCAATTATTCTCAGCTCCATCGATCGTTCGCTTAATCCAATACTATTTCGTGATCTTTCTTCTTCTATTCTTGCAGCAAAATTGTCGAGAAACGGAACTGAGGTAGAACAAATACCATGAAGTTGACAATAACGATATTGGTTGCCGCATTCGGTGTCGCTCTAGTCAGCTCTATTCCCGTTCCCGAAGAACAGTCTCTACGATCGCAGGTAAGAGTTTCGCGCGGTGGTTGAACGTGTATGACAAAAAAAAAACCTCGTTCTAGATATTTGCACTGCAATCGATTATATCGTAGTTATCGATGTAGACCCGCCTGCGCGGTACATATTATTAAAAACGGTTTTTCCGAGTTTATCGCCCGCTTCGCTCGCGACAAATAACGTTCGAACTTTGCCCTCGAATAACATCGTCTATCCGAGTACATAATAACGACAATTCCGTTACACCTGAACGTTCGATCGACGAAACGATGATGATAGTAATAAAATATAATAAACGTTTGTCCTTCTGCGTGGTTAAAATATTCGAACGATCAAAATCCCAATCGACTTTCACCGGAATTCGGCGAGCTATGATTACTCAACTGTGTATATATATCTATATACGTTAGCGGCTCGTTCCGGCGCGGCCAACAAAAGCGGTCACTTTTTGTTGCACGCGTTAATCGATTACGCGATGTCCGTTAATCGCGCGCGCGCCCTCCACGTGTTCTCTTCCTCTCTCGTGCTTTATCGGCCGTGAAAGCGAATGCAACTACTCTAATACGCAATTCAAGAGTGCGAATAGTAGAAATTTTACGGAAAGTACCCAAGTCGTATCGCACCACAGCAAATCGCTGTACCGTGCATTTGTAACCGTGTTATTGTCCCGCATTTGAATAGCGTAGGATACGCGCGCGGAGGACGAATGGGATAGAGGAACTTGAGATAATCTCGCCGGCCTACCGGCAGGATAGGATCGCGCACGTGCAGACTAGTCTGGTCTAGGAAAACACGTTACTTGCCCGACTATGCGCCGGGGGGGGCTTTACAGCCTTTGCTTCGATGACGTACGTTTGGCGCGTTCCACTCTCGCGCTCGAAAGTAACGTGCGGAGCTCTCGCATCTCTCGAACGTGATTTTCCACGTCGTAAAGCGCAGCAAACAGACTCGCACCGTTTCCGAAGAGTAGACAATCTCGTCTT
The DNA here is from genome assembly GCA_963924025.1 of Ischnus inquisitorius. NCBI lineage: Eukaryota > Metazoa > Arthropoda > Insecta > Hymenoptera > Ichneumonidae > Ischnus > Ischnus inquisitorius. The sequence goes on along the minus strand of OZ001245.1, from coordinate 14,026,571 downwards.
CTGCGCCACGTCCCCGCCCGCCCACCCGGTTGAAACTCTCTCGTGCGCCAGCGGCGAATACAAAGCTTCGCTCTCGGTTATCCGGCGAGATCTTCGCGATATTTCCACGCGGACATAGCTACTAATTGTCGCGAAAATTCTCCGCGAAGCACGAAGTAATAGAGCGAAGTCACCGAAGCGCGACTGGGAGTTGGACACGTAGAGATGAAAATATAACCAAGCCGAGAGTCGCGCGACGTCTCGTAGTACAGTTTTGACGAGACTCGACGTTCCCCGTTGTTCTCTGTGGTTGCACCGGTTAGTTTGAGACTCGGCTACAAAACGAGCGCGAGCCCATTGTTACGGACAATTACCAGAGCTTGCATAGGTACCGACTCGGCTGCCACTCGTCGCGCTAGATAAAAAAAATCGTTTCGCGAGTAAACTCGCTTCCGTTTCGGCGAATAAACACACGACGCGCAACGTCTTTCGGAAGGGTTTCTCGTCTACCGCGCCGCGTGGACGTTCGGCGAAATGTTATAGAGAGGCGAATCGGATGAAATAACCATGTGGAATAACACCAACACGCTTCGCAACACACCGATTGCATAAAGCGCGAGTCAAAGCGTGTTGCGCGCATGCGCGCCGGAACACCGGTTACAGAGCCCGATAGGAGTCGCCAAACGGGCAGAGACGCACGAACGCGAACGAAAATGTATGTATATATGCGTGACAATCGTGCGCGCTCACGAGCACAAGGGAACCGATCTACACAACGGCCGCAAGAAAGCAGCGTCGAGCGTGTAGAAGCCAAAAGCAAGCGGCGGAGGTGGCCAACGAGCGCGAGCCTCTCGAGCGCTTTCACCTTCTAGCGTAGCGGGCAGAACTCGCCAAGTGCGAGGTCACCGCGGACACTTTCTTCGCTCGATCGATGCTTCGATGGGAAAGTAAAACCGGCAAAGATAGACGGCCGCGCTACACACGCTGGGACGCTCCTCTCGCGGATAACCGTTGCGTTTATCTCATTCGCGTTGAAAAGTAAAGAGAAAAAATGAATGAGAAAAAGTAAGCGAAAAGAAAAAATTCCTTTCAACGTCGAGCTCGCGGAGGCGCGATACAATCATGCGTGAAAATATGTATTATGCTACGAAAACGCTGCCGAGTGGACAACGGGGGGATTTGCTCTCTCGCGTCTGCAGCATGTAATCGCCGCGTGGCTATGCCCGCCACAGCTTTGAGGGAAAGTGGACCGAGAGCTACGAGAGTTGAGCAACTTATACTACGCTACACAAGTCGCGCCGCGGACGTAGATACACCCCGCGCGCCTCGTCGCTCCTGGATAAGCAACCGAGCGCGAGCAATCTCGCGCTTTATCGGCGATTTTATGCGAGGATTGCAAAATTATATTGCGACTATCATGGCCAGCGGGCACGTTAACGCGCGAACTCGAAATACTCGTGGATTTCATCGTTAATCATTGTCGCTGCTCGTTTCGGCAATGAACGATTCGTCAATGAAAAAAATTTTGGCTTACAAAAATTTGCATCTCCATGTTTCAGGCGCTCGATCGTTTGTTAATGGTCGAGGGGGAGAACGAGGAGGCGCTCAGGAGCAAAAGGACAATCGGCGTTCTTCGCCAACTGTTTCCAGGAATATCTCAGGTGAGCTCGAGAATTATTTAGCGGAATTACTTTCGCCGAGTTGAGATTATCATACGTGATTCTTCTTAACGTAAAAAAAAAATGTTTATCACACGGAAAAATTATTAAATGTTTACCAATTTTTTTTTTAGTAGCTCTTGATTTTTTTTTGTTTCAATATTTTTTTGCATAGAGATGCTCCAGTAGTCATGAATATGTTACGGAATATATCGTTATGTCCCGCGTGGCGCGCTGTTGTGCACATCAGCATTCCGAGCGAGAAAGTAACTCACTTGGCACGGCAAATGTTCGTCCTGTCTTTGCCTATACGCGTGCCATACGCGATCGCGAGTTACTTCGCCGCTACGCACTCTCCTCGTGCATTTAATGATTTATTAAACTCGCCACGCGATGCTCGTTACGCGTTTTGCGTGGATAGCCACGGATGCCCCTCGGATTCCGTCGGCCACGATGTTGGCGCAATTGTTGCGCCTTTAAGGAAGGCTACCGATTCGACGGTTATATATCCCAACGCTGAGAGGATCTCGACGCGCAGATTCTCGAATCGTGCGTCCCGGTCGTGGAACGCAGCGCGGAAAGCGCTGCAGCGTAACGGCGAGCGGAAGGAAGGAAAAACTTCCGTTCCTCCTCGATTCTTCTCGAGAAACTGCGCGGGGATTCCCCCGGGCGATCGTACGGAAAATCGTTCTCCCGCGACTTTGCGTCGATCTCTGCGAGCTACCGCGCGAAATCGCGTGACGTTCCAACATCGCTGAAGCTCGAGACTATCCTTTTTTTTCCCAGACGAATGAACTTGTCAAAGACGTAAAAAGACCTCGCGCGAAATGATACCGATTGTCCGTTCTCCTGTAAACCTGCTCGTTTCCATCCGGTAATGATCGATTCACTCCGCGGCGCGATTTCGTATTTAACGATCGTCTCGGCTGTTGGCCGAGTCGCGATGATTCTTTCCGTGTACACACCGCGTCCTGCACGTCGCTACTCGCGCCGAGGGGGCAACAAGTAGCACTTGTACTCTCGACACTCCGGGATTTGTGGAGCCCGCGCGCACACGTACTGTAATTGTTCAATAAGAATAAATGCCGAGAACGAAAACGAGTGGCGCTTTGGGCACTCGAACGTTGAACGAGACGGGGCACCTCTGCGTCACTCGTCGAACACCGTTTTCGTATGCACACAGAGAGCGAGGAATAATTATCTCGCAACTTGCGTGTGCAATTTTTCTTTCTTTCTTTTTTTTTCTTAATCTCCATCGCATTTCCGCGAAAGACGTCCTCGCGATATTTCCGCAATAAGCCGACTCTCTAGTTGCTTATTTGTGTACTATTTATCCGTAATTCTTCGCAGCTGGTCCCGTTACGTGCTAGCCTCGGGCCACATATACTATCTCGGTGAGCGCCATGCGAGGAGAAAATGCAAAAGAAAATGATAGATTCGCTATCGCGAGCACGTCTCTCCGTTCTCTTCTTCGTTTGGTATTCTAACAGACGAATCGACACAATTTCCCTCGTCTTCGTCGTTCGTAACGTGTTTTTTTTCTTAGCAGCGAGTAGAACAAATTACGAAATTCACGTAAAACATTGTTCTGGACAGCAGTGTGCCATTTGAGCTATCCAAGCGTGTCGCATCATATGCAAAAATAACCGCGGTGGACCGCTGTGTTGAATGGAAATAACGCGATTGTACCAATAACCCGTTTGCTCAACATTTGATGAAGCTCACGAGTTCCTACGACGCAAATTCTCGAAGGAAAAAAAGCCCCCCTCGCCGTGAACAGGTCCGGATTGCAACAACTCTCGAATTGTGTTTCCCTGTAAAGCCGCGCGATAAGCGACGCTCATCCATGCAGCGCGGAGCACAACGAGCTCCGATGCCAATAAGCAATACGACTTTACGTAACGAATCTCGCAGAACTCGTTAACCCATTCGAGTGCCCGCGAGGAAGTGAAAATCGTTGGATGCGCGATTCGCTCTCACCGATAGTGAACGTCGTTGATTCGATTAGCATTTCACCATTGAACGGAATTTCGAAAAAAAAAAAAAAAAACAAAAAAAAAAGTCAATGAATCATCAGGATCGCTTCCGTCGGCCCGGATATGGTGAACATTGATTTTCTCACTGATTCGAGAATCGCTAAGACCTCTTGTTTTCTAGATGATCGAACAAAAGGTGAACATGATAACGTCCGAGATAATCAGGGTCCTCGGACCCACCATTCTGCGGCAAGTCCTCGGTGGCGGGGGTGGCGGTGGAACGAACTCGAGAACCCCCGGAATGTCATCTGGAACGACCGTGGAAATAGAGTCGCCCCCTAGCGACGACGATGATTCCACTTCCGCCTCTTCGTCTTCTTCTTCTTCTTCCTCTTCCACGAGGCTGAATAGCGGCAGAGTCTCGATATCCTTGCCGACGTATCCGCCCGATGAGGATGACGCGACATCAAGTTCCACGGCAGCGAGCAAATCCACGCCCGCCTCGTCGTCCACTGCGAGTTCCACCACGAGCGAGAAATCTTCGGTATATGAATCGAACGACGACGAAAGAAAAAAATGGGGAAGAGAAACGATGTCGTCAAGATTCTCCGCACTTTTGGGACCGTTGCGAGAGAAACAAGACGAATCGTGTTGCTCAATCATAATTCCTCTCTTGTGGGACCGGATGGATCATATTCGCTGGACATTCGTGCACCATATCATGCGCACACCACAGTCGGTGGGCTTGCGGAATCAATCGACAATCCTAATATATGTTCTTCATTAATACGGTCTTGGGTGCACACAGACTGCATCGAACCATGTGTCGTTGGCGTTGAACCGCTCACATCGACTGAAGCATTAGAAAAAAAAAAGCGTCGTCGATCGGGATCTGCGATACGGGACCGAGGGATCCTGAAAACTCGGCGCATCTCACCCTTCCCTCGGGGTGGGACATCTTTGAATCGCTCACTGCCTCTGGCTCTCCTACATTTACTGCACTTTATCGTGGTCCTTTGGTTCTACATCTACATGCATAGTTTTTTTTTTTTTCGTAATCACGGTTTTCGCAATCGTTGGTTATTGTTTTTTCTTATCGTTTCTCGTTTCGGCGACACTCGATCGTTGTTCTGTTATCGATCGCATTGGAAGGAATTAATACATAAACGTGTGGTGTAATGAGGGGCCGCGTGAACCGGACCTCGCGCGACTGAATCGTTCATTCCAAAAAATTAACACCGTGAAATTTTGTCATTTCGACTCAACGAAACGTTGAACGATTTCAGGACGTGAATCGCGAAGCGGAGGATCGTCTGACCGAGGAAACTGCCGAGTCTCAGAACAACGAGGTGCGAGTACAATTCGCGGACGATCAGTCGGGTTCAGCAGCGAACGAAGCGGTGGAATCCGAACTCGCGCCACTCGAGGACATCGAGGTCAGTGACGACGAGAATCGTAACAAGAGATTCCTCAACTTCGGATTGAGCGCCGGTGCGCCGGCGGGCGGCGGTGGAAGCGGTGGCGGTTCCGGCAACTTCCTCTTCGACATCATCAGGGTGAGTTTCGATTGACCTCACGACCATCCCCTCCCGTACCGAATAACTCGAATTCCTATCTCCGATTAATTATATCCTACTTTATCCCAACGAGTCTCCTTCGCGTGTACTTGCACATGTGTTAATTCGTTACAGTCGAAACGACACTAATTGCTCTTCGCGTGTGTTAACGCACTTCCGCGTGTACGACGCTCTCAGGAGTTGCAAAATCGTGCGCCGGGACCGCGCTCGAACGTGCGCGAAAGAAGAATCGTATGCGGCGGGCATTCGTCGATCGTGTGGGGGCAGACGGTGAACGGTAGTTTTCGCTTAAAAAAAAAAAGATCACAAGGGCACGGTGAAAGTGAATCCTCGTGGGTTTGCAAGGATCGCTCGTGTACCGACGTTCTCGGAACTCGGATCGCGTTCGAGTCATTGACATTGTCGTGCGAATGCATTTTTTTTCATATAGCCTGTATCAAGATCATAGCCAGGGCGAGCGAAGGAAACGCGCGCGTAACGACCGACGACGTCGCCCCGATTCGACGAAGGCTTGAGGAATCGTTCCGTCTAATTTCACAACCGCGGGTGTTCGGGTACAAGTGTAACCGCGAGTCTCAATCGACAATCGAGCGATCGGCGGGCGCTAACTCTTGATTCGGTATTGGCGGAACGAGTTTTTTTCTTCAATTTTTTTTCTACTCTCGTTCGACGCGGCGTATTGCAACGACGATGCTATGCATACTAGAAGCGGGTTCGACGGGAGCGCGATTATGACACGCGAGTCTCTACGTGGTTTTCCCGGTTATTGAGCATTTCTTCAGCCACGTCTGAGAATTCAATCTCGGGCAATCATCGACCGAGACCGATTCTCGTAGCGAGAAAAAGAAAAAAACACGCTCCTTCCCAACAATTTCCACAATTGAAACCTCTCACGGGCTGCGTGAAAACGAGGTTCTACGAAATCGTCTATAAATACACTGTGTCGTACTTCTCATTTCAGCAATCCGATTAATCTCAATTGTTATCATGCCCTTGTGTAACGATTAATTAGAAATACGTTATAATACGTTTAACGATGGTCGACAAGTCATTACGATAATCGAAGAGTCATCGCTCTTTTTGTGATCACTAACGAGATTCCTTGCAGCAACAAAACGATCGATATATTTTGAAGAATTAGGTAACCGCGAGAAGAAGACACTACGACGACGACGAAGAGTACTCGAATCGCATCGATTATTTGCACGAGGGAAAAGCAACAGCCGCTATGCCGACGCAGGAGAATCTCTTCGTAACGAAAAACTATTTCACGAAAGGACTGATGACAGAGAGATAGAGAAAGAGAAAAAAGAAACAAAAGAGAAAAACATTTTTAACGGAGGAAAGAAAACGAAAAACGATGATCAGTAAAACAAAGCTCGTCTTGTCTCCTTAGCAAGCCGCCGACGGGGCGGCTAGAGCGGCAGGCACGGTGTACCGCGTTGTAGCGGGAACGCAAAGCCTCGGTCTAGGTCTTAGCGCCTCGCGTGACGTGGGTCCCGCGCCACCGGCCGCTCCCGCTCCCGCCGCAGCCAGTGGCCCTGTCGCCCCTGCGCCGCCCGGTGCCCCAGCTGCCGCTAAGCCCGGAGCTAGTCCGCAACCACCGGTACGCCATTCCTTCCGACAACCATCATCGCCACCGTCATCAACACGAACGTAACTGTTCACTATCATTTTTCATTAAAAAAAAAAAAAAAAAAAAAAAACCACAAACATAACTTCTTCGTTACTCTTCACTGTAACAGAACACTTGACTCATACACAACTACAGTACAGTTACAAACAAAAACAGAATTTTCGAAATTTTGTGGGTTCATGAAAAATCGATTTGGAAGCCCAACACTTGGCCGATTCGACGCCAATAGTCGTGGCTCGATACAGACACAAATTTCACACTGTCACGCTCATTTGTCATGTCTCATCAAGTACCATTATCGTTCTCGCAAGACTATATCCTAATCGTATAATGCCTGAAGCACTCTATTCTACTTAACAAAGCACTAAAGCACTCGGCACTCTGTAATGCATCTCAATATTTATCTAGATATATATTTAACATCACCGTTACTGTCATTCGTCTCATTTACGTTCCATTCGATCGCGCGCAGACTTTATTCTTCCGCTCAGAGTCGCTTTTTACCGTTCCAAACTTTCGACATCTAACACAAACTTACCCAACCTTCGGCTCGGAATTTCAAGACTTTTTTTCCTTTCTTTCTCGTGTCTGTTTTTTTTTGTTCTCTTTGTTCTTGTCGTGTAATATCGAGTCTTTAACGTTTTTCTTTTTTTTTTGCATGTGACGCATGTTTTAATGTCGCTCGATCTTTAATTTTGCGGGATTAAATGTAACGAACGAAAAAATCTTTCACGCTTGCTCTGCCGTGGGTATTGTAGCGGACGTACCCCTCTGTCGCGTGTCCAAGTATCATCCGATCGCTCCACCCGCGGCCAACGGTCCCGACGCAACGCTGACGACCACCGACTTGAAACACTTTCTTTGGCGTTCACCCCCATTGTTTGCGCACGTGCGAATCTCGTTCGCGATCGGCCCCGTGCGGGGAACAAAAACGAAAGATAAAACAAACGAGAGATGCACTCCGGATATTATTCGTAGTACATAAATTGAAGATACAAAAAATCACCGAGTATTTAGAAAAAAAAAATGGTTATCAGTAGAATTGCATTTGACGGGCGTACAGTAGCGAAGCACGAGAAAAAAAAACATCTTTCATTATGCTCCCAAGATAATGTTTCCGGCAGACGAATCGGTACACTCGTTTCTCATTGGACGAACGAAGAACTAGTTCGCACCTTGCTATTACCTTGGTATCTCGACGAGATACGCAGTGCGTTATCTACTTTGTTAGTTTATAGCAGCGTCAACATTGCCACATCGCTGAATCGTCTGCCCGCATCATTATCATTCATGTGTAATTGCATATATTTTTTTTGCTCTTCTCAACTCGAGTCACACTGGAGTAAAGTAGAGGATGGATGCTCGATCTCGTGGAGTGCACTCGCGACCAACGTGCGTTTACAAAGCGAATAATGCAAATTAGTTTTTTCATTTTGCGGTCAAATTATACGCCTCGCTCGAGCGTGATTGAATTTTTATCACGAGGTCGAAGAGTCCAGCCTGTACTTCTCGTTCGTGACGAAAAAAAAAAACACAGTTACGGGTTTCACAATTATATTTTTTTTTCTATTTTTTTTATTATTGCTCACCGTATATCTCGCACTGGCCTATATATTCGTTATTTTTTTATTCCTTCACTCACGCCATTACTTGTCGATTGTAAAACGTAATGTAAAACAGCCAATACTTAGGAACGCACGATTTAGAGGATCTCGAGTAGCGGCAGGATCGAGGGGATGATGATGATGATGATGATGATAGCCGCATATAGGAGGATCCCGTGAGGAATCTTTTTTTATCGTAATCGTCCCGTTGTGTTTGCCGACGACGATTGTTGTAATGTGTGCGATCGAGAGGTGTAAGCACCGTAGTGTCGGGAGCGCTGTGTAGCTGTGGACGTCGAGGTGCATATACTATTTATATCGATAGGTATTGCGTTACCTATAGAAAAATGTACTACGCACCACGGTATATGCACGCGTCTATCTCCTGCTCTTTTGCTCTTTTTTTTTTTTTTAATAAGTTACCACGTACTTTGCAAAGTCGTTATTTGTGTAGCTCCGCAAGTGTCCCATTTTTTTCTCTCGATACCTCAATAATTTTTCCTTCAAATTTCCTATAAATTCACTTTATCCCCGAAAAATCCTCGTCTCCTCTGTCCTCGCACCGGTATTCTGCCTCTCGGTGAATCACCTGCGTAGATACGAGACAGCTTTTTTTTTCTATATTTTTTTCATCCCTTGTTGACTCGCGTCAAGACCGTTTCTTCTCGACTAAAATCCGTTACGTCGAATATTTTACAGCTCGTCGCGGGAAGCGGAAGTTCCCAACAGGGCGATGTAGCTGCGGGTGCGCCAACGCCGGGAAGGAACGACGGAACCGCCGAGGCAGTGCCCGGACCCGTTACCAGGCTCTTCGTCATCGCCAATCGAGGAATCTCGAATCTCATTCAGGACCTCATTCTCGTGAGTCTCTTTTTTTTCACCGGCGTCGTTCAATCGTCGAGATACCGATGGAACTATCTCGCCGAGATCCAATCATTAATAACGTTTCTTGTGTCAACGAACGTTTACGTAATTCTCGCAAACTCTTCCTGATACATGTTGTTGCACCTTTCGCTCTGATGATTTCACATATCAGAACTGTGTTGCACATTGCGCCGAAGTTAATTGCACTCGGAGTGAAGATATTATTGCGATTGAAGCCGCTCCGTCGCGAAGCGTCGATTGCTCCGATTTCTCGAGACTGCTGAATCACGAACGATGCAACGCCGCAGGAAGAGCGTGCGAAAATTAATTGCAACAAAGTACAAAAACTCGATAGACCGATTTATCGAACGTTCAGCCGAGTGTTATGAATCGCGATCAACCGTCGCCCATTCGATCGGCATTCGACAATCCATAATATGCCGCAATAATCTTGTCGGATTGCGGAAAATATGTATCGCTGTTTCTCGTCACGAAGATCGGGAGATAAAAAAAATTAGGCCGCAAAGTCGTTTCAAGCGCGTAGAACAGTGCGTGGTTGAAACAAAAAACGCTTAAGGCAATCCGATGAAATTGCTTCGTCAAATCAATTTCTCGATTCGATGCATTCAATCGATCGGCAATCGGCTAATTCAGTGGCGTAACGAAATTAATCGATTGACGCACTCGTTTGGGGATAACTAATTCTCCATCACCGTCGCGGAGATGATCGAGACACGCGAGCGTCCGGTGTTCCAGTTGTGAACGTAGGAATTGCGCAATATTCGTCGCTCGCCGGTCGAATCGATCGAATGGAAAAAAAAGAGAAGAAAAAATAAAATAAAAATGTTGTGAGCGACTTTCTCTATGAAATAGCTCGTCCGTTTGCCGGGCGTGTACGAAGGGGGTTGGGGCGGCGGCGCGGGGGCCGACTCGAGGTTATGCAAGGACCGCTCGCCGTGATCGGCACGCGAGAAACGCCGTGGGGCTTAACTGCTGTCGCTGGTCACCAATGGTCGAGACGCCCGAGTGACCCACCCGGAAAACGCCCAATTACCGATCGCGTTCACGGCGCGGAGGCGAGTTACGTCGACCGATGCCTTCGAAAGTCCGCCAGTTCTCGAAATGCCCGAAAGTGAACGAAATCGCTCTGGGGGTCGGTTTTTTGTTTGTTTTTCGTCCGTCCATGTATGTAGATAAAGGCCGATGAGTTTCGGAATTAAAATCCGATAATTCTGGCTGATGGCCGAATTTCTCACGGCGTTAATGATCGATGAGGCGTAGATAAAAACAAAGCAAGTTCTCGTGATCAGCCTGTTCGTTCGATTATATACATTGTCTCTACATAAGTGTGCGGTCGATAAAGCGTTAATGATGCTCACCGGGCACTTTCCTAATTGTTATTACATTGCAACACACGCGCGCGATTACATTCGGTCGGTACTGCTCGGTCGCGAGACTTTCGCAACGACGTCACGACGCCAAGGATAAGCAGGTTGCTCTTACCGAGGCGCATCGCGTACGCTCATTCGGATTAAGGAACAAAAGAGAACTCGCACGCGTAATAATAATTTTAACACTACAAAATGTTTTCTCTTGTTATGTTGCAGCGTTTGGCGGCCACGAGCGAGCGCATCGTCAACTTCAAGGCGCGACTTATCACGTCGATTATCTAGAAATTCAAAACAATAGGAAACTCATCCAACGCAACGAACGCACGATAATGAAGTTTATAACGTGATAAGGCGTGCGCCAGACTCGCGACGAAGAATATGCGACAGTGGTAATTCGCCGGTATCGTGAACAATCGTTTAGTTACAAAATATGTTCGAAAAGAAAAACTCTCCCGTCCGCCGCGTAGCGGGGAAGGAGCGTTGGAAAGTACACAAAATGATATAAGACGCCGCGCGAATTGTTACGGAAGCCAAACCATCTGCTTGCGCAGCTGTGTGATTTTGTTAGAGATTCACGACAATGTTCGAATCTCGGGTACGACGATCGGCAACGTGCTGTCAATATGAATGTTTTTTGTTTTCTTTTTTCTTCTCACTGACACACTCGTGGTGTCGTTGCCCTTTGTACCCGAGATTTCACGAAAGTTTCTCGCCCAGGAGGACAAAAAAATAGTAATGATGCAAGCGGTCGCTGCATTGGCCCTGCTACACTCTACTCTCGACCCGCTCCCCTTTTCGCTCCCTTTCTCAGACGACTCGCATTCTTATTTTCTTGTATCTCGCGTAGGTTTAACGTAAAATAGGAGTGCGTCGGGCAAAGCGGGATGTTGACGCTCAATGCTGCGAAATTTATTGTGGTTCTTTTTTTTTTCTTGTTTGTTTGTTATTGTACATAGCTCTTGATTCTCTTCTTATACTATCAGGACAGTTTTTATAAAGAATTTTTAAATTATGCCTCTTATGCATGCAGCATTGGCCGCTTTCCTACAGTCCTGCGTTCCTATGTAATGGAAAAAAAAAAACAAGAGCTGTTGACACTAGCCGCGCTATTGTTTAGGATGGATTAAGACAGTCTCACGGATGAATAATTCCTTCTACGTTTGCCTCGTCGCTCGATGCCAGGCCTCGAGACAGGCGAAGAACGATTGTAGCCAACACTATATCTCTATTCCGCTCGATTCTTTCTCTCTTTGATTTATTATGTAAATCGATTATCTTGTAGTGTAAATAAATTGTATTGCGATAAGATAAATAACAAAACGTTTCAATTAATAGAACGTCACCCACTATTTTTTCTACGAAAACATCGATGATTCGCAACGATCGAGGCGGGACTCGGAAGAAATTCTTCAATAGTCGCTCGTCCGAGATCTTTACTGTAGAAAAATATATTTGTTTTGTCGACCGTACACAAGGCTTTGCCGGAAGATATATTATGAAAATATATTAAATACGAGTTACAACGTTCACTATTGTCCGACATTTTTCGGTATCGATGTTTACACTTTATAAAATGTGTACACAGTTTCGTATATTGCATATCTAAAGCGAAGAGGATTACAATATCAATCCACGTCGTGCGATTTGTCGGCCTTTGATTCGCCGGCGTTCGTCGACGCGACCGAGGCCTTGTTACGAATTTCGTCGTTCTCATATCTACGATTGTTAGACGACGAGGGGCTCGAGAATCCCGAGTGACAGTCGCAGGAGCCCCATCGGCGTAGCTATGGCGGCGATGTCAATGGGGCGCCTTCCTCGTCGGGAATGCCGACGTAAATTGGATCGCCCAGACGCACGACACCGTTTGGTCCCTTCAGACCAAGATGTATGCCCATTACGGGACTGTCACCAGTGAAGGGACGTATTTCCGGATCGTCGATGAGTCTGTACCTGCAATCGAGCCATTGTATTGAGTATTTCATATGAATATTCGGTCCATCCTTAAAATACGAGTTGCACTGACGTTCGCAGAGTCTTGAGAGGCTCGAACTTCGGATGCTTCTTGGCAGTCTCAGGATCGATGGTTGTGAAGACGCATCTTGTGCAAGGTTTGACATTACGAAATAACACATCTCCGATCTTCACCCAGTCCCAATCGTCTTCCTCGAGCGGCTGAGCTCCTTTGACCACGAAATTCATGCGAAAATGAAGTGGGGTTACGGGGTCTTCTATTCGCGTATTGAGATCGGCTATCGAAGCCTCGTTCAGCATCGAGAAGCTCGTAGCGTCCGGATAAGCGCCCTGCAAAAAAACGTTAATTGGATAAGGAAAATTAATATCTTCGTTGACCCTGCACCAGTTTCGATGTCTCGCCGGTAATGGTTATAACGGACGCGGCGTGGCGACGAGAAGTAAGAAAAAAATAGACAATCTCACCGTATCGACACTCTCAGTGAGCGGGAAAGGCTCGTTTTTCCTCCGTACTTGACGACCCGAACGTTCTAACGGATAATAGACGAGTCTGAAGCCGACGTCTTCCTGCAGAAGAAAGCGGGACAGCCAGCGTGCAATTTCTTCGCCGCAGTCTCGCGCAGTGACCTCCTCTCCCCAAATCGTCGCGCGGAAATTCTTCTTAGGCATTTTCGCGAGATCGATATTTATCGACATCATTCCGGGAGCTCGAAGAGTCAGAACGGAATCGGCCACGGACGGCGAGACCTTGAAGATAATTGGTTACTGTTTAAATTCGTTTGTCCCACGAACAGAGACTGTAGGCAAATTATTTACTGAAGTCTTGTTCTTTCAATTCGATATTTTTCTAGACCCGTTTGATCGACTTACCTGAACCATTTTGGGATATTGTCGACCAGTTACGAAATTACCTGTGAGATCGACAACCATGAGAGTTCGATCTCTGAGCCATCCCAACTTCAAACCTAGTACGGTGCATTCCATCGAATTCTCACGTACGGGTCCGAGCGATTTGACCGGGAATAACACAAGATCGCTGAGTTCTCCGACTTTTCGCCATCTGGAGGGTGGTCGAGGTTTTTCCTTGCGGGACCAAAACCACCAAACGACCACCGCAGCAGTTCCAGCCCCGACAGCCAAAGCTGTTACGTAGGCCAGCCTCGCTTTGTCTGTAATAACAATCTAGAAATAGTACAATAAACCAGCGAGATGATGGCAAGTTTGAAATTTAAGGTGATCGACGACAGATTTTACGGAGAGAACGTGGATGACGATACGAAGGTGACTAGAACGGTAAAAAAGGAAATTTTCACGGTTTTAGAATCACTTGAAATATCCGACTTGAGGCATTGATGAATACTTAATTAAAAGAATAAGCGTACAAAATACAGATATACTTTCCACGTATATTTGACGTCGTATATCTCGATGATCCAGGGGGCGAAATCAAATAAATTTTGATAAATTTTGCTAAATGTTTGAATTTTTTTTTCGAGTATTTATAAAGTTATTTGAATTACAATATATAAAATGAAATAAAACGGAGTTTCTACTGTTATTTTTTTGCATACTAATGGCAGTTACTGCCATTTTAGGCGAGGATATTTTTGTGAAATTGACCATCGAATCTCCTTAAAGTCGATACATTACTTAAATTCACGAAGCCTCTTGGTTCTTCACTTTCGGATAACATCTTTTCATTGACCTCATTATTTTAATTATTCGCAAACAACAATAGTACCGACGTAAAAATATAACACTGTAAAAAAATATGGTAATTGGAAGAAATGGTCGATCGTACGGAGCGTAACGTCTCGGTCGAAAGAATCGACGATCGAAGATCTGTATCTATGTTTATTACTACGTTCTACTAAACGACGACTGCGACTTTTACTTAAGTTTTGAATGTGTGCCAAGTAGCAAGTTTCAATGAAATATTCAATAAAACGAACCAAAACATTGATAATTAATCAAAAGATATAATGTTTAAGATAAAGCATATATAAGACAAAAAGCATTTTGTTAATAGTATTAAGTCGGAAAAAATATTCCGAAACACTGGAGAACGAACGCAAAAACAGTTTTGGCCGCGAGCGAAACGGTAAAGTCAAGTTTATAACAGATTGGTAACGGATTTGTCGTTCCCGATAATATAATGAATGCATCCGTGGGCAATTACTTTTTTAACGCGCGACTATTTCCTTCGTTAAGTCGTCGGGCGAAGTAATCGCTGCTAACGACACACGGACAGTCGAAGAGCAGTGTGAGGTGCAAGTGCAGGTGAGTACGCGATAAGAGTAACGGTGCCCCGGGTATACTTAGCGAGACAGGTGTTTGAAACCTGTCTTGCTCGAGCACATCGCGAAAAATACAAAAAAAAATATACGCGCATCGATGTCGAACGAGGAAAACTCCTATTGCCCTGTTTACGGCACCAACTAATATACCCGCCTATACTTCACATTCAGTCAGTCGAGAGCTTTCCATTACGAATTATAATTTTTTATTAGAATAGATGACAGATAAATCGTTGAAAAGGCGCGAAATAGGTCAAATGAAAATCACCTTGAATGACATAATCGCGGAGACTCAATATCATTCAAGAGACGCTACTATATCGTGTATATATGCATATAATATATATATATACTATATAGACGGAGTCACGAAGAGACCTTATACGCAACGTGCAATCAATACACGCAGCGGTGCTGGAAGCCGGGCGTCGGATCTCGATGCTCCCGCGATTCTGTTCGCTACAATAATTTTTTCATTGCAGCGCTGCCGTGACAAATTTGCAACGATAAAACTCCGTAGAAAGGAATTCGATAAATTAAAAGAATATCGAATTCACATCACAGATCGCGGAATCGCCAGCATCAAAGAATATTATTTTGTTGCACGGCGACGATAAGCGATTTACATTTTTATGAATGACCTTACGTACCCATGATAGCGTTATCAGTTCACTACTCGCCCGACGCGTTTGCGTTTCTCCGACGGGATTAAATCTCGCCTCGTAGAGCTCGAAGGAGAAGCGAAGAAGAACTGAGCACTCTCGCACGAGATCCACGAGCTTCTCCCCGATACCGCGAGAATGATGAACCGTTATCTATCCATGCTGTGCCACTATTTGTGCGGTGATTACAGCAGGTATATTAGGAAGATGCGTGCGAAGGCTATGGGAGACTGACTACTCGCGTCGCACGTGTATCAAAGATGCTCCCGAAGCGATTGCCAACAGTTTAGCAAAAACGTTTGCTCGACGCACCCGCACTCGTGAAGGTTTCGCGCGTTTATGTAGATTTCTTTTAAGGCACGCCTCTCAATCTTACAACGCTATCGGCGCAAAGTGCCGAATGTATTCGGCGTCCGCGAACAGCCGGAATCCGCCGTTGTAAACATTCGAGACACCGAACGCGCAGGGCGAGCGAGACGAGAGCAGAAACCTTCATAACCGGTTCAGCGCAAGTTGAAAATCCGTCTTAGCGGCGGTGCGGCGAGTACGCGCTTCGCGCTCTAGAGCAACAGATGACTTTGTGATGTCTGTCCGTGCGTCGGGGTAACGTTTGTCGCGAGAAAAAATAAAACAAGTACGACACACCGTCGCTTCGGTGTCAGTAAGTGTTCTATTGCGACTTTGTGAGCTACTTGCGTTGCCGTCAATAGGGGAGGATGCACACGACGCCTATGACGTCTCGCGATCGCTTTGTGCTCGTGTAATTGCGGAATCTGTCAAACGCCATACTCACATGTGACTCTCTGGCTCCTTTGTGCCTCGTCGAATACACTCTTTTTTTCCCCTCCGCAACGGTCGGATGATAAAAGAGTGCACGAAAGTGCGCTGTCATTTTAAAGATTAACACGTCCGAGCACTCGACGTCGGTGAGTCATTTGTTATTCTATTCGCGTTCTATTCGACATTCGCGCGTAAATACGATGAGGTGCATCGACGTTCGTGAATAGTGTCTCTGTGACATTTTTATGCTTCCCATGAATCATCGACGAGAGTTTGGAGTACCATCGGAAGCTGTTGCCGGAAAGGCGGAGAGATAATTTTGTTTTTTTTTGTCCCTTCAAGAATCAATCATGCCGCTCCTGTACAGCGTCGTTGCCAGAGGGACCACCGTACTCGCCAAATACGCCACCTGCGCAGGAAACTTTGACGATATCACGGAACACATTCTCACCAAGATTCCGCCGACCAACGATAGACTCACTTACACTCAAGGACCGTATCTGTTTCACTACATATGCGAGGATCGAATGATTTACATGTGCATCTCCGACGATGTACGTGATTCTCCATCTCTCCATCGTCGATACTTCCGTAACTGTAGAGTCGTCGATAATACGTTGCATTTTTTTTTTCAGGATTTTCAGAGATCGAGAGCTTTTCTCTTTCTCAACGAGATTAAGAGAAGATTTCAAGCCAGCTATGGCGAAGGGGTAGCCACGGCTTTGCCCTACGCCATGAATACGGAATTTTCGTCCGTCTTGGCCAATGAAATGGTAAAAATTCTCTTTCATATTGTCTGCCAGTTCAACTTACCATACAATATATTTCTGCACATTTTTAGCATCACTTGTGAGACTGGGAAACAATTGATTTGTCGCTACAAACTTTGCCGAAAAGTAATATAAAAAAAAACAGGGAATAAAAAGACGTTTGTGAAGGCAAAATGTTGATTAAAAAAATATTACTACTTTACATACTTTTGGAAAAGATTAAGATAATTTCAATAAAATAAAGGTCTTGTTAGAGCTCAGTTACATCAGAACTATGTATAGTGCTCGAGAGTTAGCCGTTGGAGCCTGAAAGACAATAAAACAATGTTTTATTACTGTTTACAGAAACACTATAGCACATCCAAGGACATCGACACGCTGTCCAAAGTGCACGGCGAGCTGGACGAACTGAAGGATATTATGGTCAGAAATATAGATAACATAGCGATGAGGGGCGAGCGCTTGGAGCTTCTCGTGAATAAGACTGACAATTTGACCGCAAGCGTGAGTGTCGCAACACTTTGCAGCCTTCGCTCGACTTCGGGAGCTCTCGGGAGATAAATAAAACGACATTAATTCTCTTTCAGTCTGTCACCTTCAGAAAGACCAGTCGAAACTTGGCACGTTCGCTATTCTGGAAAAGTGTTAAACTTTACGTAATCATCGCCGCTGTACTCGTGGTAAGCCGATGCAATCGTAATTTTAATAACGGTTTCACGCGCCGCTGTATCTCTGCAACGATTATTTGTTTTCAAACGAAAAAAAAAATGTATCGTGACAAAGTAGTATTGCATTATTAGTGATTGGAAATTTTTTTATTTGTTAAGCGGCCAAAAATAATTTCGTAATGTTCCGATAAATGAATCGGCGATTATTCTTTCGGCCCGACGAATTAAGTATTCGTACAGCATTTAATATATTGCACAATTCCGGTTGATATTAAAGCGCGAATATTGCCCGGTAAAAGAGTTCTTAACGTTGCAGCGGTGACCTCGCTCAAAAATCGATTATCGTTGCAATGTTTCGCAAAATTATTCATATTATCACAGGTCGTCATCTACTTCATCGTTTCGATGTGTTGCGGTGGCTTGGCGTGGCAAAAGTGTGTTGGCAATTAAGCGGCTACGCGTATACCCGACGCGGACATGCTATCGTGAACGATGAGAGAGAGACACAAATAACGGTACCGATGAGAAACCGTCATATATCTATATATATATAAATTGGAGCACTTTCATGGCGATCCCCGAAGATATCTCGATGATGAAGCATCGCCGTGTATCACAAATGAAGAAAAAAAAGAAAAGGAACAACATACGCGAATAGGCGAATGAACCATGTATATATCGCATACATTCGCAAACCTGTATTGTATTTTAATTTTCTTGTTGTATAATTAAGATTTATAAAAAAAAATAAAAGAAACACTCGCTTGAATTCACGTCTAACGTTGTTATTCTTGCGTTAGGAAAATCGCGCGCGCGCGTGCGCGGCTGAAGCTCCAGAGCGACTCAGATCAACGCCCTAGGAGATCATCCGAACGAAATAATAATCTACCGTTCATCGATCTATCAACTAATCGTGCGACACTCGAATTTTTATGATTCGTATAACCCGACAACGGGTCATGGAATTTTTCGGCATATCCGTCGCGAGAGTGAAAATCGCTCTACAGTTTCTCGAAAGCATTGGAACGTTGAAACGGCCCTGGCGATAGAATCGCAACCCCCGCGTGGTGGGATGAAGGTAGACGGTACGGACGGGGGGAAAAGGGGAGTGTGGGGGGGGCTTGAAGGCCCGGCGCCGAAGTCGAGACGCCCGGGTCATTCCAGCCTCGCTATTTCAGCATGTCGATGCCGCGCGTAGAGCGCCCTTCGGGGGTGCGAAAATTTCGTCGTGTCTCGCCGTACGATTGATCCGGTGTGAGGCTGCGAGAGATCGCGGGCGTGGATGCAGTAGCCTCCTGTTGATAAATTGTTACGAGACCTATCTATGCATTATACAAACCAAAGTATTGTAGGAACACGCGGTCGTCCGTATGTTTTGCTTTTTCTTGTAACCTACGAACGCGCAGAGTTGCGAGATTCGAGAATAAATGAAGAATAGAGCGCGAGTAGAGGGAATGCGCGTAGTACATGCTTCCGCGTAACTGAAGGTTCGCTGCGTTGCACGCGTGTGTCGCGCGCTCACACCGCCCCAACGTTCGCGTACGATACGCCGGGCTCGCGTACTATTGGGAAGAGACGCACGCTTGTAGTCGCACACGAACGCGCGCACACAGCCCCGATAGAGTCACGTATTTCTCGCAGAGGGTACCCCACTACCCCTGTGGTTGTTCTTACTATACCATTGACTCGCCGTCGGGGTTGACGAAAGACGTGCTCCGCTCCTATCCGCCGGTTGTTGTATTTACGCGCGGTCTTCGTTCGTGTCATCGACGCATCGCGTTATCCCTCCGATGTACCCGTCGGCATTGTGTGCACCGTTTGTGTTGTTTATTCCGCCGAATGACTCGACGATACTGTGATTGAAGTAAAAAATAAAAACACGACATTATCGAGCATTAGAAAGAAAACAAGAAAATTCGTCAGATGGGTGAGATAAGGGTGAGGCCCACGAGAATTCCCGAATCTTTTGGAAGAACGAAGACGACACCCGAGTCTCGTAGTTAGCAGGTGATATATACGCGAGGAATTTACTCTCACATAAGGATACACTATTTCGACTCGCCTCCGGCGTATATTTTTCACGTTTGATTTCGGGTAAGTCTGCTTAGATGTAATTAAACTAATTTCGGTTTAAAAAAAAAAATGTTAAATATTTATACTTGACTACAATGTGAGCCGAGACGACGGGCTGCCGCTTGATCAATGTTTATTATACATATTTAACGAGGGTTCTTTGCCCGGGCTCGCCGCCCGGATTCAATTCGATCCCGCTACATTCTATACTATTTACTGTGTATGTATATATATGTACATAAATATACTTATGTATATGCATGTATATTAAACGAGTTTTGCGCCCACGGGGAGGGACTGTAAAGTATTATTTAATCATCCGTGTTGCCGCTGTTGTAACGGCGGTTTGTAACGCAACTATTGATAAGGAAGCAGCAGTGTAGCTCTGCCGTCTCGTTTGCGGAAATGACGTGATCATCCCCTCTAGAATAGTTTTATATCTGAACGGAATACTTTCCCTTTCTGCTCACATGTATTGTGTATATAGTATATATATGTATACGGTGTAGTAGATTCCCCGAGCGGTTCGCGCGTAGGATATCGTACGCGGGGGCAGTTTTATGGGGTCGAATTCGATGCCACGTACGAGTCATAAAGCATTCGGCGAAACGAGCGGCGAGGGTCCACCGTGCCGCACCACGAGATCCAATAGTCTTAGGAAAGATGTTGGCTGAATTTTGTGAGCCGATGCGCTCGCGGTACGTTCGGCTACGATCGTCTCGTCATCGAAAATACAAAAGCACACTGGAGGTAAAACGATTATAAAATTATTCAATACAACCGGTAAAAAAAAAAAAAAACAAAAAAAAAAAACAGAAAAAATTCAAATATAACAGCGTTGAGTACATCGGGAAGGTGAGCCAAGCAGTGGAGACCGGCGAAGACACGATGATCCATCATTCAAGGGCAATCCTTTCGCGCTCCACCCTGCAAACTCATCCGCGGGTATGTGCAAGGGGTGCAGAGACTCTTTAGAATTCACGGGGCGCGTGCTGAAGGCGCGTGGGGCCGAGCTCCTTGAGGAAAGAAGAAAAGAGGAGGCAAAAAAACGACAAAGGATCTGTCGTAGCGAACGGAGGGTGAGCGGAGAAGCGCTCGGAAGACGAGCCGACCGGATATACGCACTGTTTTAATACGCGTGGATACGAGTAACGAGAGCGTGAGCGAAAGAAAATTGAGGAAACGCTAACAAAAAAAAAGGAGTTATGGGTGAGAGCAGTCCGGATCTGAGCCTACGGCTACGCCGCGGTAGTTCCGATTCACGGGACTCGTTTTACATGGACTTTGCTCAGGTAAATATTTCTCACGCGCGTAAATCGCCTTTTTGTTTCGCTCGGAAAAATCTTCACCGAGTTTTGTTCGAAACTGAATTCTTGTTATTGTTGCGAGATTTGAAACAGACTGTGATTTAATTGAGAATAAATTGTTTTGGTACCATTAAAATTTACTAAAAAGTAGTAAAAAAATAAAAATTTGTTAATTATAATGAACAAGTAGTAAAAAAGTTAAAATTTGTTAATTATAATGATAATCCAGAAATTTTTTAATTTAGTAATAACAGCCTAAGTTACGAATCTTATCTGGCCCTAATGAAATTTCGTAAAAATGGCTAAATATCCAATTCGACGATTTTTTGACTACGAAGAATTCGAGTAAACGATTGATTCTGACTATTTTCGTCGGGGAATGCAGGGCATAGATTCCGATATCGAGGAAGTGGCTCGACCGAACGACAATTCCGATCCAATAGCTGACGGTGGTATGGACGAGAACGGCGACGAGTTTCCACCGCTCGAGGATATTACAACGATCCCAGAGGAGGCATCCGAAGAGTTAAGAGAGGAGGAGGAAGAGGAGGCAGCGGCAGCAGCAGCAGCAGCGGCGGCGGCCGCGGCGGCAGCATCCCTCGAGGCAAACGCTGCCTCGCGACGCAGAACTCCCGAGTTGCTGATGCCGGGCGTTATCGGCGCGGAAGCCGAGAAACCATCCAAGTGAGTGAAACTACCGACGTTTTTCCCGCGACTGACGGGCCTACATAACGTCTCGTTGCCAAGGACCCTTTTTACTCCGAAAGTCTCAAACTTTCAATTCCTCCGCAACTCTGCGACCCTCTCCCGACGTCGAAGCGGAGAATGCAACCGGTATCCATACGTCGATCTCACTTTCAGCGCTTATTCACTGCAAATGTAAATTTTATTTTTTTCATTTACCTCTTTTCCCTGTGGGTTGAGAACCGATTGGGCCGTTGGGGACGGTTCAACTGTTACGCAGTTCAATCATATTCGAGCGTCTGCAGCGCGAGTAATTTCTGCTAACCCTGCTATTCGATAAAGCGCGCAGCTACGACCTCGAAACCCCATCGACTGGTAATCATCCACGGAACTTCATTGCTTCCGGCGGATATCGAACGTCGAATTCTGTACGCCGGCTCCCTCTCCCCACGTCGCGGCTGCGAATGCTGTGTTCCATCTCCGTCTAGTATTTTCCCTCCATTGCCGGAAGTACTCCTCTTCGCGTTGTACGTCGCGAGCCGATTGTGAACCAAAGTTTGTTACAAACGTTTGATCAATAATTAATGAAATTTCGAGTTGAGGATCGGCGCTGTACGAGGATCGAATCGACGGTAGATGAGACCTTCCGGCGTGAGCACCTCGTCATGTACGCGCGTTAGTCAAACGATGCGAAGTGTCCCAATGACACGGACACCGTTTGCTGGCGAACGATCGTCGGTCAGTCTGTAATGCGGGCTCCGTGCGGCTCGTCGTCGAGTCATGAGCGTAAAGGGCCGTCGTGATTGTGCGATACGCCAGTGATAACGGTGAAGCACGGAGAATCTCCGAGTTGATAGCGAATTTTTCGATAATCCGAGACATCGAATTGCGGATACAAAGATGCTTATCAAGGAGACCTCGCTCAGGTATCTTTGCCAGTTAGTTCGAAGTAATTAACGAAAATAATTATAGTAATATTTATAAGAAAAAATAAATAGCTTGAAGGTAAATCGGTACTTAAGGATGAAGAAACACATGTTTGGTCGATAACATTATTGTCGCGAGATTATGAAAAGAAATAATCAATGTAACTGGTTAGTATAGTCAACTAGATGTTTCTTAATTAACGGCATTTTTTTTTTTCGTCACTCGCAGCGCCGGTCAAGTCGAGACACCCGATTTTTTCTCGCGGCACGGAAAGAAATAACGAAATAACGAGATGACGAGCGGTCAAGCTTTGATAGTAAATAGGTAAAAAAAAAAATAGAAAAACAAGTCGAAATATCGGATTGCGGATAGAAAGATGCTTATCAATGATCGATTATCACGGAAACCTCCCTCAGCTATCTTCGCCAGCTAAGAAAACAAAGTAAACAAAAAACAAACATTAATATTTATACCATCCAGAAAAAAACTGGGGTGTTATCGCGTTGTTGGTGAAACATCATATTTGGATTATACGCTCGGCGAAGTATAAGCGAAGCAAACGAAATAACAATACTCATTCGGAGCTGTGAGCGCGGAAGAAAATGAAACAGAATGACGAACGGTGGAGTTGTGAAAAAAAAAATACTACATGCCTCGTGAAAGAACAGGAGTGAGAGTTAGGATGACTCGACGCGTTCTCTTTCTCCTGCTCTAAAAGATGGACCCGACTTCTCTATCTTCGAGCGTAAACAATATTTTCTTTCCCTTCTATTCCTTTACTTCATTCTCCCTTTTACAATACGAGAACTACGCGCGTCTGCGTGTGTGCCGCGCTCTGAATCGCCGCCCTTCCGCTCTCGCTACGGTCACATTGCGACCCTCTCGTATCCGTCGTAACCGTCGTATATTCTCGTTTCTCCGTCCTCGGTGTCCTTCTTTTCCGTCGTCCCCTTTCCTCCTCCTCGCGGGCCCGACAACCCTATCTTCAAACTCGCCTCTTCCTCGCTTTTCGCGCTCGGTCGCTCCTCTAAAACTACGTGATTATTCGAAAAAATCCCCTGTGCGCGAGAGATGAGCCGAGCTACCCCTCTCGAGCTTGCGAACCGCCGCCCCCGCATCGCTTCGTCCTCCATGCACGGGGATTCACCGGAACCTCCTTGGATTCTGGCGGGTGTAGGTGAGTCGGGTGGAACTGTGCGTGTCGCGACGAAAGCACCGTCCATACGCTCGCGTACTCCGACTGTGTGCAAGATCGTCACCTCGACGCGCTCGTTCCGCGCGGCGAGGAATGCGGGAGGAGCGAGCTCACCCCTCGCGCGGCTTCCCGAGGGGAACGCGAGAGAGGCACTTGACAAGGATCAAGTGTAGAAAGACGCGAGGAGGCGAAGAGACGGAGGTGCGCCGTGCAAGCCGCTCGAGATGACGACGAGAAGCGAACGAACGAACGAGTGTTACACTCAACTCCTTAAATACATTGCTCGTCGACGATAATTACGTAGCTCGCGTACCTAACTCGGTTTCGCCGGATAGAATTGAGTATAAGAATCGCCGGAAGCGTACACATATATCTAGATTGTAAGTTAGGTTTTTTTATTCGTTATTATTTGTGAAATATTTAACAATTTCTTTTCATACCTGTAATAATTTTTTTTCAAGTGGGGGACTGAAAATTGTTGTCACAAAAGACATTAATATTACAAAATAACAATATAGTAGAAGCTATTTGTGAAGACTCTGATCGAAAGACAATATTTTCAGGGGTTGAAATTAATTACAAACTCTATGACTACAGACTCGGAATATTTTACTTTTCCGCGTTGCTATGTGAAAAGCACATCCACATATGGTTCTTTAATACTTCTTTTTTTTGTCATAGTTGGCCGGGACTCCCGGCGGCGCTACCATCCCCGGCATCACCGTCCGCGGTAATCGTCTCGCCGGAAACCCTGTCTAGACACAGCAGCAGCTCGCCGTCTCGTACACATCGTCCGGTCACCCAGTTCGCCCTTGCCCTGCCATGTCCCTCGCAGCAGATACCAGCGGTGTGCTATCCGGCACCTGCCTATCTCGACGTTACCGAGGTTCGCTCGGCCAAACATCTCGGAGCGTGAGTATCTCGTCGAGTTGTCCATTTCCCAATTTTTATTTAAAAAAAAAATTATCAGATAATGTACAAGTATCGATATATTCATAGGGTAAAATAATTTCTATCTCCTTGCCTAATAGACGCGAAATCTCTCTTCATCTCTCGGGACGCTGGTGCAGTAACAAGCGACGGGGGGAGATCCGTTTCTCCTCCGTCACGAGAGTTTCACGTGATCCTCCCTCGTAGTCCTGTCGTGTATAGAGTAACAGCGTCGGGGCGTTGCGTCGAGCAATTACCGGCACTTTAGAAAATCAAAACGCAAAGCACCGGGCGAACACGCGCTGATCTCCCGCTGCCTGTGTATCGCTGATCCTCCTATCTGCCGGCAGCCCTCGGTTTATGTGACGCGACTGCGATTACGTTTAATTGAGCCAATTATTACGGGGATGAACGCGTATTCTTAAACGCCAGCGTTGACGAATCCACGGCAAATCGGCTTTGTCGATCGATATATATTTGTCTCGTATTCTCGATAATACAGAACTAGAACTGTACTCGGCGATATATATCGTGGCCGGATATCGCCGATTGTCGGACTAACGCCGCAGAATTACGCCTCCCACAATCACACCAATGCGAAGACATTTCTGACCTGTGTACATATTTAACGATCGTCGTGATAATCGGTTTAAAATTCTCTCTGAATCTTTGGCTGGAAATTTAATGACTCATTCTCCTGAATGAGCCACATCGATAAAGCTAAGATGACAAAAGTTACACAATATTGAATGAGATTGAAAGCAGAAAATTGAAAAAATCGCACGATATTTGTTAAGCATCTCGGGTCCAGAACACCCATTTGTGGTGTTTCAGGGTTAAAAACTTGTTTCTTCTCACAATCCGCAGAGACGCCCTGGCGACGACCCTCAGCGCGCTGTACGGCAAGCTACTCGTCGTTATGGGAATAGCGTTTCCAATGGCCGAAGTAATATCTTCCTACATACCACCCTCGTTCTACGAAGCTTTTTATCTTTATCTCTACTTCGGCAGTATGACATTCCTGCTTTACATGTACGCGATGATGCTGAGAGACGACAAGCCGAAACGCTGTGAGTTTTTCGCACGAGGGAAATAAGAATTGAATTCGTGCTCCCGATCGAGAACGAGTGATTGATAGATGATAATGTCCGTAACAGCGGACAGCAAGCAAAAGGACGTTTGCGATCTGGACTCATCCAGATCGTCGAGCGGTACGGCGGCCGACAGCGATACACCGGACAGCGGATGCGCGTACATGCGTACGGCGCAGCACTACGGAAGCTTCTATCTGCGAATGGGCGCCGTTGCATTCGGCATCGGCTCGATGATATACTCGGGACTCGAATTCGGCCAATACTTCGAACTCGAACGCAACACCAAGTGTCACAACATCATGCTCGCCCTAACACCCGCAACCCGGATGGCTTTCATCTTCATTCAGATGTACTTCATCTTTCTTAACAACGAGGTAAGAATCAGCCAATTTCTGCCTTGTCTTTGAGGGAGTCATCAGTTATTTATGCGACTCATTTTGCCTGCCGAGAAAACTATTAGGGTAGTTTTGTAATCGAGCATTATCTCGTTAAGGGCACACGGTTAAGAATGAGTTTTCTTTACAATAATTACTGTTGAAAACATGGGAGTTTTTCTGTATGATTGATACTATGAAGTTTTAAAGTGCCTTTAACATAACATAACATAAATGTTAGTTCAATGCACGGAAATGATATCACATTTCTCGACGTACCAAATTCAAATTTTTTGTTTTTTTACGAGCCTACGATTTACAAACATTCGCTACGCGTCGCGAACGTTTAGCGGTGACTCGATTTGAATAAACTTAATCTCTCTCAAGACGAAACGTCGTCTGGCTTGCGGATCGTTATAGTTGCGCTCTCGTGAGAGCATTTTCGTTATGCACCGGGGCTGCCCTCGCGGCAAGCGAGATGGGGATAAGGTTGGCTCGAGCAGAAAATAAAGCAGCGTCGAGTAGGCTCGTCGACGAGGCCTGCCCGAGCGCGCCGGTGCAACGTAAACTCGACGACGAGCATCGGAAGCGTGAAGGGTTAATGAAACAGAAGGGTGAACACCCTGAGAACATACGGCGACAAACTCCCCCGCGATAGTGTCGTATCCCCAACGTTTTTTTTTCTCGGCATTCTCTCTTCGGCATTCTCGCATATATCGATTATTAATAAATTCTGTGCCGACGAGAGTGAATCCCCTCGAGACTCTCAACGCCTAGAGGCAGAAAGCGAAGTATTTCACGTTTTCGATAACGTAATTGGAGTGTTCTCGTTTCCCATTTTTGTTTTTTTTTTCTTTTCAAGCAAATGAAGGTCTACCGTCATCGAGTAGTCGCACGCTTCGGACTCATGCATATGATCGGGACCAATTTATCCGTATGGCTGAACGTTCTCGTTCAAGAAACCAAACACGAGATCCTGACGTTCTACAATCCCGAGAATAATTCGTTGAGAATTTCGCACAGACTCGGTGAGATTCAGCGATCGAATGATACAGCGAATATCGATAAGAAAAGGAGTGGATTGCTTTACATTGACCCTTGTTTCGTTAATTTTCAGGCGCGAGAGTCGGTATTCATATGGGCGGTCATCTGCACGGTCACCACGGTGAACACGCGAGATTACCGAGAGGGCTGAAAGGACCGCATCACATGTTCGAGTGCCGAAGAACCAATATAATGGGATCTCTAGTTCAGGACGCCAGTCCGTTTCTCTTTCCGTGCACAATCGAGTACAGTCTCATTTGCGCTGCTATACTTTACGTCATGTGGAAGAACATATCGAAAGCTGGAACGGTCAATCCGGCGACGCCACCGGGTACTCGGCATCATGCGCACGCTTATAGGTAAATCGATTTATTTCTTCTATACAAAAACAAAAATCCTCCTCCCTCTTTCCTAGTCGCAAGTGAGATTACGGAAAAATTGAAATAATTTCCAATGCGATATGAACACGAAAAATTCCAACCATTTAGAAGGTTCTTAGCATATTGATTTCCGAAAAAACAAGAAAATTCTGCTGAAAAAAGTTCGGCTGCCGCTTAATGCGGTAAACAATTTTTAATCGATTTCATTGAAAATTCGTTGGGATATTTATTATGTAAGTAAATATTCTCAGTACTATTCGTAAGATTGATTTTATACAAATTTTTATCTCATTGTCAAGTATTAAAAATTCTTTACAATCTCACTTTTGGCTGGATAAACGGTATGCCATTCTCAAAAACTAAATGAAAAAACTAACTGTTGTATTTCTACCCGCAGACGATCGCCTCATCACTACAGCGTGGATTGCGCGAGGGCTCACAAGGGTCTGTTCGTTGGAATTCTCATTCTCGTGCTGACCATAATATCGCTGATTCTGTTCTTTGTTCTGATATCGCGTCCCGAGCTCGTGAGTTTCGCCGTTACCGAGGTGAACATCTGCGAACTGACGATATACGGTATGTCGACGCTAGCCACGCTGATCGGTATGATACAGATGAGAAAGCTGCGTTACGACGGCGGAAGAAATCTCGAGTTGGACAACATACTGCTCGTCGCGGCGCAAACGGGAATGTTCATATATTCGACATTCACGATAATCGGCGGCCACTTTACCCTCGAGAAGCACACGATACTCGTGCTCGTCACGGCCCTCGCGAGCGTCGTGCAGACGACCTGCCAGACGATATTCATTCTCGACTCGTCGCGAAGATCCGTATCGACGCCCGAGCAGATACGAAGAAAACCCGGACGCGAGATAGTGACGTTTCTCCTGGTCACGAATCTCGCGATGTGGGCGATAAACACGTTGGAAAAGTCACGAGCCGAATCGCATCCGTTTCAATTGCACTTCTACGGTCTATGGGCTTGGACGATAATAACTCACGTTTCGATGCCGCTCGCGATATTCTACAGATTTCACAGTACGGTCTGCCTGTGCGAGGTGTGGAAGAGGGCTTACAAGGTGAAACCGACATACATGTGACGCAAGGGGTCGAAGGGGGGTTCAAAGTTCCTCGTGCCGTACAACGCCGAACGAACGGACGGGGAACAACTTCCCGCCTCTGTTCGGGTCCAGCTACCCGCCAAGACTTATCAGCGTTATCGCGTTGCCGGTCTCGGGGCCATAGCCGAAAACGATCCCTCTTACTTCATCTGACGATCCGGCGTATCATCGAACGAAGTCCGAAAAAACGATCCCGAAACTCGTCGTCAACTTGGTCGTTTTTATTATTTGAGATCGATAAGTTACGATGCGGAGCGATACAAGTGAGAATACTAAATAATACTACGATTTACGGGTCAGCTCGCGCGTATTATAGTAGACGATTGAATTTCCTCTTTTTTTTACTCATGGTATTTGCGCTGGTTCTCGCTTATTTTGATTTTTTTTCGTTCTATCGATGCCCGATAGAAGTTGAGCGTTCAAATCGTAACGCGAATATCCTTTTCTCTCGTACGAGAATCCTCGTCGATACGCGTATGAGCTGATGTTTCCGTGATATTTCGAGTGACTTTGCTGTTCGAAATATAATACGCTCGCGTCTCTCGCGATATTGAAACTCGGAGTCGCATACGCATGCTGTATTACGCACATGGGATTCACCTCCCACAACACGATCATCCTACTTAAGACCAATTGAAAGCTACGAATATATATAGTATAGTGTAACGTTGGTGGGTTAAATCGCGTTTCCGTGGGCCACGACAGCTCATTATACAATTTTTCTTTTCGAATCGGTACTTACTCGCGACGGAACTAATATCGCCTCTCCTTTCGAGGTCCGATAAATAGAGCGCAAACGCGGCTGGCTCGCGGGGCATTTCTTTCTCGTTGTGACCGCGCGAAATTTGTCGATCGGAAATTCCCCGCGAGCCTGGCGATCCAACGAAATGAGAAAAAAATAATAATAATAATTTTGGCATCGTCGAGTCCAGGACAACGGAACGATAAAATCATATCATTAATCCGTCGAGATAAAGAAAATATCGAATGTCCACGTGAAAAACGAAAAGTAATAATAAAAATTCATATAGGTGAACAAAATGCTAAAGGGAACAAAAAAGAAGAAAGCTTTCGCGAAACCGAGCGATCGATCTTACTATCAAAGCTGATCTAATACTCATGTCTTTTTGTCATTACTATGCTCAAATTATCAGTGTCGATGAATGAATGACGAATGCGAGAGAACGTTAGCGAGAACGCGTGTTCGTCCACTGTACGCACGATGACCGCATAGGAAGCCCGTGATATAGTAGAATGGTGAATTCTTTTTTTTGGTTTTAGAAAAAGAAAGAAAGAAAAAAGTAGTACACGACGCGCATTGTGTACCAGGCATTTTTTACCTTACGAGAATCTTTTTTACGACGTAAAAAGTAGTTATAAATTTTTAGAATACGTGGGTCAAACGATACGGGCCAGTATAACGATCGAAAAAAAAAAAAAACAAAATGCGATGTAAGATATATAGCCGACTAGATGCAACGGAAAGTTTGTAAATAGACCGAAAGGAAGGAAAGAAAAAAGAAAAGAATGGGGTTCTCTCAGTGTTCTAGACTAGTCGTGTCAACATGTTTCTTCCTATTACATTGAATATTATATACACGCGCGCGCACGCATAGATTTATTATGGCGAAGATAAGAATTTATACAAATATTTATTATTGCGTTATGATATATTGTAATAATTTATTGTAATATCGGATTAACGATGTGAGCGCGAACAAAAGCGAAATGAAAAGTTACCAAATGCGAGAGTCAACGAGAGACTCGTTTCGGGACGACGTGCCTCACGCTCTCTCACCCACACATGTACCTTTATTCACTCAACAAACGTCCCCTCTATTCTTCTACTCAGCGACAACAAAGAATATATATCTATCACCTTCTCGTACGCACAAAAAATATTTTCACACGAGTCCTTGAAGATTCTCAAGCGCGTCTCGAGACGAGTCTCGTGCATCGACGTACACAAACATTTTTTTCACTATCTCTCTCTCTCTCTCTCTCTCTCTCTCACTCTCTCGCGCGAAATATCGGTATCTATATGTTAACTTCTATACACTGTACTTTTTCTATGTCCGCATAACTCTAGTTCCTAAAGCAATGTTTGTACTCTTATACCCTTTGTACTATTTGTACCTTACAAATTGCAATACAGTCGTCCGCAATAATTATATACGTCGACCATGAAAAAAAAACGAAAGAAATTTGTTGATGTAAACAATTGCGGACTACATTAGAGTTCTGGAGGAAACCTTGCGTTGGGCATTGAATCCGAAAGACGTTCTTCACAATCGTAGGGGAGGGAGAATTAATCCGATGCTCGAGATGTAGTACGTATACCTTTTTCTTCACTCAAAGACAAACGACAACCGATGACGATTCGACTCCCCGAAAGTGAAACAACTCGAGAAGTTTGTCGCAGTCCGCCGACGTCCAACGTCCGTCAAAGAACGGAAAATAAATAAGAGCCAAAGTTTGCATAGCGAACGTCACCGACGCTCCGCGCAAAACAATAACCTTCGACATCTGACCTGATCCACGGAAGGTAATTCACGTTTTCGAAACGCGAGAAAAACTCGTTCCGACGAAAATCGTCTGTACGGGAGACGATAAGACGAGTTTTTCATTCTACTCGTGCTAGATGGCGCCTCGATCAGCGTTACAGGTAATTATACTCTACCGACAGCGGAAGATGCGCGGTTAGCGCGCGGCGATTAACAAAATCGAGCTGAATAGTTCGAGGTCGGTACTTGGATGGATGACCGCCCATCCGTGCACTAGCGTATCGAATTGTTGAGCGGGAGATCGAAATCTGAGGATTGATGTTCGTAGTCGAATTATTGAATACAACGATCACGGCGCAGTGAAAACGACACCTGTATTGGCACAGGTTTTTCGCAGTTTCGCTGCGCCTTCGTGCAAATGCGATACAGCAGGGGGGTAAACGCGGCGGCGGCCGCGAACTTTGCACATTGGATACGGGAAAATTAAGGAATAGCTGCTTGACGACCAAATAGTAGAGGGAATTAAAAAGAAATTGGATTCTGTGAACGAGCGGCGGCGTAGTGGATTAAACCTTGGCTCACACGCAGTGTGTTCGGGTTCGAACCTCGGCTAGCACGGACGGAATTTTTTCAACGTTATTTTCCTGTGATCGCCGTGAGATTCGGATTCCACTTGAATTAACGAATTCGAACGAAAAACTATCTGCTTTCATCCAACTGAGCGGTGCAGACACCAACAGACGATGATACTTCGAAGCCCTTGAAATAATATAAGTAATAGCGACTCCTATGAAACAATCTTGTTTCACAACATTGTAATTGCTGAAGCGGGATACGCCCTTTTGTTTCTCAATCATTACGACAAAGAAACATCTTTTCGTGTTTCCAAATGGCACTGGACAGTATTTTCCACAGTTTGTTATTTAACCTCGAGTCAACTTACGAAGAATCTCAACAGTTGAATTTAACATCCCACGTTTATTCGAGCGAATTTCTTGCCACAATTTTATCTCATAAAGTCGAATTATTATTTCCGACAAGAAAAAATAATGAAAATATGAGGATTCTTTTCAATATCAATCGTTGATCGCAGCACCTAGAATCGATTTAACGAAACGCAGAGGACAAATGCGAGAGAACCGCGAATTTTAACGTTATATATACGGGGAAAAACATGAACAACGAACGCGTGCTAGTTCCTCGGTCAGCCATTTTGATTTAGCTTCGTGTCACGTCGTGGCCTAGTTTGGAGCAGCACTCCACGTGCCTGGGTCGTCGACCCCTTCTCTAGTCGAGCACCGTTCTACTTCGGGTCTATTCTACTACTATCTTGTAGTTCTTGCCGCTCGGCATTCCGAGTTGTGCATGCTTCTAAATAATCGAATTGAAATAAATAAAAATAAGCACTCTCTTCGCTGTTATGAAATACCGAGGGACAAAGAAACAAAACATCCAACAAAAAAAATGGATACAACGCTCGGGGTAGTCTATGAGACTCAAACGCCCGGACGGCGGAGCAATTTTCCGCAAAGCAATCGTGTCGATACTGCATATTGACCCAGTGACCCAGATCCCTTCGTCGCTTATCCAGACCGCTATCATTGCCGCTTGCTCTATTGCCGCTGCGATTTATCTGCTCGGCCCTGCGTACAATTCACGAAAATATCCTGAATTAACAAAGGCAACGAGAAACGCCGCTGTAACACCGCGGCGCTCTCGAGTCTCGAGTGAAATAATATTAGAAGCCTCGTTGAATAATACAAGAGATGAAATATATAGGTCAACCGTACATAAATGAGAATCGCCGTATGAAAACTCAATGGGAACGTTGCCAAATGGGTCAGAGCTCCCAGGTTCTGCCGATTGGGAATAGCTTCGGCCGGGAGGGACGAGAAGGCATCGCGGCGAATGGCAACCAAGAGCAAGGCACGTCGGCGCCGGTGTATCCGCGCAGAGTTGTAAGCCGCGCGGGTCGGTGGGTCGGTGGGTTGCCAGAGTTGGAAGCCAAATCGATTATACCCACCACGTGTGTTGCCACGAAGAAAGGACCCACCGAGAGGGGAGTCAACCTCGAGCCAAACGTGTTTGATCAATACTCCACTAGCTACTGCCACTAGATAGTAGATGCCGCATGGTAACAGTAGAGGAATGAGGTCGTGCTTTGCTAGTTATCTTACGATACGAATTTTCGAAAATTTCATTTTTTTTGCTCTCCCCTTAATCAATGTACCACGGGCTTCCAACTACCCCGCTTGCTATCTGAGAAAACAAGGGATCGTCATTTTACACGCGCTCGCACCCGAAGCATGTGCGTGAAGGTTGTTGATCTTGCTTTTACAATTCTCTACTGTGGATACACCCTTGTATTTTTCTCGTACGGCAGGCGATTCGGACTTGTTTTCTTTGACGAATTCGTATGTACGTATAGCAGAATTAATAAGGCGCAAGCTATGTCTCCACGTGGGCTGTTGTATATCGACATTGCCTCAGTACGCACTGATGTAAGTTATGCACGAGGTATACTGCCTAGCTAAGTAAATAGTGCCAACGGTACTTGTGCGGGGAGCGTACTCGTTGCCATGGGCAACTGCATCGACCGATTCCATCCATCCATTTTCCGACTGCGGGGAGAACCCCATAATGCTCACTTATCTCTGTATGAATCGCTCGAAAAACACATAGATTTTCTCTGTATCGCATGCGAAAACCATCTGTATTAATAGAATTTCATATTTTACATAAATTACAATGGTTGTACACAGATTGTGTGTATTCGAGCGAAGAAAACCTTTCACAGCATCAAATCAGTTTGCCGCAGTCGAAATTAAGAATTTTCCCAGGAAAAACTTATTCGCTGATACAAAACATTACCCGTGTTTGCCCTGTATTGATAATTAATAACATATTACTTTATTAAAATAAAATGTCATTTAATGGAGTTGTAACAAAATATTACTTTGTTAATTTATAATACAGTATTATATTATTAATACACGCAAAACAGCGCGATACCTCGACGCAACGCTTGGTTATCGAGCATGTATTCGAGTGGCTCTGCAAGAACAATTCTATCGACACAAGCATCTCGAAACAAAACAAAAAACACGTCGTAATTATTGCAGCACGGCAAAACAAGCGTCTTCCGTCGCCGTTATTCAACGTACACTCGACTATTTACTGCATTCGTAACTATTATAGTGTAACCATGCGAACGCACAGTGGAAAATTTTACCGTGATTGAGTAATACAGGAAACTAGCTATATAATGCATTTAGTTACGTGACGGTCCAAGCGCGGATAGCCAGCGTTTTTACGGTAACTACTTTTTCGCATAGTCGCTACCTTCGGTTAAATGCGGAGTCGCGTACACGGTGGAAAAAAAATTAATCGAACGAAAATACAGATCGAGACGATAAATGTTGTGAACTCGATGTTGTGGAATAATTCTTTTTTTTTCCTTCCGGTGTACCGTGTGCGTATTCGACGATAAGACGAGTTACCTTCTCCATGTCATTACGTACGTGCCGAAAGCGAGTGGCGATAAGACGAAAGAATGACGATACACGTGGAGAATTCGTTGCCCTTGTTTCTTAGGTAGCCCGAGGGGTCCAAAGCATGAGCGCGATGCGACGCCGTATCTAACTTACAAGTAGCGCTACGGTGCGCCGTGAAAGAATGGCAGGGAAAACGAGTGAGGATGGGTGTGGTAATAGAACGGGCCGCATTCATCAGTATAGAAGCGCGCTTCGATCCGGAGAGCCGCACGGGCACATAACGAGGAACAAAGAAGAAAAGAATACGAAGAATACAGGGGCTACCGAGGAATCTGAGGAGCCCACAGCTATCCAACTCTTTGGCAGAGTGGGCAATGCGGCAAGGCAGATACATACATACATATACTATACTACGTGTACTTCGGAGTGGGGCGGCAGTGAAGAAGCGCATGCGCACCGTCCTATGTGAGTCAAGGACGACACGTGCGGCTCGGCGCGACCTACTTACATTCTCGTGCTTCGGACAAAATCGGTCGACTCTACGAACTTTCACGAACGGAGTAGAAATAGAACCCCCCTCGAGTCCGCAGGGCCGAGTACGCTAGTAGATATACCGAGTATTTCGTTTTTCCATTCCCTTTCGGAAATCGACGAAAACCGTAAGTCGACAGAGCCGCATTACCAGGAATTTTGATAAATATTTGAACGGTACTCATCGTCGCCAGTTATCGATATCTATATGGCTTCGTGAATTTTTGTGGGCATAATACGAGCGAAGGGTGGGGCTTTTCGACGTTCGGGCGAAAGCCCGTGCGAAAGAATTCCGTATTTAAAGATGCTCATTAATCCCTTTTAACACGTACACGTGTACTTCAATATCGACGTGACCCGAATTCATTCTCGTAGAGAAAAAGAGAGAGATTCTTAGATCAATGAATTTGTGTGTCACGAGCGACTGAATAGTTGTAGACCCTGGAGAGTCTTGTTCACATTTTGTGTACATGCAGATAGAATAGACGATTATGAAAGAGTCGACTCATCAGTTGGTGGGAGGTGAGAGGAGTTGCGGAAATTACATTGGTGACGATGCAGCACGAGTGGCTTCAATCGCGGCACCGTCGGCCTCCGCGCATTTCTCGCTGACCCATTTATTCTCGACACCGGCTACCGAATCGATAAAATTAAGTAGGTCGAAGGTTTGTGCGGTACTAGTTATATACTATGACCCGGCATATATATATGCATAGCCCTCGACACGCGAGTGAGATTTTTCATCTGTTACAACGCGCTTCTCGCGGGATTTCGAAGTAAAATTCTACGTGTACCGTTACGAGCGCACGGGACGAATATATCGGTCATGTGACGAATGCCGCCCAAAATGTACGGGCGAAACGCAACGATCGAGGTACGTGCATGACTGCAGAAGGCAGCAAGGTAGACGGCAGTTGGAAAGGTGCAACGAAGCTCGATCAATCCGAATTCTCGCGGATAGCCTATCACAGCACATAGGCTTTTGCCGCTAGTATCAAGCTTTCGACTAGTTTCCCATCCGACGCTTTGACCAGTTGCCATCCGAGCGCTGCACGCGCGATCCAAAGGTGTTGTTCCGCCGCGCGTCGGACTGGGGCGAAGCGCGGAGAGAGAGCGCGAGCGAGCGCCGAGCGAGAGAGCGTGCCACCTCCCGCCAATGGGAGACTCGGGTATCGTCGAGAGCCCAATGAAAACTGTGCCGAGCGCGTTTGCGCTGTTACCCCGGATTTCGTCGGTGGGGGAATGTTCCAACGGGTAGGGATGTACAACTGCAGCGACGGATATGCCGAGGTAGCGAAACACATCCTCGTTCGCCGCAGCCCGTCTTGGAAGTTGGTTCTGTGCTCCGAGTTCTCTCTCGTTCTCTCGACAGTGTTGATCGGCTCTAATCTCCATCCGTATCATTCCGGGAGCTCTTCGAATCGAGTCCGTCACAGAATTTCGCGTAGACTGACAACAATCCGATTCGTCCGTACCCGAATAGTCCTCGAATCGGTTAACACATACTCTTTGTCTCTTGTCCTTTTTTATCGAACGTAAAACATTTTTTTCCATCGTGTCCGCATAACGGCAGTACGCACAGAATGAGATTAGTGAATTTCTCGTCGTTCTCGCTGCTACTGACAATAGCGACGGATTTCAGTTGGCTGATAAAGCCACCGAATACTATCGAGGTATCATTCGCGTTCGTAAATTTGATCGACAATTCGCACGCTGAACTGGCCAACAAAGAACGGATTTCCGCATTGCACGTCGCGCCATCCAACGCCATATTGTACCTCGTGTCCCGATACACGAGCACGCGGTTTATTCGGAGTTAATATGTGGCTGCGTATAAAAGAGAAAAAAAAACTTCAATCGCACCGTAATGAGATGTTACTGCTCTACTGACCCTTGATACGAGAAGTATCAGTGAATTTATATAAGATATCTAGTGACACAACCGCAAATTATGTATTTTATCGCAAAGCATTCGAAACGTTTATCTCACATCCTTGCTCGATAAGCATCCAATATCGTAATCTCCGAACGAAAGCTCACGTCGAGAAGTTGAAGATCTTTTCTCTTTTTTTCCTGTTGCCAATAGTAATGACGATAGTCGGGGGGGTTTTCTTGTAGATAATAGTTTTTTTTTCGAGTACAAAAATGTATGTACTGGTCGACCGGACTGCAACGTGAAAATAAATCTCGATTACGACGCAAGAGAGAAAGAGGAGGGGAGAAAAGACGAATGGGGTTTTGCATCATCGCTGCTGTGTACTGCAGCAGAGTGGGTAAAGATGGCGGCGTTGCGGAACGATGAGGGCCACGAGCAGGGCAAGAGAGACAGAGACATATATATATATATAGAGAGAGAGAGAGAGAGGCAGTAGCAGCAGCAGCGGCAGCGCGGGTCGTGTGGTGTGGGGTTACTGTGACGCAATCGTCACGTGACACAGCCGTGACTAGCTCTAGCTGGGGCAGTGTGTGATCTAACGTTCTCCACGCCAGTTGGTCGGTAGCTGTTGAGTATAGAAGAAGCGCGCGAGTGCCTCCCAGTCCGGTCCGATTTACCCAACAGATTTGCTACGGACGCACGGAATAATTTGTAGGTACTTTGTATTACAATCGTTCCAAAAAACAAAAAAAACTTCACGGAACAATGTTTTACTCTGACAACGTATGTAAAGAAAAGAAACGTAACTATCGGTCGCTGGGTCAGTGGGGGTGAGAAACTGGCTTGGCTCTGTCTGTGAAACAGTCAGTCTTTTTCTCTCTCCTATCGACTCTGCGACAAGTCGTCGGATTGCCGCATCAGACTTTTTCGTTTTTCTTTTTTTGGCTTTTTTTTTTCGTTTTCGTCAACAATATCAATCGATAGACTCAGCAGTGAAAACTGTGTTCCCCCAGCTGTAAGCACGCCTTTGTAATGGCATTCAGAGGCTCTGGGTTCACGGAATACACTGCGGCGAGCTCTACGTAACAACGATATTCGAATATACGAAAAAAAAAAAACACAATGTCACACGATTACACCTATAGAAGAGGGAAAAAAAAAGATTTCATAACGAAAATACAAGAGAATGCACAACACAACCTATCGCTATTCCTCCATATAAGTCTGATGCCAACAGGCCTTAGCGGCAATAGCTGAGCACCCTTCACTTGAACTTTCTAAAACCATTTACTTTCGTAATCGCTACTACGCGCTGGCGTATAACATGTATATGTATTAGGCCGCCTTTTTTTTTCTTTCCTTTACACACCTACCGTTACTACATAGTGCTTGGACGGCAAATGTATATCATTCGGATTCTAATTTCCGTACACGTACAGCGCGGAGGGGGCGGATGTGTTATCTCGAATTTTCTTCCGGTCTGGCATATTTGGAAAGGGGGGGACTTAGATATTGATGGAAGTTGCCGCTCCTCCGTGAGCCGAATAGAGTAACGCGAACGGGTTCCACCATCTTCTCACGACAGTCTTTGGCAGCCATCTTTATCTGGATTCGCGAGAGCACGCATGTCAGTCGGAGTTGGCATTAGCTTCTAGTATCAAACTTTATTTAGTAAATTTACTACTGTCGATTGTCGAACTCGTAATCTTTACATGAAACAAAAACTTGACTGTTGTAACACGTCGTAAGGAGAAAGAGGGGAGGGGGGGGGGGGGAAGTATTTGCCAATATAGGATATACGTTGCATGCATTAGTTACAGAATCATCCTCCTAAAGTCTCATGATAGTATTTGAAACGCCTATCCTATATACGCACAACACAGGGCGAGCGGAATGACATCACCGGAGCCGAGCACCAACGCCTCCTGATTAGAAGGAGAAGAGAGGAGCGAACGGCGGCAGAGCACTCCAAGAACGGCAGAGGGAGCGACATACTGAGAATAAACAGTTATATACATATTGTATATACGTACACATGCACATACACATAGACGCGAAAGCGCTATATCGTAGGTATTCGCAAGTCGAATGGGTTAGCCTTGAAGGTCCGAAAGAAGAGAGGCGGACAGTCAGCGAAGATATTAGTAGATTCCGCAACGTATATGCGTATACGCAGAGCACGGATATCCTAAACTTATCGCGTATGCAAAAAAACGATTGACTTCAATAGATTTTTTTTCTTTTTTCGGTGCAGGTCGCGCACAAAATACGTACTTTTTTTCTATCGTTAATTGCGTTACACGACGGCAAAGCTGGCAACGTGCACCATGTGCGTCGATGCTATAGAGGCTGGTTAGGCTGCTGGCTAGTCAATCGTTCCACCGGTTAGCCTTGATCCCACCGTTACAATAGCTCAGCGAGGCTAAACGCTCTTCTCTTACATAAGCACACGTGTACACGAGTGAATTCATGCGAGTATGTATCCGGCCATCTTCTCGGCTCACGCAAGAAAGTATGTACCGAGCACACATCACATACGCTCTTTTTTACATAGGTATGCGACGCTCGAACAACACCCGTGCGCCTTCATGCGTACGCGATGATATCCGTACGAATATTTTCTATCTCTAATGCTTCTGTATTATCGAAAAAAAAAAAAGAAAACGAAACATGCTACAGCGTATCGGCGCAGAGTGTATGGAATTCGTTGATAACGTGGCCGGGTAGACGCAAAAATGAGGCATGAAATATATACGCGCCACGGATAATCCCTCGTGGTTGGGTGATGAGACGAAGCGAAAAAGAGAGAAAAGAGCCTGGGAACGAAACGTCGCCGCGGCGGTTGCCGCTCAGAATGCTCGATCGGCAACGAACGATTCATGCATCCCAACACACATATTCATTGGTTCCTTCTCATGTGTATGTACGAATTCGTACACATATATATATACATTGATGGGAGTAGCTAGTGACATCATTGAACACGGCCCGTCATTTCGTCGTCACGTGGACACGCCACGAGGTCTCTTTTCCTCCTACTTTTCGTGAATCGTGATAGATGACGATGCAGCTGTGGATTTTCGGATAGTTGTAGTTGGCGAGCAAACAGCAGGTAGAAAGACGCGGCTTGTTCAAGACTACAAGTGTGGAGAGAGAGAGAGAGAGAGAAAGAGAGAGGGGGCGATAAAAAAAAAAAGAAACGATGAAGAAGCACATATACTATATGTAGTAATAGGAAGGCTACGACGCCCGCCGAAGCTACACAGCTCTCCTCTGGCCCTTGTTGCCAAGGCCTTTTTTTACCTACCCATGCCCCTCTACAGTACGTGCAGAGGAAGTATGTATATGCGCCGCAGTTACGTATACTATAGACCGATGGGACGACGCGCGCGGTCGAGGCCGAGTCGAGCCACACATTCGTCCGAGAGGAACTAGTCGAGTATTCAGCCGAATCGAGTTCCGGGCTCGAGATGACGGGCGTATGTAAACGTTCCTTCTTTTGAAATCTCAATTATCCGTCGTGTGTTTGAAATCGGTGAAAGTATTTGAAAAGAAAGAAAAAAAAGAAATCATCGGGGATGTCATGCTTCGTTGAATAGAAATACGAATAGATATTTCAGATTATATAGTAGTATTCGCAAGCAGCGCTGCGAAGCACATTGATTTGCGCGATAAACGTTACGAATAGATCCAAGATACACGCTGGGTACAGTCACATAGCGTGATAACTATTCCCCTCCTTTATTTATCCGGCTTTGCTGAACGTTGTTGCGTAATCGAAAGACTGTTACAGCCTTGAGCGAGCGGGCCTGGCTTGCGCCATACTGCTGACGAGCCAGCCAGCGGCACCGACTCTAGAGTAGGGACCAGTTCGACTAGTA
Source organism: Ischnus inquisitorius (assembly GCA_963924025.1). Lineage (NCBI taxonomy): Eukaryota > Metazoa > Arthropoda > Insecta > Hymenoptera > Ichneumonidae > Ischnus > Ischnus inquisitorius. Next base: position 13,985,320 of record OZ001245.1, on the reverse strand, counting down.
AGCCGCGCAGTAGACAAATTTCAATCCGAGAGATCGCGGCAAGGAAAGCCCGGCCCGAGAGAAAATAACAAGTAACATTATTGCTACTGGCTCGCGACGCAACAGTAGCGAAAGCCCGAAGGAAAACAAAGGAGAGGTTCTAACCGTCGTACGGACTGGATGATGTCGATCGATATTACGTAGCCATGGCTACCTTGCGATGCTATGCATGGCGCTCACTGTACTGCTACTATTACTACTACTACTGCACTACTACGATTAGACCGTTATTTGTGTCAAGGATTTTTATACGTTTATTAGTCTGGTATTAAAGGGCGGTGAAGGAAATTAACTCCACTGTGTGTTTGCCACCCTCGTTATTTCTCTACACGAGAGTCTTGCGAAACGAAGGTGCGTGCCGACTTTTCTCCTCCCTCCCCCTTCCGAAGCTCATACCGAGAGGGAACAGTTTGATGCTTGCTGCCGCTCCGACCCAGTTTCTTCCTTCACTGTTCCAATCAATATCTGGAACGACGTTTGGGCTAGTGCGCCCGCGCGCTCGCGTCTGCCTCCCGCGTCTTCCTGCTTTTTCTGGGTCGTCGGAGTGTCTCACTCCCCCCTCGCGAATAAAGGGGGAGCGGGTCGCACGCACGCACGCGCGCGCGCAATTTCGACAATCGAGGATAACATCGATTAGGATAATTATCGGTTATTCTTTGCCCTTCGAAAAAGTTAGTGAAACTAGAAAAAAAGCACGTTCCAGTGAGAACGGCAATAAAAATCGTTTTAAGTAATTAGATCGACGGCTGGTCGGGAGACAGCCCAGCGCTTCCAGGGACGTTATTTCAAGCGAAACATGCTATATTTATACATCGTCTTTTATTTTCAATATTTGAGTCAATCGGCTATGCAGTACAGCTGCTACATCTTTCGTACTCGATACACTCTCAGTTCGAAACTATAACTCGTTATTAGCTGAATTAAGATAAGTAATATAATTATGGGTTACTTATTTACAGATGCATTCATCAAATTTTGGTATCGTACAAAGAATCATGTATCGGCGAAAGACGAACGACAATCGCAGTTAACTCGTTATCGCTACATATTTTCCCGCATAATCTAATACCAAAAACGCGAACTCATAGCGAAGCAACGCGTCGAGGGTTGTCCGTCAGAAGAGAGAGAAAAAGAATGTTTGCCGAGTCCTTCGAAGTTCTTCAGTGAGTCCGTGAACAGCAATCGTTCAATCGAGTTACTTTCATTCATCGTGATCACTCGTTGTCGCAATGCGTCCTGTGCGAGTGTCAATCGAAATGAAAGAAAAAAAAGGAAAAAAATAAAAATGAAAGTGAAAACCAAGTACAATTATGAATATATAAGAGGAGTTTCAGAGAATAATTGAGATGATAAATAGGATTTAAGGCGAGGACGTCGAAAGTACTGCGTTAGTCGCGTGCTGCTTTCGCGTATCGTTGAGATCCTTGTTGGCCGACAAATGATCGGGCTTCTCGCCGCGCGAAAAGCGTTCCCACATCTTCTTGTACAGCATCTCCATTCCCGTTGCGTACATTTTACAGTTAAATAGAGGGCTGTCCGATCGAGCTTTCCACACTTTGGCACGTATAGCTTTCAGGCTGCAGACAGAGAAAAAAAATGGATTAATATGAGTATCGCTGCGAAGCCGCGATAGATTGATATTCGAGACTTGGAAAATTTCGTACTATTCCCGATCGGTGCCAAGACGAACAGCGATGTCTTGATACTCTTGACGCGTGCGAGCAACCAATTCCGGACAGCCGAGAGTATTGAGTTGGCTCGCGGCGACGCGCGAAGCCAGAGTTTCGCCCGGTAGTGTGACGACCGGTGTGCCCGTCCAAAGAACGTCCATGCTCGTCGTGTGACCGTTGCAGAGCGGCGTATCGAGACAAACGTCCGCCAACTGGCCGCGTCTAACGTGCTCCTCCTTGGCCGCAACGTTGCTGAAGAGAATCCTGCCGGGCGCGAGTCCTAGCTGTTGAGCGGTCGCCTGCAAATTCGGCTCGCCGACCGCCGGAAAGCGCAACAACCAGAGCACGGCGTTCGGCACGTGTTTGAGAATCTGCGGATGCAAGATTAATAAACTGTTATATTACAGGTGCGAAATAATCTTTCACCATGAATGAGAATGAAATAACTTACGTAAGCCCACATGTGCAGAGTTAACGGATCGATTTTGTACAACTGATTGAAATTGCAATAGACGACCGCGTCCTCGGGCAAACCGTACTGTTGTCTCGTCGTGATAACGATGTTCTGTGGCACTTCTTCGCCGGTGGCCGTTTTCGTATTGACCGGCGTCGGTGCCATGCCATTTTGCACGACAACGCCGTTGACCGACATTTGACACTGGCCAGAGGCGATCATCGTTTCGATGGGCGTTGTCGTCGGCAATTCGGCGACTTTCAACGATATCTCGACGGGCTTGTTCTTCGAGTCGGCTACCACGATCTCGCGAATCTCCTTGACCATCGTGTTTTCGATCATCGGCGATAGATCGGTCGCGTTTATAACGGCAACGTTGTCCGCGACTTTGCCCTTCATGTTCAGTTTGTCGGTGAGGATAAGTCGTTCCTTCAGATGCGGGAACATTTGGCTGAGAAACGTTGCGAAAAATACAGTTGATAAATCCTTGTCGATGATCGTTGCAATGAAAAGTAGGATCGAGAATAATAACTTACCGATGATCGCCGATAAAGTATGTGTGAGGCATGTAGGCGAGTTTTTCACTGTATTGAGGAGCGAGCTCGAGAGGCGAGGTGACCTCGTCGGTTATCAAATAGTCCATAAAACTCGCGCCGGAAGTGCCCGGATAACCGAGCCACATAACCTGGACCGGTGCTGGTTTGAGAGCGAATATCTCGTTTCTCGCGCCTTTCGTGTAGCCGTTCATGTTCACCAGTATGTGAATACCGTCGGCGTTAATGCGATCGGCAGCCTTTCCGTTGCACGGTATTTGCGACAGATCTATGAAGTGTTCGGACTCCCGAGCGATCTTTGAACGGAAATTCGTACCGTCGTCGGTACTCAAAGCATAGCAAAATATCTCGACGTTCTGCTTGTCGTGAAGTCCGGGAATCGATTGCATGAGATGGCTCGTCGGATGATTACCAAAGTCCGACGAGACGTAGCCGATTTTCAGTCTCGAGCCGATTTCACGAGGATACTTGTAGGGTTGCTTGTGCAACACGTGGATCTGCAGAGAGACAAAGGAAAAACAAGATGAGCCAATCGTCAAGTCGTTTTACCGTAGTTTTTTATCAACATCGTGTCGCGTCGGTAATTCTACCTTTTCAATGCAGAGATTTGCATGACGAGCAGCGATTGCTTTGCGAAAATCGTGAGACAATGGATAGAGCATCGAATGATGTGGATGCACGCTCGGTAATCGGTTTTTGTCCAATTGTTCCGCGACTATGGACACAAGCTTCTTCATTCTGGCCTCGTAATCGGTCCAGTCGCAGGCAATTTGTAGGCAGTGGGCGAGATTGCAATACGCATCGGGAAAGTCGGGCTTCAACTTGAGTGCGGTCCTGTACGACTGAATCGCCTCGGGAATGTTACCCGAATCTTTGTGTATCGAAGCCAAATTCGAATGCGCATCGGCGAACGCGGGATTTATCTGTATGGCTCTTGTGTAGCACTGCAGGGCTCCTTGAATGTCTTGCATCTCTTTCAGGGTGTTGCCCATATTCGAGTACGCATCGGCGAATGTTGGCTGAATTCTTATTGCCTCCTTGTAATGCATCAGAGCCTCGTTGAGTTTTCCTTGCTGTTGCAACACCGAAGCGAGATTACTGTGAGCCGCAGCGAATTCCGGAAATACTTCCAGTGCCTTCAAGTAAAGTCGCGTCGCTTCCTCGATGTAACCCTGTTCGCGCTTTATGTTGGCCTGTAATTAATGATTCGTTATTTTCGTCGTGATCGGACTCTCGATTCGGGTATACGGCGTTCTTTTTTTTTTGTTTTGCCGAATAACTCACCAGATTATTCAGAGAATCGGCGTGTGTCGGACAAAGCCGAAGAGCTGTGTTATAGCACTCTTCGGCTTCCACCACCTGACCCTTTTCCTTGAGCGCGTTCGCCAAATTGCAGTAGGCATCGGGAAAGTTTGGCTGAAGTTCGATTGCTCGACGATACGTATCGATCGCCAAATCGATGAGCCTTTCGAATAATCGACGACACAACAAATTAGTGTCAAATGTAATAAGGTTTTTTGGGATTTTTTTAGTACCACTCACCCCTGCTCGTAGTAGACGCAAGCCAAATTTCCGTGAACGACGGCATTGTTGGGACTGAGATTGAGAGCCCTAAGATACGCTGCGACAGCTCTGAAAAAAAGTCGTTCATATCGCGCATTAGTCCCACGAATTCTTACCGTTGTGCTGCGGCTGATGCGACAACTACTACTGCCACTACAGACTCGTTGATAATTAAATTCGTTATGGTTATCATAGTTATTATATACAGCTGCGAATAGAGAGACAGCGCGCACATCTATCTACAGCTCTGTTGATAGCTCTTATCGTCCTTATTTAGGAACCTTTTAATCCAAGATATTATCCAGGCGACGCATCCCGGCGGTGCAGGTCGAGCTATCGTACTTTCTAACTGGAGACGAAACGAAGGTGCGACTGTACTCGACGGTGATATCACAGTGTAGACGATAACACATTGGTACTCCATTCCTCCTTATCCATCCTTCTCTAAGACCCGATTATTTTTTCATCCAACGAGTCGTTTACCAATCAGTTATTCATTCAATCTTTCTCGTTATCCGGGATGGATTTTTAATTTTTACCTCTGCTAATCTATTACACAGTGTACTTTCACGGTACGCTGAGATGGTGCATAAAACGAACAATGAATAAAATATTGATCTCACGTCCGGCCGGAATTACAATGTATTATAATCGTTGTTCAGTCTTCTTGGTTGCTATACGGGGAATAGGCACATCCTGCGACGATCGAGTCGCCGTCTTCGGATACCCCGGAATTTAACAGCGATTCATAAAGCCCAATTTCAATAGGTATTCATCAACGCCGCACTCTGAGCTAATATAAATACCGCACCACTCAGTGTTCGCTCATAGTAATTGACTCTTCAGTTATTTTTACTATTTCTGTTTTTTTTTTTGTTCTTTTTTCTTATCACGGCAACCACTGCTCCAGAGACAATGGAAAAACTCCTTCCACCTTGCCGCTTTTTCTTTCTCTTCTAATAGACGCCCCAATAAAGGACTTCGGCGGGCCCTTTTCCAAACTTGAATATTTACCAGTATTTGTCGCAAGACAAATATTTATATGTAATCGAATAGCCGACTGGCCACAGCTGAGCGATGATCAGGCCTGGCAAAAGTCTTTTTTTCTTGTTTGTTTTTCTTTGGGAAACGTTTTACCGATAGGCTTCGAGTGTCGTTTTAGGGTCATTGGAGGAGAAAGCGGCCGAGGAAGAGAATAAGAGGTGAGAGGAAGAGACGGGAAATTCGAGTGGAAAGTGAGAAGAATGAACGACGTGCTCCTGAGACTACCAACTAAACTACTGGCTTCTCGGCAACCAGTGACTACCGGCGCCGCCACTCCGGCGTCAGAGGACGAACGCGCAGAATCTTCTTGGATACACACCAATTTAGCGATTATTGTGCGTTTCTATCATAATTTTTGCGTAATTTTCATATTTTCCGTGATTATGCGTCGACGTACCTCAACGACCATTGAGCAATTTTTCTGCCTCCTAATTAATTGCAACGTAGCGTCAATGAACTAAAATACTTTTTTCATCCGTTTCTTTCATAACTAAAACAATATACTCTGTTCATTGATGTGAATGTTAAAATGGTAGGCGCGTTTGTATCGAATGATTAAGAATCATAACGCGATTCAATGAGTAGCAAAAGCACAGAGATCAACTGGAAAAACAGGGCGAGGATGCGGCACGTACCGGGAGGCGTTTTAATCAATATAAAGGGCGTAGCCATGACGATGCGCGCGAGACCCCGTATCGAGACGCCGGATTCAATGATTAGCGTGAATGAAGCAAGCTTACCGATCGAAGATCCTCGCCTCTTTGAGAACATTGCCAAGATTGATGTAAGCGTCGAGGAAATTCGGATCGAGGGCGACAGCCTTTTCGAAGTGATGGATCGCCAGCCATATTTCGCCCTGGGCATTGAACACGCAACCGAGGTTGCTCCAGGCCACTGCAAAATCTGGCCGTGTCTCGATGGCCTTCAGATAGCATGCCTAGAGAGTCAAAATCGAAGATACCGGATTATCGGAGCTGTTCGCGAATTTGGCAGGGTCGCGCCGCGCGCTAAATGGCCCTTCCTCCCCTCGCTGCGCCGCGCCTTCTTTTGCCACACGCAGACCGAAGCATTCGTCGGGACGCTCCGTTACGCGGGTCGCTCGTCGTATTTACATAATATCAATGATATCGCTCATCGGCGAATTCTCGAAGGAAGTCGAGCGCCCGAGATTCTCTTCGAACTGCGTGTCGCAACGTAGAGCACAAACCGTTAAGGCATTTTATGTTTTACCGTCTGGATGAATTTCCTACGTTTGCTCTACAATACAAACACACACATTTGAGAGCTTACAGAGCAGCTGCTCGTGTTCACTTTATTTCGAATTTTTCTCATTACTTCGATACTCAAAAGCGTTCATTTTTTCGTTCAACGATTCTTTTTTCGTCTTTCGTTACTATTGATTTTTCACGAGTAGGATATGCGGGCCAGGGTGTAAATCAAGAGACGCGCGCGGAGCGTCACAATGCATCGACGATTGACCGAAATGCGCTCGGTCGCTTGATCAACATGGCAACGAGGAAGGAACGAAATAAATAATACGACAAGAATTTCGGTGGGCAAGGGCGGAACAGGAGGGTCGCGACGTCTCCTCGATATGATCCCTTACGCCGCTGCTCCGAAAATCATTAAATTGTCCAATACGTATTTTCGTTCCTTTCTCTTGCGGACACGCGTGACGCTCCAAAGGAAAGAGGACAGAGAAAAGAGAGCGTGCCGTAAAATCGCGCCTATTGAGAGGAGGGCTGCAGTTTCGTAACAGTACATAATATCCGTACCTAGAAAATAAATTAAACAAGATCTTTTTTTTTTTACGGTCGGCCGGCCTCAGATATTATCGGGCGAGGGTTAAAGAGGATTTGTACAACATCGTTGGCGCGGAATAATTGAAGTTTCAATCGATCAAGTACACGTTATTGAAAATTCGGGAGAACTGAAATATTTTACTTCTAGAAGTCTATCAACAGTGACGAGACAACGAGGATGGGCGTGAGGAATGCAGAACGTATTGGCGGATCGTTGGTGAATGATAGAGACCGGCCGCGGGAGTTACATTACCTTCAGTTTACCCTTCGGTAGGTTGACGGTAAGTACGACATCTCGCAAGCTCTCATACTAAACTTAGAGACTGAGAGACAGAGTGTGTGTGTGTTACTGAATAACCAGATTCAGATTTCACCCTTTGACGAAGGAACCAGTGGAAACCGACCAATTGCATTGCTCCAAGTACCCCTCCTAGAGTTGATCATTCCATCCACAACAATAAGACAGCTGCGTTAATCTCTTTTCAACACTACGTCGCCACAACTTTCTTTACACCTTATCGCTCTTTTTTTACACCAACAAAATCATTATCATCGGCTATAAACCACTCTCGTTAGCCAGTGTTGTCCTCGATAAATTAAAAAATCATGCGAGCCTCGATCAAATTCGAAACCAACTAATAAACAATTCTTTCTTTCCGCTCATTCGATCCCGCGTGTCATTGCGGGTAATAAAAACAATTTACTGGAATGATTCGCTTCACACGATTATCTCTGCAATACCGAATCGAAGCTTAGCTGAACGAGGTGGAAAACAAAAATGAATGGGAACAAGCGTGAATTCTCAGGAATGGCTCGATCGAGTAGCAGAAAACTTGCCTTAATCCTTCTCGACGGAATAGCGTCGAATATTTTCGTACAAACGAACGACAGAACTCTCACAATCTATCGGCATTTCGCAATGAAAGTAAATACATTTCAGCAAACACTTGACACTGACGTTCCATAATACCCGTGTGATATTGGCCGAGAATCTGACCTTTGATTGTGAGCGCACTGTCGAGGATAATGTAATAATCGCAAGCGCCGCGCTCCAGTAGAATTCTTGACTAGCAAAACACCAGACGAGTCGAGTCTCTCGTCGCAACTACCGTTAACGTGTATTTCCGCGTTTTTCAATGCCAATGCGCGAAACAAAAGAATACGACACAATTGCAATTGTGGGCCAGTCAAGAAATCTCGCGCCAGTAGTGTCCAATAAATGAATGAGCGAGCAAGCAGGCTCAACACTACGAATACAGCTAAATATCAGTTATTTTTTTTTTTTCTTTGTTTTTTTCTCGTTCATGAAAACGACTGAGAAGGAACAAACGGAACGAGATCGAGGAGAATCGACGAGTACGGCGAGGAGAGCCTCAGGTAACTAAGAAAAAAAAAAGAGTAATAGCATGATGCACAGTAGCGCATGTCAGGAAAGAAAGAAAAGAAACAAAAACCGAAAATTTGTCAAGTAAACTCGCGCTCGCGCAACTGCTTCCGCCGTCGTTGATAAAGCCGCCGCTATTGCCCGTTGGATGCTGCATCGGCCGTTGATCGTTGATATCTATTGTTCCTATTATTTCAAAGAAATTCAACGTGTAGAAAACGAAATAACAATGCGAAGCCGTGGATTTCGGCTCAATTGGCTCGTTGACTCAATCTCGAGGTAGAAATGTGGGTAACAGACCTATGTAAATTAATCATGCATCGCGCGGGCATTTATCGCCAATGATGCCAATGTTGATTTTATCGATGAAGCTGCCCACCCGAAAACATGATCTCTCGCGTAGTTGCTCGCACAATCGTCACATTTACACATGTGGTAGAGAATATCTACGTAATCTGTACAGAAGACGGAAGAAAACAAAGCAAAAAACTGCCTACAATCGAGAGGATTATAAACCGATTACATACAACAAGTGGTGTCGGGCTTTTGTGGGGGTGGGGAGGGAGTTTATGATAGATGATGATCGCGCGCCACGACGCGCTGGTAAGGAAAAGGCACAGCTTTCTGTATGAAATACGCGATAAAAAAAACATCGGCTCTACACATTCCTCGGAACAACGCTTGCGCCCATACACACCGCGGCACACGATGGATCAGTAACGCCGGGCAGAGCGAAAAATAACATCTCTTATCTACTCATTATTTTCTCTTTCCGTTTCGAATACGCTCAAGACGCAATAAGATTGACGATACTGACGCTACCGATCCATTATTTACCCGACATGTTAGATTAATACTTATTTCACATTATATCGCGATGCCAGAAGAACAATATTCTCTAATCTGTCGTACCTTGGCTTCGTCCAGTCTCGCTAATGCTTTCAAAAGATTACCGAGATCGCTTCGCACGCAATAGAGATCCTGGAAGGGAAGAAAAATATCAAAATTAGTCACATATCGGATCTACAGCAATTATTAGAAAAATAATGATTGTTGTATTTAGTACTATTAAAATATGGCAACAGATTTATGAACTCAATTTGTAAAATGGTTGCGTTTCGTATATAAAGAATTGAAATTTTATAAACAAGAGACAAACAGCTCCACGAAAAGTGAAGGAATATTTGTGCAAAGTCAAAACGTATACTCACAGGATTGTACTGAAGCGCCGTGACGTATGCTTGAACGGCTTGTTCCATATCGCCAGCCGCCACAAGAGCCGCCGCCAAGTTAATATAACCATCTATGAAATCGGGCTTCAATCTAACGGCGTGTCGATAATTCTCGAGAGCCTCCTGAAGTTGACCTCGCTCTTTAAAGACATTGCCCAAATTGCTGTAAGCCTCGGCTAAGAGAGGATTCTGTTTGATCGCCAAGCTGCTGTAGTGCGCCGATCTGCATCATAATTTTGACAAATGAAAGTTATTAATTGTGGAAAATTATTGTTCCAGGAAAGTTATGAATCAAATAAATATGGAATTTTAACTAAATAAAAATAGAAAAATAATTTGCTTCGAAAAAACTTGGTTTTGCAAGAAATTTCCTTACTTTTCCAATCTGCGACATTGAAAATGAATAGAGGAGAGAAGCAGCAGAACGCCGGTGTTGTTTGTCTCCTGACGCCACAGTTGCATGCAGTGACGCTCTGCGTTCTCGTAATCGCCCGCCTGATACTCTCTGTGAGCCAGTTCCAGCAGACCTGCGACAAAAAAATATTTTTCTCATTCCGCAGTGGACGACGACGATGTATTTGCCAAAGATAAAAATTTGTTTTTCATTTCACTCGTCGGCCTGGCGACGAGACGACGAAAGCTAAGTTTTATTGACAATTGGTTGTTGTTGAGAATGAAATCGCGATGCGTACCGACTGTCGACAGCTGCTGTATCTCGTTCATTTTGAGGATAACGCTCGTTCCTCCGGCCGCTATTTGTTGATGTCCTTGCTGCGGTTGCTGAGGAGCCTGCATCGGAAATTCCTTTGTGTCGCGACGTTCACGACGATCACCGACGCGTTTTAATTCGCGACAGATTGCCGCCCGCGTGTCACGATTGGAGATACAGTCGAGTTAAGCGGGTTAGGAATTGGCGAGTTTCGATCCGAAATAAAGTTTCAATCGGACACCAATGTCCGTGGTCGGCGGCAACGCGACACGATGCGTGACTCTCGAACGACGGAAAGCACGATCTCCCGCGTCGATCCCCCCGCACCGATTGTATGTTTTTCAACGAGATTTTCTTTGTCACAGTACGAATGCTGTGCGCGACGCGACTCGAACGATTATTATGTCACACGGTCAGTTTATTTCCAACAAGTTAACGAAGTGCGATAATTCGACTGTCGCCATTTTGGAGAAGTGATCCGCACATCGACTGTGCGCTGTCGCTGTTCACTCGGCTGTTGACGGAAATCGCGACAGACAGTGGAACGGTCCAACGATACTACGCGAAAACTGCGTACGTCTCTCCCGATAGGTCCCCCACCACGCGTCTCGACTTACCGACGCGCGCGCGCACACGTATACGACGCAAGCAACCGCTAATATCTACCTAGCCTTAATCACTCGAGGTGATGTATCACCTACTCAGGCGGTAACGAAAACTGTAATCGCATTTCCTCGACGACTATTGAGATTTCGGACAAAAGCCGCCCGTCATGTACTTAGGTTTAGTAATTCAAAGTACACGACACTTTTTGCCTGTCGGAAATCTCTCAAGTTTCGACGAAAATAAGGACGAAAAGAATGCTCTGTCTCTCTCGCACTCATACGTATGACGCTCCAATTCAACCGATGGGCACGCAAATTTTTTTCTCCGTTTTTTTTCACAATTTCTCTGGTTGTTCTGTAGGGATACCGAAGAGATTTGAAAGTACTTTAAATAGCGGGATTGTTTTATATGTTTTTCTAGCAAATAATAGCCTATTGTCTTCGCGGGGACATTAACATTCAATTGTATAATAAAACTTAATAATTCAACGCCGGGAACATCAGCGACGCTCGTGCCGTTCAGCGAAAGCAAGCGTACAGTCCGTGATACCAAATAAAATCGCCGAGAAGCTGCAACGATTTGATATCATTGGCCGAATGCTCTCTCAATTTTCGCCTACGACTGTATCGTCGATATAATCCTGTTCACCGCATAAGCGTCCAAGTCACTTTCTCACTCAGCGACCAACTGCCGTCGGCGCGTGTTCTCTTTGCTACTCCTCCGCGTTGCTCGTTTGTTTCATTTCCGGCATTCATCATGACCGACAACAAGGAACGTACTTTTATAATGATCAAGCCCGACGGCGTTCAACGCGGTCTTGTCGGCAAAATAATTCAACGCTTCGAAGAGAAGGGCTTCAAGCTCGTGGCCATGAAGATGACCTGGGTGAGTAACGAAACGAATAGACGTGAGAAGCCGCTACTCGGCAGCGGCCATCGATATTATTCGCCACCTCGTAGCAGCAGCCACGTGTTCGCCACTTCATCCTTTGTTCCGTCGCGATAATTGCAAAAAATCAATCGCTGTCCCGGTACCGATGATTGTGTAATGCCTATCGATAGTCCGGTAATTCAATTGTTCTCGTAATAGGCCTCGGAGGATTTGCTGAAGAAGCATTACGCCGATCTCTCCGCTCTTCCCTTCTTCCCCGGTCTGATCAAATACATGGGCACCGGTCCCGTCGTCCCGATGGTAAGTTCGACAACAGAACGTCGCAAATAAAAATCAACTAAACCAACGGCCGCGCGAATATGATGTGGTAACGTTCGCCATTTTTCTTTTTTTTTTCCCCAAAGGTGTGGGAAGGTCTTAACGCGGTTAAAACCGGTCGCGTGATGCTCGGCGAGACAAATCCCAAGGATTCGGCACCCGGCACAATTCGCGGTGACTACTGCGTCCAAATCGGCCGCAACATTATCCACGGTTCCGACTCGGTCGAGGCGGCGAACAAGGAAATCGCCCTCTGGTTCGGTGACAAGGAGAAGGAACTTTTCGATTGGTCGTCTTGGGCAGAGAAATGGATCTACGAATGAATCAATACGTAAAAACGACTTAACAAGTGTAACGTTGATAGATCCAAAATTGAGGCGTTTCCCAACTTGGCATTGATAAAAATGAATAAAAAGAAAAAGAAGACAAACAAAATAAACGAAATAACGTTTATAATAATATATATCCCATCCGAGATACAAATTAATGAATTATTGAAAAATATTGATGGTTACTATGTACATGGGCTTACTATAAGTATTATTTATATACACGAAGGACTTTTTTCATTCTTTTTCATTACGATAAAATAAGGTTCTTTGGTTTGCGGCTTTGACGAGTTTTCTTTTACGAGTAGTCCCAAGTGCAGATTAATGATGAAGCAGCAGCGTGAGATGATATCGTGCGTCTTTTGTTTTGTTTTTTGTCCGTTCCGGGACCGTGCATAGACGTCGATTTCTTTTATCGTCCGTTCAGCATTGATTTTTACGTTTAACAGACATGACCGACGAGGCAACGGCCATCCATCGGTTGTTACTGGTTTGATACCAAGTGAGACCCAACGAATAGCGTCCGTTGAGATTGGCGTGTTGACAATGACTGAACCACCAGCCTCCGCGATAGTTGGCTGCGCAATCGGCTGAACTTATGTCCATATCGCGATCTTTGGCACTGAAGGACATCTGATTCTGATAAGAGAGCGCATCGGTCGCGTTGCCCGCGTAGCCCGACACGGATAGTCTGTAGCCGGTGTCCTCAGAATCGACGCGGAAATTTTCGTAATCCGCGCGCCAGTGAGCGCCGTAAATGTCCATAAGATCGATTCTCAGACTCGTGCAATTGTCTCTCGTGAGTCGGTGAAGGGCCTCGTTGCCGAGCCAAAATTCGTTGACCGGCGAGCCGAAACCCTCGGCGTATTCGTTCCAGGTTCTGTCGAAATCGACCATACCGTCGATGCGACGACCAACGACTATCCAACCATCGTGGCAGGACACCAAAAGCGGCGAGGACTGAGCGCCCGGCGCCAGCAGCGTAAGACCGTCCCGATCGTCGCAATTGCCCGGCAACGAATCGACCATGCTCCTGTAATCGTCCTCCACGTGTTCCAATTCCTCCGTTATTTTCTTCGCCTTCGCCACGGAAACTTCGAGATCCCTGAGCTTGGTCGCGTTGCCGAAGGAGCTTTTCAGATCTGCCAAGGTCGCTTGTTGCGCGTCGCTCTTCTCCTGAAGCTTCGACGCGCTCACGCTCAACGCCTGAACGGTGCGACGCAAATTGTTGAGCTCTTCCCTCGTCAACGACAGCTCCGCGTACTTGCGCACGGCGTTCACGTCCAATCTCGCGAGTTCTCTCTTCTCCTCCAATTTGTTTTTCTCAAACTTCTCACCGAGACTCTCGACGCTCTCGAACAAGCGTACGATCGACTCGTTGACTTTTCCAATGCTGTTACCGATGTCCTTGCTGATAGTGTTGACGCGTCTGTCGATCTCGCGATTGTCCTTCTCCAATTGAACGAGCCTCGGCGTGAATTCGTCGACGTTCTCGTACACGACTCTCTTCTCGAGCATGCTCGGCCGTCGAGCTATCAACGAAATTTTGTGCTCCAGATGCGTCAGGCGTTCCTCCACCCGACGAGTCGACCATGATCGCGATTGAGCGTGTCTACCGTGGTGGAATTGATTGTTTCGCGATGTATCCTGTTGCCTGTTATCGCTTCTCGTCTCGTAGCCGACTTGATTCTCCGACAGTTGCCGATTTAATGCATCGCGCTCGTGATTTACCGGCGACGACGACGGCGACAATGACGAGGACGACGTGTCGCATTTCAGTGATTTCATCTCAATTTGAACGGTGCTTAACTGCAACACACGAGAGAACGAGAAATTTATTATCGAGGGGCATATATTATCGGAATGAAAAACTCGCCAGGTGCATCTCTCGTAAGGTCGGCGATACGCACACGCATAAAGAGTGGGATCTGATTATTCCAACAGAGTTGAGATAGTGTGGAAGAGAGAATGCCTCGGTCTCGACTATCGCAATGCGCTTGAAAGAGGGGGCTTGACGAAAGTGAAGGCAAGAGAGAGAGAGCAAAGGAATATAACATGCCAGGTATACACATGAACGTACGCACACGCGTAAGCACAGAGAGAAGCAGCCGGCAGTAGTTCGGCCGAGGGACAGGGAGGGCGAGTAAAGGCTCGGGGCGGCAGCTGCTGTCCACCAAAACGAACAGCTGGAAAAAAAATGAAGTGCAAGCTGGCTGCCGATACCGGCGGGGTGCCCGACTGACTGCAGGTGCGTCGCGAAACCTCGTCGCCTCCATCGCACTGTATATTATAATACGCTATAGTTCGTGTAAGATACACGAAAATATTTGTTTACGATATGGACCATTTCGAAGGGGCGGGGGGCAGGGAAATCGCAGATATGGTTTATACGGTACGCATCGATGTACATACCTGACTGGCTACGTCGGCACAGATCCTCGTGAGTTGCCCGGCGCGTTCTTTAACGGCGAAGATATCCAAGCGAATCGTACCGAGTGTCGCCTCGATTTTCGTCAATCGTCCGCCGAGATCGCGCACGCCGCGGCCGACTTGCGACACGTCGCCCTTCAGAAGGGCCAGCTCGCTGCGCATTCGTGAGCGCTGGGCAAATTCTTCGCTCGTGTTTTTCGTCCCGAGCACCTCGGCGATCTCTGCTCGCAGTTCCGTGACCGCGCTGCCCAACCATTTGATTCTCAGTCTCTCGTTCTTCGCCTCGTTGCCACTTCCGCCTCCGAGCGCGCTCACCTCCTTCCTGCAATGCCGAACACCACGGAAACGGTTAAAAATTTGTGGCAATTGTTCTCGACCCACGTACGACTTATTTTCTTCATAATTTACGTCGGCAAAAGGCGCGATACGAATAACGCTGGGTAAGAAAGTTTAGTAAATACCTTAACTGGCGAACTTGATTCCTCAGCACCGCGAGTTCGGTATTCTTCTCTATGGAGTGTTTGAGACTCTTCTCGAGAGCGTTGTAGTCCTGCTGACGATGATCTATGAGCGCGTTCACCTGTTCGCGAAGTACTTGTATCGTGTTCTTCAGATCGTTTATCATTCCCGTGGACGCGACCTCGCTATTGTCAACTCCGTCACTCGCCGATACGACAACGATGCAACACAACGATAACGCGAACCACCACTTAAATACTACTAGCCTAGGCATGATTGAAATCGAAGCGATTAACAGAGGTCACTGGAGAAACGAGGATCGTACGAGCGAAAGTTGGTTTTGCGCGCACGGCAAAAAAATATTTCTCGGGTCAAGTTGAGCTCAAGTCACTCCAGGCTAAACTGAAAATCTTTGAAGCATGTACAGGCTTATATTAACGATCGGACAAAGGGTCGGCGGGGGAAGCAACTGGCCACGACCCAGTGGAGGACAGGTGTTTGCAGCACCGGGCGTCCGGAGCCCATCAGGTATATATCGCGCGCATACCCCCGTCACGCATGCAGCGAGCGGGCCAGCCGGCCAGCCGGCAGTGGCACGCACCGCAACCGTAACTATGCCTTTTTTTCTTCTCCCATCGTGTGCGTGCGATTCACGCTGCCTCGGTCAACTATCGAAACTTCAACTCGGATATAATACACTATTATAACATTGTCCCTCGGCGCAACGTAATCGATACGCAATTCGTTTTTCTCGAACGAAACGCTCGCGTTGGATTCGAATGGATACTCAGTGGATCGTCAATTTCTTACGATTCGTCAATAATTTATTTCGAAAACAATAAACGAAGCTATAAGTCACTTGTAAATTTTTTTTTCTTCATGTTTTACCTCTACATATGTATCTCGTCGATAGTTTAGGTATCCGTAGTGGAGACGCTATTTCGTCATTTCTTGGCCTTCGATTTTGTGTTGTACTTGGTCGTTTCTTCTTCCATGGTTTTTGTTTTTTTCGTTACGTTATTGCACTCGAGTCAAATAAATACAATGATAAATTCGTCTACTCTATCCGTATGTGCCCGTCGGCGGACGATAGAATTTTGGTAGAGACAAGATCGAACTCTTGAACGTGTATTTTCGAAGGCCAATGTTCTTCCAAGTGTTCTCGCGTCGGCAGCCCTCGCTAAACGACAGAAGAAACACGAGTAGAGGCGAGATCGTTCGCATGTCGCGAGTAATTCGCGTCAGGGACGATATTACGACGATGATACTTGCCTGCGCATGCAGTCGAGAGCCCGGAGGAATTCGTGCTCGGATAGATGATACTCGGCGGCGAGAATGTTCACTTGTTCGAGGGTTATCGACATACCCGTACGGTCTTTGGCACTTTTGCAACTGGTGAATCTCATTCCTCTCATTCGGCGGCATATCTGCGACGAGAGCTGCAGCACGCTCGTATTTTTCTCGACTTTCGCCTGGACCTGAGTCTTCAAATCGTTTATCATGTCGGCGAGTGTACGATTCACGGTTGAACGAGCGCCGACTGAAATGAACATCGTCGAGATCGATTTTTGAGACAAAGGAAATAAAGAAATTACAAGAAAGATTAAGATCGAAATAGCGACAAATGCCGAATAGACAACAGTCGCGCCGTACCTGTTTCCGAAGGCAAATTCAGCTTCTTGAAACGCAGATAATACTCATTGAGCCTATCGAAGTTATCGACGTTGCTCTTCTCTTGGGGGCCGGTCGTGCCGAGACTCTCGGCCAGCGTCGCCTTTTCGTTGATGCCGATATTGAAGAAGACCGGCGTCACGTTGAAGGAGAGAGTCTGGCGCGACGATGGAACTAATGGAAGCAACGAGTATATGGCATCTGGCACGGGTAGCATCACCGTCAGTGCGGTGCGAGATCCAACGACGCGTGGCAGAGGAATTTGCGAGCCTAATACGCTACCGCCTTTTCCCTCGTGAATTCTGCTTGTGTAAGAGAATAAAGTCAAGAAATTATCGCAAATCGTCGGGTCAACGGAGTGCGCTCGTTTCGGTCCCTTTTTTTCGAGTACCTCGAATTGATGCCGCAACGCGAGAGGGTGAAGGTAACGGTGTGCATGTCTTCGACGGCGACGGTCATGTCGCCCCACATGTCTATCTC
Organism: Ischnus inquisitorius; assembly: GCA_963924025.1. Classification (NCBI taxonomy): domain Eukaryota; kingdom Metazoa; phylum Arthropoda; class Insecta; order Hymenoptera; family Ichneumonidae; genus Ischnus; species Ischnus inquisitorius. The sequence continues at coordinate 13,967,685 of OZ001245.1, read as the reverse complement.
GTTACCGTAATAACTCAGAAGACCCTCGAACGAAGCTAGAGGCCCCAGTGTCGTTACGATCAGTAGAAACAATGGATCCGCTCGTTGGCACCACAATTTCGCCATCAGGGCGGACACCAACGCGGTAAGCTGCGAGATCGAATATTTGCACATCGAAATACGGCGGATCGAAGCGAAGAGAATACAACAAATTACTCACCGCTTGACTGAAACAGACATCGCGCCTGTATCTGACGTTACAAGCCCGTTGAGCCCTCTTCGCGTCCTCTTGGACTCTGAATACCGAGTGAGTGAGTCGCGCCGTCTTGAGAAGGCCGTCCATCGCTTGTCGCAGTTTTTTCATGCTCGGTCGAAGCTCGCAAGTCCAATCCACGATCGACGCGAAGTCCAGACCCTCGGTAAATTTGTTCCTTTGCCCCGCTGAATTGCTCTTTATTACTCTCGTCATCGTGTCTACGGCTTGACAGACTTCGCGACAATGGAGAAAAAAGAATTTCAATCAAAGACACTTATCAATGGGAAATGTAATAAAAATGCTGAACGCTCTGCGGAGAAGCGTATTTATACAAAATATAGACCACCGACCTACTTCTTCGAAAAATAATTACTTGTGATGAAGAAAATATTTCGGATCACGGTAAATTATTCATCTAATAAAAAATAAGAAAACGCTTTTTTATGAAGGGGCAATGGGAGAAATGGTAGATTTTGTAAAAGAACGTATTAATAGAAATTTTAAACTATTCGTAATTAAAAAGTTGTGAAAGCCCAGTGCGAAACATCCATCATTAAACAATTAAATTGAAGTAACCGATTGTTAATGCGTACCTTCTTTGGCCTTGGCACAACCGGCGATTCCTTTCTCGCCTCCCCTGCTCGGGCTCGACATCCTCTGCTGTTGTTGCCTCAGTGAACCATGCTTTCCATTGTTGTTCAACAATTTGCTCGATTCGTCGCTCGACTTAATACCGTTCTTCGGCTGTATCGTCACAACGGACGCGACAACGTTGCGATTGTTGCTCGTGTAACAACTCTTCAGACTCTGAGATCTTTCTATGGAGTTTTTGTTGCGCAATCTGACCGCGGGGCTGCTGCAACGCCCGCAGAGAAACTTCACCTTCGAGACCAAGCACATGACGCTTGCTTCGATATTCAATTGCGTTAGATCCCACGGTTCCGGCTCGTCGGTAGGCTTGTAATAATTCGCCGACGGCGAGTTGCACATTTTTTGCGTATCCAAGAAACGCTTGCCGAGATCCACTTCCTCGCGCACATCGTCCTCGACATCGTCGTCGTCCTGATCGCCTTGTACTTCTTCCTCGCCGTCGCAAACGTTGTTGTTGTCCTCGTTGTTGCTGCGACTCTCGCAGACGCGATCGATGTGCTCGTCCTCGACTCCCGGGAATATAACGAAATTTCTATTCATCTCGCGATTGCACGGTAGGCTCGTGTATTTGTTTTTCGTTGTTTCCTCGGCCCACAGATCTTGCACGCACTCGGGCGTATCGGGCGAGATGAAATCGTCGAAGTCCGAACTCTTCAATTCGAAATTCAGATGCTGCGTGATTCGTTTGAAAGGCGACAGGGTTTTGTTGGCCTTGAAATCGACGCACGTCGAGGAGATGTCCGTATTCGAGGCTCGCCCGTGTTCCTCGCCATCCTCCTCTTCGTCTTCTTCCTCTTCCGCGCCTCCACCCCCGCCACCGCCGTCCTCGTCCGGTATCTTTGCGACTTTGTGCTCTTCGAGAAACGTCAGAGCCTCCTCGACCAACCCCGGATCCCAAAGACTCAGCAGTATTCGAGTTTTCGATATCATGTCCTCGCATATCGGCAACATACCGCTCGTCTCTTTGGCTTTGGCAAGTTTCATCAACGAACGCATTGCCTCGACGACGTCTCTTCGCAATTGTTTTATCGCTTGTATCGCATCGTGTGCCATTATTATTTTCGACGAGCCCTGATACAGTTGAACGTTACGAGCCGGCGATTCTTTCAGTGCTTGTACCAATCTGAAATGTGATTTTCGCAATTTATCGATTGTCTCGAAGAGAGCCGGAGGCTTCTCGTCGATCTTCTTTAAATTCTCGTAATACCTTATGAGACCACCATTTTTACTCTTGTGCGAATGCGCGGTGAACGCTCCGACGCTGATGAAATCGTAGAATCCACACTTATTCAGTGTGTCATTGTGAACCCACATTCTTTGGAGGTGAAGATTCACAGGAGCGAATTCCAGGGTTCTGTCGTTCTTGCGAGTCGATCGCTTGAAATAACTGCCTATAATGAAATCGATGCGTAATGTTCGTGCGAACGAGTAGACGCCACGGATAATCGATCAAAACAGACCTTTGAAGGAAGACAAGTTTTCTTTCGCTTGTGAATACAGGTGCAAAAGATGCAAGTGCCGATCGAGCAACTGCACCTGTTTGCTGTGCCAAGGTTCTCCGAGCTCTCCCATGCCCGCGACTTCTTGGAGCAATTCTTTTTCCTCGTGTATCCATATCGCTCTGAGATAATAGCGCAAGAGAGAGATTAAATTGCTCACATCTCACACCTCGACGTTAGGCGGTACGGAAAAAAAATACGTACAACAACTGCTGAGGAAACTGGAAGCACAATTTGCTCTCCGCCATTATCTCGTGGACGCAGATATCTCCGCCGAGGCCTGAATGGAATCTATCGAGAAAAAAATCTTCGATAGATATTGAAAAAACGAACAAAACTCGAGCCGTCTTTCTATTAAATAATCTGATTTTCAAAAATGAATATTATCCTTGGAAAACAACCGCGCCTCCAGAAAAAGCAAAAATTGCATGCTAAATACCGAACCAATGGATTAAAAAAAAATTCGTTTCAAAAAATTGAATTGATCATAAGTTGTTTTACGAATTCACCTGTACGTCTGCACGTGAGGATTGGCGAATAAAAATTTCAATTGTCCCTGATGCGGAAGCTTTATTTTCGTTCCTAATCGCGGCGGCAACGAGTGCGAACGTCTGTGAGAAAGAGCCTAAGAGAAGAACGAAATAAAAGGTTTTCGTTAGTTACTGCATTGCAGCGGCGACTCTCGATTGACGTTCGCCATTTGAAGGTGAATGATATAATTACAGCTTGACTGTTGTTGGTCGCGTTGGGAACATTTCGCGAGGGTGTACTCTCGGTGCTGTTGCCCTTGTCCTCGGCCTCCAAGTTCCAAACGTTGATCGTTAAGAATCCAACGGTCGTCGATTTCGGCGACTTGAACGGTATTCTCAATCTCGGTGTGTCCTGCACCGCGCCGAACGTGACAATCGCACTGCCGATCGGCGTTGCCGTTTGGCTCACGCGTTCTCTCACGTCGTAAGCGGTTATTCGAACTTTGCTCTCGGTCGTGAGGCCCGGATCGCTGGATCGGAAGCTCACGGTCGTCAGGAAATTGGGATTGCTACTCCGCTGCGGCAAAGAAGAAAACGTGAATGAAGCAACTTTAACGAATCCTTCGACGCATGAATAAATCGAAGAAACGAATAATGGTAATAAGTCGTTGGAGCGCACCTCGACTATTTCAGTCTTGGCATATTTGATCCACGTTCGACTCCGCGGCGCTTGAACCTCGATCTCCAGTACGGGATTCGGTGGGCGTCCGTGACCGTCGCACAATAAATTGTCACACGCCACCGATATTTCGCAAACGGGTATTTCCGCCGGATCTGCAAAGTGTTTTCAACGCGAGTTACACAAATTTTGACGGGTACGAATCGCGAATCAGACGGACATTAACATTTTGTTTTTCTCTCAGTTACCCGTAACGATGCCGCGCTGCAGCCGCAACATGTGAATATCCGTGTCGTGCTTGTGCCCGCTGCACGCCTCGATACGTTGTCGCAGCGCGAGCAATTGATTTCGCATACACTCGTAACTCGCCAATTGCAGCGATTGCAGCCAAGCGTCCCGTTCTTCCGACGAATTCGCGGCCAATTGCTGCGACAGCCCACCCTCGAAAACTGCAAATAATCCACGAATTAGTTGAATCCAAAAAAAATAATACGTCTCTGTGTATCGCGATGATGGATTGCCGGAAAATTTCTTTGATGCACTCACCGATACTGAAGCCAAAATTCAATTGTTGCGTCGACTCGTCCACCCTGAAGCTGCAATGCTCCAATATTATCACGCCCAAAGGCTCGGACCATTGTTCCCTCGATTTGAAGTAGAACAAAAGATTTCCTCGAAGTCTGCACCAACGTTCCGAACTCGCTGTTTGACGATGGAGAAAGGAGACGAACAAGAAGAAATACGATAAAACAAAATACAATTCGTTGTTCACTTGCTTCAATGACATTACAGAGAAAGACACAGAATTTCCTTGCTGCGAGCCTTTCACGGTATTGGCATTTCATCGGCGTGCTCCAATCATAGTAATTTCCTTACAACGCAATCGGTGTTACACGAAAGCAATTCGTTCACGAGCCGAGGATAATATTTGACAAAATGTACAGCGTTTAGTGGATTTACATGCGACGAAACTTCATGCATATGCCGAAATTAGCAGTGGCGGTGGTTTAGTGTCGTTCGGATCCCCGCGAGAATCCGTACCTTAATCCGATTAAAATAGTGCACGTTTGCCGGTGCACTTTACTGCCAGCTATTCGGAGTCACGATCGAACGATCGTCCTCTCTTTGGAATAGGTTTTTCTTTTGATTAGCTCTGACAAACAAAAGCGTCGGACTGATTGTTAATCAACCAAAATTTAGTGGTAGTATTTCGAGGAGTCTCAAATATGTTCTCAACCCAGGTAGAAAATGTCGTGTACATAAAGATAATTATTGTAATAATGCACTCGATGCCGATACCTTTGTTACTTGTGCCGGCTGAAACGCAACTGAAGTCTCGCAACGTCTTATGTCTCTTTCCTTTCTCTCTTTTGCTCTCAATTTTTTTACCTATACCTGCAAAATCGTACAAGAGGCCCAGGTACAGTTATTGGTGCAGCATCTGGGTGCATATTATATGGTAATGTAAAAAAAAAAAAACGAAAAATAAACAATTCATTGATGAAGTACAAAACTTTGTATTCCAACCTACCACTGCTCTTTTTAGCAACATCAAAAATTACATTCGAGCATTCAGGCCTCGGAGGTTTCCGCAGCCCACTAAAGTTTTCATAACAAACATTTTTTCTAAGGTTCCTTTTTTTTTTTCTCTTTTTTCAATGCTTTTTCCAACCGTCGCTCGTAGTATGTATATAACAATGATAAATACCAGCATGCTTCTCGCATACATAAATAATTACATCTCCAAAAGTCTATCGGAACTAGCTCCAAAAAAAAAATAATAACAATATTATCGTACTAAGAAAACATGCTCCAAAAAAGAGAGTTTATTCGGAGAAAAAATGATTATTAACAAGAATGAAGTAATGAAGACATTCGTGTAGTTCGCAAGTAGTTCGCTCTTGCGAGTAGTTAGCTCGTCAAGGATAATTACAAGAGTTACAGAGATAAGAGGAGGCGGTCAATTTTGTTGTTCGCCGGGGAGCGAATTAGTACGAGGCTCTCGATAAATACATTCGTTCGTCATGATCGACTTTTGCGCATCGTCGAGGCGCGAAACTCACTCTCTGTCCTACGAAAGAATCCTTCCTGTCTCTCGCGAACGTACAGAGTTCCCTCCTTTTCGAACTTCTGCGACGGCTGCGTCGCCAGTGTCATCAATTCTTGTTTGTTGAACCGCATTTTCGAGTATTTCCGTTTTCTTGTTTATTTGATCGACAATTGAGACGCGGATCGGCCGGTTCGATTCACGATGTTCGGTGCCGCGTCGACGACGACGCTGTTTATCGCCTGTTCGCAATAATATTAAATAAACACGCGGGCATAAACATCGATCGGTTGTTCTTGGAATTTTTTTTTTTTTTTCTTTTCGAACCTCCTGCACAGAAAAGGACAAGGTACACCTGTACCGAACGAACGTCGTGCACGGTACGATAATCAATGCCATCTCCAAACGAACGAATCTCTGTTCTCGCATGCGAATCTCTGGCACAGACTCCGCTGCCAGAAATCCATGCCTATTCGGTTCGCGCGGCTAAGCAAACCCCAGTACCGAACGACAATAAAAATATCCAAACTGCGTAGCTGACAGCTCGAGTGCTACTGCCCGAGATAGGACAGAAGCGTGGGAGTGTGCGCGAGAAAAAACGGTATCGCGTTGCTTCGCGAAAGTACCGGCAGAGGGCCGCAGAGGGAAATTCGAAATACCTTCGAATCGGTTCGTAAAAATGATGTATTTTCATGCTCGGCGCGATACAAAAAAATCCGAAGCGGGGATACTCAATGGTTTTGGTTTTTTTGTTCTTTTCGTACACTTTTAAATAGTTTTGCTTTTTTATTCAAGTGTCAATTACACGTATGATTCGGGGAATTCGAATGTGACGTCACGACCCGTTAGTTTCTTGTAGACGGAGGCGAATGTGTCGACCTGAAAATACAAAATTGAAATGCGTTTTACAGATGCAATTTTCATGACGCGATTATTGAATGAAAATGTTTAATTTGTTTCCTTCAATATACCTTGTGTTCGATGTTGGTCTGCTCATTTTTGTCCAAGTGCACTTTAATGAGCTGCTTTCCGTCCAGCTTGACGCGAATGCGCTTGCCAACAATCTCAACCGGATAGACCAAATCTTCGAGAAGAGCGTCGTAAACAGCGGTGAGGGTACGACTTCTTGGCCTCTTTTGCTTGTTCTTGGTGCGCGTCTTACGCGTGGGTTTGGGCAAGATTTTCCTTTCCCCGACGAACATAACGTGCTTGCCCGAAAACTTCTTCTCGAGTTCGCGTACCAGCCTCGTCTGAATCTTTTGGAATGCCTTCAGCTTTGGCATCGGTACGTAGATGATGATCGACTAGAAAAAAAAAAATAATAATAATAAAAGATGCAATTTTTTTTTCGTAAATGCAGAAAGGAATGTAAACATTGATATCGGTGATGTTACCTTTTTGTTGTTTGTTTCGAGTTCCTTGGCTTTCGTGATGTAAAGCTCTCTCAATTGAGACTTGAGATCACTGTTCATCTCCAATTCGAGAAGGGCTTGGGAGATGCTGGCCTCGAAAGGGTCAGGCTCCGCGCCGCCGCTTTTAACTATTTTAGCGCTTGCAGAGAACATCTGAAATATGAACAACAACGCTTAGCGTAAGGTGTCGGCACGAAGATCGTTGCGAGGGTTATGTTGACATTATAAATATATTTTTTTTCGAGCGTCGAATAACACGAAAACTGTAACGAGAGACGCGAGCGTCGCAACGCTCGAGTAAACATGAGATTTTTGTTCATCATTTTAATCACAATACAACGATAATTGCACAGCGTTCATGGTGTTTCGGCGGCCTCTCGGTGACAGAGACACTGGTCGACGGATAAATATTGTCTCGATAATCCAACAATATCGGTTTCGCGTAACGGCATCGAACGAATCTCGAACGTCGCGGGTACAAATAACATCACTATCGACGCGTTGAACGTTACAGTTTTTCGTTATACGAACGATTAAAAGATAGAAATTAATGTAGAAGTACGAAAAATACGTACCGTGTCCCGTTAGCAATCGCGTGGAAGAGAAGCACCGAAAAACTTGCTCAACGAGAGGTGCCGTCGCGCTCGGTATTTCGGTACCGGCGCGCACCACCGGACTGCCGCGACCTCACCGTGACTTCCGCTTTGCGGACGTTTCCCGAACTAGCCCCGTAGTCTGCGACGATGGATTCGTGCGCTTTTCGACTCTGGCGATATCAGCGTCAATTATGGACTAACGATACCAGAGAACCATCTCTTTTGGGCTCGGTGTGTCTACGACAAGTCGCAGGTAATTGTATTATTAACTTATATTCTTTTGCTCCCAGAGTAATCGTCAAAAGCGTCGGAATAACGCCGCGAGTATGCCCTGATACGAATTAATGTCACTGACTCTTAACGGCACGGGAATAAACAAAGCGACGATAAAATTGGTGCGTCTTTGGCAGTCTATCGATTAGGTAATATCTCGCATCGGTACTCCAAGCGATTGTTACATGAAATTTCGTCTAGTTCAATGTCAGTGAAACAAACCATTGTTACGGAGTTATCGCGCACGATCTATTGTAGTCGCCGAATAGGATTTCTCGACTCGTAGCGACAAGGTGCCATTCTCTTTTTTTTTTTTTACCAACAATTGAATAATTATTTTTTTTTCATTCAAAACAGATCATGGCTGGACGACTGTTGAGCAGCTGTGTGCGAAGCGGCTGCATGCGAAGTGGCGCCTTTAAAGTTCCTCTGGCTCGCATGTCAGACGTACATATAGGCTTCAGAGACAAAGTTGGAAACAGAGAGGTCGTCGGTTATGGAGTCAACGGAGAGGCCAGTTATTTGGACTTGGAGATATGTCCAATGCCCGCCGTCCGCTTCAAGGAAACTACCCCCGACATTCAGGTACGCCTCAATTATTGACTGCAATATTGCTCATACATTTTTTTTCACTATTTAATGATTTTTATTTTACAGGCCCTAAAAGAAAAGGAGAAGGGAGACTGGAAGAAACTTTCGATCGAAGAGAAGAAAGCTCTCTACCGAGCTAGCTTCTGTCAAACGTTCGCAGAGATGAACGCTCCCACCGGCCAATGGAAATCCATTGTGGGAATGGTTCTCATATTCACCACCACCGCCATTTGGGGATACATTCTTGCGAGGAAATTCGGTTAGCAATTAGTCATTCGATAATTGATCGTTATTTTTGGCATAACGTTACTATGTTGGAAATGACGGTTGTTTTTTTCTTTTTTTTTTTTTTTTCAGTTTACGATCCCCTTCCGTCGTCGTTCGACGAGGACCAGCAACTCCAGCAATTGGATCGTATTATAAAGCTCGACATGAATCCGATCGACGGTATCTGCAAGCGCAAGTGAGCGCGCAACATCCGCGATTCCTGTATAGTATAATTGTACGGTAGAGATAAACCTCTCGGTGATACTGTTGGCTTGAATAAAAGTATAAACGATGTAGATATCGAACGCAACATCAGAATAAATTTCCCATCAAAAATATATTCGCCGTCGTGCGAGACGCGACGAAATTTCCTCGTCTTACCTTGTCTCGAGACGGATCGCGAACAATTGTGCGTCGATGCCGACGGATTACTTCGCGATTGAACGACTCTTTCGCTTTTGGGCTTTTCTTCTTTTATTATGAAACGTAATCAACTATATGTTTGTACTTGAGATTATGATACAGTGTTGTATATAAATAAAGTGATATCTTACAAAGACCGCCCTATTATCTTATGCGTACAAGTCTTTCGTAAGTTTGTACAAATTACAATAAGTTACATTATAGCAGCAATGATGAATAATAATTTTTAGGCTCATTCATCCAACAGCAACATCGGCAACCGCAATCATACAAACTGACTTTTACGTACAGATTTATACATTACTTATGTTATAAAATAGCATCATACACTGTTTTCGAGTCTGTACAGAGGTCGGCGTCTGCTGAGACAAAGGAGAGAGGAGAAAAAAAAGAAAAATTACATATATTACACGTTGGAAGAGAAAAATGGTCAATCTTTCGTCTCGGTACGGAAACTCTTTCATCCATACTTTTTTTTTTCTTTTCTTCTTTTTTAAATCTACACGTCAAAACTATTTCATCTATTTTCTAATAAGAAAGGTTCGTAAACAGCCACAAAATTAAAACGTATTTATAATAGACATGTTGTGTTGTTAGACTTATTTAGTAACAATTTTTTTCGTTTTTTTTCGTTTTCTTTTTTTTTTTCCTTGTTTTTTTTTCATTATTTATCTTACAATATGTACATTAGGCAAGTCCCAATTGTTACCGAATCGTCCGTGCTCCTCTCGTATTTTATTACAAGAATATAGTTTCACATAGAAAACTAAGTCTATCGATGGCTATAAGATTAAATTGTCTTTGAGTGTCGCGTCGGGAAGCTCCCCCGAAAAAAAATAATATAATCCAAATCGTCGCTTCAATTATGGCAATCACGGACCCTCGTTGGTATTGCGACAACATTATTGATGTGTTAACGCTGCGCGATCGAGAGGTACGCAAAAAAATAATCCGTATTATTAGACGAATCGTGGTTCTTTCAGGTAAATATTACCATACCCGCATCCTGAACCGCTTATTTCGGAATTGAACAAAGAGGCCAAAACGTAGGAGCTTCGAGATCCTTCATTCGGAAAAAAAAATGACACAGTGAGAATGAAGATGAACGAACGAAAAAATTGGCGCTTATTAGCGCATTTGTCTCGAAAAAATGTCGAATTTTTTTCATTTTCTTACGCTTTGAGCAAGAACACTTGAGTTTAACCGCCCTCGTTTAACGAAAAATGTTGTTAGTGATACAAACGGGGGTGGGCCGTAGGCTCTCTTGGAAGAATAAAAATCGAAAAAATGCACAGAACACGCACGGATTTCGTTAGAATATTCGTTAGATTCTGGACATTACCTGTATTGCTAAAAAGAGTATTCGCACTATGACTCGTAATCGGGGCATACGTGTTCACGCTCTTGTTGATTGCTTGCATTGAAGCAGAACTTGTTTTCTCGCCTTCGTTAAAACGAAGATGTCGCCGTGTACGCTTCATCACCGTACACAATCGCCGAGACCGCGATGAGCTACGTATTTTTTTCGTTTTGGCGCTTGTACCCTCGAGCCCGGGCTCTGATTGCCGCTTTGGCTGTTGTTGTTGTTGTTGCTGTTACCGCTCACGTTGTTGTTGTTGTTGTTGGTGTTGTTGTTGCCGCTGCTGCTGCTACTGCTGCTACCGCCGCCGTTGCCGTGCTGGGCATTTTTCGCCTTGTTCTGCCCGGGAGCGTTGTTGTTTACACCTCGCGGATGATTGTTTCGCGAACTGTGCTGATGATACACTGAAGATAATTGTTTGTTAAAGCTTTTTCTTCTCGGCCATTGCTCCAAGACGATCGGTAACGTACCGTGACTGCTGACCGGCTTGTATGGCTTTTTCCACTGTAACTGCTGATTCGATTGTTGATTATTGCTGCTGTACGTGTGCCTCTCCTTGTGTCTCTCCTCGCCTTTTCCCACGCCCGCCGTGTTCGGTGAATTGCCCCGGCTACACTCGGAATCCTGCGAATTACGGAAGATCGATTGAGACGCGTAAGGGACAACGCCGATAGTATAACGAACGATATTCGAGCGAAAGATGCGAGGCTTTACGTTTCAATCTTATCCTACTTACGGTATCACCTTCGGGAGCGGAAAGCGTCGAGGCCTCGGAACTCGTCGAGCTCGACAACGAATCCATTTCGCCGAGAGGCAGAGGGAATGTTTCCTTTATCCATTTTCGATACTCTATCACCTCGTCCGTGACGCGTATTATTCTTCCCAATATACTGTGGGCAATCGAAATAGTTTTCGATAATGATACTTTCCTTACGTTCTCATTTAACTTGGAGTAGGATCGACAGCGGACAGAACGATAACGCTTACCTAACTTTACTGGCATCGTTGACGAGAATATTCAGCGGGCTCACGGCTTGTGAGAGTACGTAATAAGCCCAATCAAATGCGTCCTTAACGTAGAGAGCACCGTAACTACTGCGGCCGATATCGTTACCGGGGGTAAGAGGATCCTCGATGCAGAGCAACGAGGGCCGATGGCCGTCGATCATGTCCCGCTGAACCTGCAATCGAGACGATTCTTTCTTGTTTACATCGTTAATTCCTAGGATCCGACGTGTGAACTCGATTACTCGAGTAAGCAAGTCATTGATTGTTCAAGTTTTCGTTACCTCCTCCTTAGATATGTAAGTACCACCGTCCTTTACTCTAATGCCAGTCTTAACATAATTGAACTTTCTACCGTAGAGCTCGAGAAATTCAATGAGTAAAACGCCCAAATTGGCATTCGCGCAATAGGCTTTTTGTCGTGGATGCAACTGCAATACAACAATACCGAAATGTCATTAAACAACCGAAATCGACCGAACGGAACCGTTTTTTTTTATTTTTTTTTATTTGAAGAATTCTTCTTCTCTGGCTTACCTGTAAAAAGCTAATGGTCATGAGAATTAGGCTGTAGGAAGAAATCCCACCGGTGAAAACTTCATTAAGGTCTCTCTGTAATAGGAATTGTTTCAGTACCATCACTAGTTTGTCTAGCACGGGGTACCGCCGTTTATAAGACTTGATAAAGTCCGCCGATTTAACACCATTGTTCATATTGAAACTGATGTCCACCTTGATCTCAGTTTTCTTGTCAGTGAGCTTAACTATCGGTACGCTAGCTTTGTCCAATACTTTAACCGAATGCGGCTCAGCTATGTTTTGGTCCAACAACGCTTTCTCTAATGTGCGCAAAGGAAGCTTTGTCCATCTGCCTATCACGACTAGATCGATATCGCTGTTGACAGAACAAATGAACGGGACAATTTTATATCAAATCTAAGATTCTCATGAAAAAAAAAAAACTTTTTTTTTTTTTCTAACAGGGGAAACGTACCTTGTGGGTAAATAAAGACCGGTACGAAAGCTTCCGAACACTTCCACTTTAGAGTCCGGCCATAGATCGTAGATCACTTGCTCTATTCTCTTAACGACTCTAACTCTCAGACTGTGCTCTTCGTTGGATGGACACATGTACGTAAAGAAATCCTGTATTTCCTCGTGCAATCTGTACGAAAAGTTCAAGAATATTTGTGAAGGGGTACAGAAAAAAGAATTTCTATGCCGTTCCAATCGTGCCGACGATCTAATTGTCAAGACACCGGAAGAACGATGCGGACGAAGCAAATTTATTGATCTAAAAAAAAAAAAATCCCAATTCACAAATCCCATGGAAATTGGTTTCGAAGACGAGTTTCCAAATTACAGGGGAATTCGTGACGCGAACGCGAGACCAAGAGTCTCCGACGAGTAATCTAATTTATGGCAAGTTTCTCAACATGTGACACTCCTAACCTCTGGAACAGTCGGCCGCGTAAATCATCAAGACGGCAGGTGAAATTCATCAACGAAACTGGAAAAGGGACAAGGCAAATCGTGCGTGGATCGTTGATCGACGACGTGAATGACGATATCGCGATTAGAGACGTAAACGTTAAAAGTTACAGGCATCGGGAAGGGCGGGGAGGGGGGGGAGGGGGTGGGGGGGAAGTGGCAGTAACGCGGCGTGAAAAATAGAAAAAGATTTTATTTGAGGCTACTACTAACCCAATGACTCCTTTGGAATAATGCTTGTCGGGTACGCGCCAAGGACAACCGCCGTATTCGCCGATGAGAGCCTCGTGATTATCGTTGATGCCGTACGTACTCGCGCGATTATCGCTTTTCCTGCGCGACGGATTGTAGTAGTTGTTGCAGGTATTGTGCTGCTGCTGTACGGGCCGTTGCGGATGCTGATTCGATGTTCTGTCCTGCTCGCTAAGACGATTGTTTAACGGTTCGAGGGGCAGATAATCCTTGTTGCCCATTGTGACGAAATTGTCGTGCTTCAGAGTCAATATATCGAGACCCTTCTCGGCTTCCCAAATGTGCAACCACAAGTCCTTCGCGGGGCCGAACTGCTCCGGTTGATCCCAACCGATCTTTGGATCCATCAAACGGCTTCGGGGCCGGGCCACTCAATTACGCGGCCTAACCGTCCTCGTGCCGTCTCTACACGCTACGCCGTTATTCAACTATGCCACAAGCGAGAACAACTTTTTAATTGATAAAACCCGTCGTGATGATGTTTCGATTCGTCGTCTCTCACGGGACACTTCTTTCTACGAATAACCCATGCATACAGGTTGCAACTCTTCTCGATCTGTGCGATTAACAGTAGATGTCGCGCATCAACTAACTCGAGAGGAATCTAGAAGTTTTTCGCCTGTAAATATAGAGCCATTTGGCGACGGACGAGGCGAAACGCTAACGAGAATCGAGGATACGCGAACGCGAACGCCATCTCTGTCGAAGCGCGGCGCGCGAGCCTATCGACATTCGTCGCGAATGTTTGCGATTATCCAAGAGCCGGCTCCGAGGGTATTTTCCGAAATTACGGCCGGCTCAGTAGCTTGCTGAATGTTGCCATCGCAGCACGTCACGACGGTGACAAATGATCGGTTGTGCTGCGAATTTTAAAACGCTGGTGCAGTACTGTCAGTTATTGAAGCGTAGTTTGATACGCCTCGGGGTACGGTGAACATTTGAAGTCATACCTCGACCCGAACTTCACGTCTGAGCGGGTACGTTTTATATTTTTATCACATATCTCGAAAATCAAACTCTTATACAGCTTATAGTATATTTCATACAGAAAATATCAAGTCGTCGTGTTATTGTGAGATTATCGAATATTGTAGAATATACTGCATGAGGCAACACCACCATCTCCATCACCGCCAAGTGATAGATACATAGTCGACATGAATATTTTTTTGAGCGCTAGTTATAGCATTTACGGCTGTCGTGTGAGTGATGCTCTTATTCGAGCAATAGCGTACGCTATCCATTGAATTACTGTCCGGTCCTTTAATCCAAAACGCTTCGACAATAACCGCTTGGTTTCAACGTTGCACACGCATAATATGAAGATCATCAGGCCTTGCAGCATACTCGCGAAGTCTAGAATGCTTACAAGAAGTTGCGGAAGTGGCGTCAGTATAAAAGTCATTCCTGCATGGTCGAACCATGTTATCCCCATGACGATGAAGATCATCAGATAAAGATAGAATCTGTAAGAAAATGCAACATTGTTTTGGGTGGCAATGGAGACATTGAAACATGCGGCTCCCTTTAATCTGATAAAATATCGCGCTGTAATTGGTTGCTTAACACATTCTTCCAGTCTCACACAATATTATTATTAGAGCATACCTGTTTTTTTCATCATTGTACCGTCGACTATTGATTCCTTCGAGACATTCAGCCGCGTCCTTTTTTGACCAGATTATGCTTATGGCTGTCCATATGAAGACGAATGGATTCAATGCCATCATAATTGTCAAAGGATACCGAAGATATACGTGTTGAGTCGTCGGTTCTGTAAAGAATAGAATATTGTATACAACGAAATGTGTGAAACACTACAGAAATGGCTGAATAGCAACCTATCAGCCAGCAACCCGCGTATACTGGCTTTATTATTCCGTTTAGGGCATCAGGAAGGATCTCTATGATTGCGCCAATTCCAATTATTATCAGTGGGAGTCCCCATCCGTAAATCGAATAAATCATATACTTTCTTCGGGACGATGGTTTCGAGGAATCGGGCAGCGATCTGAAACACACGCAAAGCCAACGAAAAACGGTTATGCACATAGACATTCGACCGACAACAATGGCTATGATAAGCACAACTCACCGGAATGTCCACCAAACATCGAAGAACATGACATTCAGCCAAGAGAAACTTGCCAGTCGCGTGAAGTGCCAAGGAAGCACTGGAAGAACTTATTGAATTATCTTTTATATGGAACGATTATGTGCAATTATGCGGAAACAATGAATTACATATGAAGTTACGGCAGCCGATTGTCGGGAATAAGAAGGTCAACATTGTTGTCAGAAAATCTCCGCAGCAAGATAACGTGAAGAGCTGGAAGATGAATCCGTGAAGATTCTTCAGTTCCGGTATGATCGTGTATATCACGAATGTAACCAAGAGAAACAGTAACGATACTGTCTTCGGGTAAACAGCCCATAAATGAATAGTTGTTTCTTCTTCCGTGTAATATGTCTTGGTCGCCAGCCAGTCGAAGTATGTTGAGCAAACGGATATCACATCTTCCATCCCGATAGATACGCGTGAAGCGAAACAATGTTCTACAGCGTCGAGACTGCAAGTCAGATACCGAACACCATATAACGATTCGTCAATAGAAGTCGTGCCATTTCCAATTAAATCCGTCGGAATGTTGTTGTTTCCCGAATTGCAATCCGAATAGCAGAAGGTATCGGTCGGACACGGTATCATCCGACCGGGAACCATGGAGTCCAAGATATCCTTCGGGATCGACCAGACATCGAGATATATTCTTGGATAACGATTTTTTATTGTGAACAAAGAGGCATTCCAGTAGCATCTTCCTTCGGGGGTGTACGCTGGATCTTTGCAGCATATGGATTTACAGGGTCGACTGCTTGATATGCTCATTCTTATCGATCACTGAAATTCGACAGATTTAACAGATATCAATTATATTATGGATTTATTTTACTATCAAATGTTAAAAACGTACCTTTCTTTACTCCTTCCACGAGCGTTTTCTTATGCAGACTTACACCGACTGGCGTTCACAGATTTTCATTGACGTTCAAACGCATTGATCGTATCTGACGCGATGTGACATAACTGCTTCCAGCGGTGCTGGCTCCGTGAGAATCTTTCCTTATAAAACTTGCATGAAAATTTTTCCTCATGTGTATTTTTTATTCGATACTCAGGTAGCGCTAGGTTCGTAGTCGGTTGGCGAACTGGCGCCTGGGAGAATCAAGGATAACAAGTAATAGTTTTTATCAGTGTGAAACGATCAGTTTCTCCGTTATTCAGTGACGAAAATGATTTTTGCAACGAACGCTTAGTATGTTGGGATAATAGATAATGTAGCGGCGTAATTTACACCAGGGCTTTTAGCAAATGGCTGGAGCATTTTTTGGAGCGGCTGCGAACTAGGAAAAAAAACGAAACGTCAATCGCGTTTTTTCCCCTTTAGAATGGATATCCGTGATTTCGAGCACTTTTTTCGTAAATGTTTGAAATCGCTCTCGATTACTCGCCCAGTTTCTTTCCGACGTATTTCTTCGTGCTTAATACGATTCCATGATTGTATTTTATGTAGGGATAAAGAGGAATAGCCTCTGGGCCGTTATGTCTGCTAGCCCTTTTTCATAACTCTCGGGTCTGAACAGAGCGTTCCATGATTCTGATTTTTATCGTTTTGTCTCCGCACACGAATTAATTACACATCAGACGGCGTGGCAAAACAGTATGAATGCAAATTTTGAAGAGCCACACAATCGCATACGCAGACGCAACGTTTAGTTCATTTGTAGGAACTAGGAAGGATTTTTACCTGGTATAGAGATTCTGTTTGAATCATCGTATAGGATAGATTAATAGAGAGGAATAATGCAGAGGTTTTACTATATTTTTTAATCACAATTCAGGATCCTGCTAAACTTGCTGTAGTCAACAATATCCTCATAGTCAACATTAACATGTTCTTCAAGTCTTGTTACGATACTTGTTGCTGCCGTCTCAAACGAACCCGCGGACGTGTGTCACGCGCGCCACGTGCCCGCACGCATTCGCACGTGTAACAGGCGTGTGCCATTGCTCCAATTCGAGCGATAGCATATGCTATCCATTGAATTACTGTCCGGTCCTTCAATCGTAAACGCTTCGACAATAACCGCTTGGTTCGAACGTTGCAGACGAATAATATGAAGATCGTCAGGCCTTGCAGCATATTCGCAAGGTTCAGAATGTACAAAACAATTTTCGGAAGTGCCATCGGTATGAGAAGCGCTCTTGTATGCTCGAACCATGTCATTCCCATGACGACAAAAAGCTTCAGATAAAGATAAAATCTGCAAGAAAATGCAAAGTTATTGCGAGTTGTGACTGAGACATAAAAAGATGAGACTTTTTAACCATGTCAAATTTCGAGCTGAAACGAGTCGCTTCACACATTCCACACAATCCTCCACACGATGCCATTGCTTCAAAGTACCTGCTCTTTTCATCATTGTACCGTCGACTGTTTGTTCCCTCGAGACATTCAGCCGTGGCCTTTTTTTGCCTGGTTATGCTCACGGCAGTTAATAGAAAGAAGAATAAATTCGCAACTACCATAATTGACACGGGAATCTGAACATAGACCATTATTATCTTAGGCCCTGTAAAGAATAAGACATTGTATGCAAAGAAATATGCAAAAAAACGATGGAAACGGCTGAATAACAACCTAACAGCCAGTAACCCTGGTGGATTGGTTTTATTATTCCGTTCGGCGGATTAGGCAGGATCTCTATGATTAAGCCAGTTCCAAATATTAGCATTGGGAGTCCCCACGCGTAAATTGAATAAATGATGTACTGTTGCCGGGGTGATCGTTTCGAGGAATAGCGCAGCGATCTAACAACAACGAAAACCCGTTATTAACGTAGACATTCGAGTGGCAACAATGGCAATGAAAGGCACGACTCACCGAAATGTCAACCAAATATCAAGGGACGTGATATTCAGCCAAGAGAACGTTGACAGAAACGCGAAGTGCCAAAGAACCACTGGAAGAATTGATTCCATTATCTTTTACACGAAACAAGTACGCGCGATAATGCGAAAGCTATGAATTACTTATGAAGTTACTGTGGCCGATGGTCCGGTATAAAAAGCCTAACATCGTTGCCAGAAAATTCCCGCAGCAACATAACATGTGGGTCCGAAGGATTAATCCATGAAGATTCCGCAATTCCGGCACGACCGTGTAAATGACGAATGTTACCAAGAAAAACAGCAACGATATTGACAGCGGGTAAACAACCAATGGTTGATTACTGACTGACTGTGCCCTGTAATAAGTCGCGGACGCTTCCCAATTGAAGAATGCCTTGCAAACGGACATCAGATTTTCCGTTCCGACGGATAGACGCGATTTGAAACAGTATTCTCTGCCGTCGAGTCTGCAGGCCAGATCACCATACATCGAATCATTCGAGGACGTCGTGCCATTTCCAGATAGATATGTTGAATTGGTGCTTTCGAAATTGAAATCCGAATAGCAGACGATATCGTTCCGACACGAGATCCTGTCACCAGGAACCATCGCGTTCAACGCCGCCCGCGGGATCGAGAAGGGATCGACAATTCGTGGAAAAATGTTCCGTATTGTGAACAGAGAGGCATTCCAGTAGCATCTCGCATCGGGAAGATTCGTCCGATCGTGTATGCAGCATATCGATGCATAGGGTCCAGAGCTCGATAGGTTCATTCCGATCTGTGATTGAAATTTTTCAGATTTTACAGATATCAATTACGTTAGGTGTTCATTTTATAACATTTAGGAACGCACCTTTCTTGCTCTTGTTATAAACGTGTTCCGATGCGAGGTCTGACACCGACTAGCGTTCACGGATTTCCATTGATTCTTTATCACGTCGATCGTATCAGGCGCAACGTGATACAACTTCCTTCAGCCGTGCCGCGTCCGTAACAATCTTCCACTATTCAGATTTACATATCATATTTTTCCTCGTACTACATTTCGACTCGATGAACTCTGTTGCTGCTAAGTTCGTCGTTGGCTTGTAAACCAGGCGCCCGCGAGAATCAAGGTCAACGAGTGGTAGTTATTATTATTGTGTATTGTAGAAAACGCCGTTACCGCTGGCGCTTGACTGAGTATCGAACTGGCAAATATAGAAGTTTCATAAAACGAGATCGACAAAAGTGAATTTGATATACGTGAAAAGTTTGTGTTTCGATAATCTGATTCGGAAGCGCTAAAAACCGCTTCAAAGAATGCAGGACTTCCCTGTCGGCACTGACGACTGGTGGTTCAGCCATCATTCGACTGTAAACTCGGTTTTTTGCCTGAAATCGACCGCCAATCGATCGACTAGCGACTAGTCATTGAACCGGCTTCTGTAACCTGACCCACAATCGCATTTGCTAGCGATTTGCAACCTTATAGTCAGTTAGTTGAGCGGTTAAAGTTAAATGCTAGAAGACCGAAGGTTCCGAGTTCAAGACCCGTTTCCGGCATGTTTTTTTTTATTTCTCGTAAAAAAAGAACAGTTAATTTTTTAATGTAAAACACGGTCGCTAAAACTTAATTTAACAGGTATAATAAAGCTATAAGAATGCATCGCACAAAATGTAATGAAATAATGGATTATAGCGTCGTAGTTAATAATCTAAATTTGCAAAACATTATTTTTTTCTATATCGCATTCGGTCAGTATTCCACAAATTCGAAAGACATCTTTGCGCCATCTGTTGCTTGGTCGTTTCATCGACGACCGGAAGCTGCGCAAAAGGAGTTACATGCGCATCAGCCCGTCCCGAAAAATCCGATGGTCTCCTTTATGATTTTCAGCCGAGAGAGAGAGCCGCCGCCTCGACAGATATACACGATCACGGGGATACGACGGCGAGAGTACGTTTTGTTTCGCGATCGTTCCGAGCCTGCTAGTAGCGCTCTCCGACGCAGTGAGCAGCAGCCGCCGTAGGAGCAAGCAAGAAGCAGCAGTTTATCTGCAAAATGGCCTCGTTGTGCGGGCGAACAATTTTCCAAGTCTCTCGTCGCTCGATCCTAATTAACTCAGTGAGATGCGCCTCGAAATGTAAATAAGCAAATAAAATATGTTCCATGTTTCGTAGACTCGCTGATTATCGTTCTGTTATAATATTCGTGTATCGCCGTTAAATGCTATTATGTAATTGATAAGATCGCGAAAACTTGTCGTTTTTACCTATGCGACCCGCGACGGGCCAGGCCCGTCGATATTTCTGACTCTAACGGCGTCCTTTAACGAGAGTACCTTTTGTCGGCAGCACTCCCGGACCCGCTGGAGCTGGCGACGGGTCTCGAGAAACGTGAACTGCTTGCCCTTCAAGCCGGCAATGATGTAAGTAACTCGAGTGTTCGTGAATGAAAAAAAAAAATCGATTTTTCCCCTGCTCGTTCTCGATCGCAATATCTCGATAATTCCGTTGTCCCGATACGGCAAACTGTGCCTGCATCGATACGGTGAGAAAAAAAAAAATTTGTTTCACCGTTTCTTGACAGCATGACAGCTACCCCTCGGAGTAATTAATTGACGATTAACCCCCATCTCTCGTTATCATTATTCGCGCGCCGCTGTTGAATTCTATCGTCGTTTGTGTTTAATCGCAGGATCCGTTCAACATGAAAGCTATCAAACGAGGACCTGGCACCAAGGATGTGCCAACTCTAGTACCAAGCGCGTTCGACAGCCGTCTTGTCGGCTGCGTATGCCAAGAGGACGCAACGAGCATCACATGGATGTGGTTGCACGAGGGAAGTCCAAGACGCTGCGACTGCGGCCATTGGTTCAAACTCATTAAGAAGGCTCCTGTATAAGCGTTATAAATCGGTATAATATAGTCGATTGTTTGAAACAGTTACCTAGAAATAATGTTAAATTACACCAAAACGTTTCGAGGCTGGATTCATTTACCATCGTTCCAAAAGTGATAAAAAAGAAAAGAAGATTCTCCTTGTCATCCTTCTAGTAGCTGCTATAAATCCAAATCGATTTGAAGGGAAAAAACGCCGCTCGCTTCGCGCCAGAAGAAATACTACTAGCTTCGTCTACTTTAATGTAAATAACTGTATTCCAACAGACCCGAAATACACGCGAGATGAAATCTGTAAATCGAATAAACGAAAACGAAAATAAAAATGCGTCGCCTCGGTAAATATGGGAACTTCAATCGTTTCCGTCATCTTTGACATTGCTTTTTATTGATTAAATATTTGGTAGCTATGAAACATAAAAAAAGTTAAAGAACCGGAACGCATCGAGTTTTTTCCGTTTTTTTGTTTAATTTCCCCCGTTTGTATTTCATTCTACTCGGTGTCTATCCATGTAGTGTAACAGTACTATCTCGCCGTTTCTGCGTCCGTCGGAATTCCATCGGGTAGTTTAATCTCCGTCACTTGCGAATCAATAACATTCGAGCTCGTATCGCCGTTGGCCCGCTCGGCGTTCGCGTGCACCGGCGTTTCTTGCGAGTCGTTGCTCTCGGATTTCTTCAAAAGTTTACCGACTATTCTCACGTAGTCCGAGGGTACGAGACCGACGTCGACGCTGTTCGTAGCTTTCGACCAACCGGGCAGATTTTTCGGTTGAAGCGATTGCGGCGCGAGCCAAATTTTTTCACCGCGTTTCACGCTCAACTCCTCGGCCGTTAGCGCGTTGAAGTCGTAAACGACAACGGCGCTGTACACCGGCTCGTCGCATCTCAGCCACTCCTTCGGATCGTTTCCTGCAAGAAATACGGAACATTTTTATTCAACGAAATAACGACGAATCCATTGTTATTACAATGAGAAACTACCATCGCCTTTTGCTTGTTGAGCACCGTTAACCAGCTTGTTAATCATGTAGGGAATGGCAATTAACAGGCTGATAAACAAGAGAATCGGCCATGTCGCGGGCCCGGTTTTTTCGCCGTTCATCACCTCCACGGCAGTTCTCTTCCACACTTGTTCCGCGTTCGGATCCTCCGGACTTACGCCTTGACAAACGATGGTTTTTCTTTTAATTTTAATTTTAACAATTGTGCCACAAAAAAACATTCGCCTCTCGAGTACACAATCAATACCTATGGTGTATAAAATTTTTCTGTAGAGCCACTTCACGAAACGCACCAGGGCAAACGTGCTGAGCAATTCGCCGAACATATTTTTCACTTTTGTGACATTTTCCGCTACGCTGAGAATGGCTCTGAAAGAACTTGTCATAGCGAAAAACGTGGATTCCAGCATCATCGAGATAGACGTAAATGTTTGCACCACGGATTCTATGGACTGGAATGCTGGCCTGCTGCTCTCCTCCGCGAACTGAACGAATCTGCAATTGAGAGAAACACGAAATCTCAGTGAGGTTGCAGCGGCGCAAGACATTCAATTGATTTATGTATATATATTTTTCTTGAAATATTCATATGTGTTTTCGACAAATGTATATAACTCGAGTACAAAAGTTATGCACAGACTATAAATAATTAAATAACTCCGAAACGATTCATCGTATCAGTGAGTGTTAAAAACAAAAGTCTGCATTTTGTCACGGCTCGTAAGGAAAAATATACGCCGATTTAATTAAGAGCCTTTCAGCCGCTTTTTTGCAGAAAAAATATCGGGAATAATTTCTTTCCACGGTGGAGTCATGAGATCTCGTTACCTAAATGATTTCACCAAATTTTGTAAGAATACCTACAATGTTCAGTGGTTTTTCAACCGTGAGCTGGCCAAACGTTCTAAAATGATTGTTTTTAAATTATCCATTTTTCTTATTAATATTCGATGTTGAATGAAATGTCAGTCTCTGTCAGACTCTTGTAAAATTATCGATACATTTAATCATTCCCAAGATATATATTTTTGCATGAAACATAAAAATTGTAATATTTTTCATAGAAAATTCCAAAAAACTGTCAACTCGCTAGTTCTATTTAAACGGAATCTCATGATGTTTAAAATCTTCTAATTTTTTTTATTCCCGTAGCTAAATTGGTTTGAAATCCCTCATATATGTTCTTCGTGTTCTGTAATTTAATTTATCTCTTCGAAAGATACATTGCTTGCAAGATTTTAGAATAGTCAGTCAAGCAAATTTTATCACGAATACAGATTTACCCCAAGAATTGAATATGGACAGAATTTATGGAGTTATGGAATATTTATTTATGGGGTTATCGAGAAGGTATTTTTGTACCTGTTTTCAACATCGCCGCTGGGTCTTCCGTATGGACTATACATCGAACTCCCCAGCCCTGGATAACTGCTGCCGTATCCGCCGTACATTCCGTATCCTCCTCCCAAGTTTCTATTCATCCAACTATTTCCATAACCGTATCCCCCCGTGTAGCCGGAACCCATGAGAGAATTGTAGGGTTGCGCAGAACGAGGAGTTCTCGGAGGCACAGGCGGTGGCTGCGACGTTTGCAAATCGGCTGGAAATCCAACCCTGTTGCTCGGCACAGGACCATCGTATCCTTCTCCGGAGGCTCTGCCAAAAAATACGACAATTTATATTCGATAGTAAAGTTTGATTAAAACTTTGTCTAATTTTTGCGGGCATCGCGCATACCCCGTTAACAAGCTCGGGCCGTTTCTGTATTGTGTAAAATTTCCGCCGCTCGACCTCTGTTGATTCATGTCGTCCGTACTTTAATTCCGTCGTTGCGAACGAGCGCACGTCGTCGACTATGATTGTTTGCGATACGTCCGTTTCTTGACCTCGTCGCACTTGTCAAATTAAATTGGCGTTTCCGATTCGATACATCGCACTTTTAGGGGAAAAAAAAAGTAAAAAAAACATACGAGTGCAACCTCGGGTCATTGGTATTCAATGCAGCAGCGTTAATTTTATCGTCATCGTCGCCATCGTCATGATCATCATCATCGTACGGCCAAAGGTTGTTTTGCGATGCGTGTCTCTGCTGCGTTTCTCTTTTTTCACAGTTTTCTCGTCGCGCGGCGACATCCAAGTCGGCGGGGTCGCGACAGCGAGATATATCGAGTTCGGCGGCGCTCGCGACGCGCGAGTGGTAGTGGCGGCGTGGCCGCGAAACACACACGCACGGCGGTACAGCGAAACAATTGTTGACGCCATTAGCGGGTCTCGACGATTTCGACGAACGAGCAAGGTTGGTCGAAAACGTTTTGTCGACGTTGATTAAAGACAAATACACAAAATGGGATCGAACAAACGGCACAAGAGTGAAAAAACTCGGGACACGAAGAAGAAACGGCATCGCAGCAGATCGAGATCTTATTCGCCCGAGCGTGAAAAGTCGGAAAGCAGACACAGGCATCACAAGAAACACAAGAGAAAAGAACGCAAGGATTACGACAGTGACGGTAATTGACAGATTTTTCTTTCATGCTCCTATTCAAATTTTTTCTATCTTCGTATGGTTATGAGAAATAAATGTTCGTTCCGTTCGCGTTTCTTGATCGATACTGCACGTTTGTTTACAGTCGAAATTGTCAGCGCACCTCCGCCGCCGAAAATTTCGCGGGGAGCTCATCTCCCGACGCCACCGCCTCCGGATATATCGAAACTCGAGGAAGAGGATTCGGCGCCGTCGAAGGGAGGCTCCTCGCAAGCTTCCCTGTCCATAGAAGAAACTAACAAGCTCAGGGCTAAGCTCGGCCTCAAACCGCTGGAAGTCGAAGCGACTCGTTCAAAAGGTGACACGAACAAAATCAAAGATGATCTTGGAGAATTTTATCACAAGCCGGCAGCCAATGTAAATGATGCGTTGAAAAGTCAGAAAATCAAGGAGAAGCTCAATGTGCAGAGGCAAAAGAGGCAAATTGAGTCCAATTTGGCCAAGGTCAAATTGTTGGGGGAGGACAAGGATCAGGAGGAAAACTCTGACGACGATGCCAGAGCCTGGGTCGCGAAGAATCGACGCTTGCAGGATGAGAAGAAAAAGGCAGATGAAAGGGTAAAGAAAAAAACAAGGAGAATTAACTAAAAATATTTTCAACATCTATGTATTTTTGAATTTTGCTTCTTTTCAATTACATTGTAAAGAATGGTTTTTTTTATTGCAATAACAATTTTTTGTTTATAATACGTTTTATTGTAGGCCAAGATGTTAGATCAATTGGACGAAGAATTTGGTATCGGAGAATTGGTGAAGGAGGAAGAAGAGATGCAACGAGGAACAGCTTATACGGAGAAAGATTTGCGGGGCCTCCGAGTCGAGCACGATATCGTAAGTGAAACTCCTTAATTATATAATTTGTCACCATCCATCGGTTGACAATGAATGAATAACCACTCCATTCCGAATTTTCCAGGAAAACTTTGAGGAAGGTCAAACATTGATTCTGACGCTGAAGGACAAAGATGTGTTGGACGAGGAAAACGACGTTCTCGTAAACGTTAACATGAAGGACGACGAACGTTACAAACAGAGTATTATCAACAAAACGAAGAAACCCGGTTACGATGCATACGACGAGGATAATTACGACGAATTCGGCATGCCAAAGAGTACGGTGCTCGACAAGTACGATCAAGAAATCGAGGGCGAGAAGAAACAGAGCTTCGCTCTCGGTGTCGACAACGCGAACGAGTTGCGGCTGCGTCGCAACGAAATCGTCAAGCACCGTTTGGCCAATAAGAAACTGGAATCTCTCAAATTGGCCGAGCCCAAATTGGCGAGCGAATACTACAACGATGAAGAGTTGGCAAAGTTCAGGAAGACGAAGAAAAAAGTACGTAAGATAAGGCAGAAAAAGATGCTCAAAGCTGATGACCTTATATCGGAGAGTACCGATTATCTTAGAGACCTTGGTAGTAGGCGAACTCGCAGGGGCGGTACTGACGACAAACCGAAGGAAGAACCTGCCGACGAGGCTGTCGACATGGACGATTATGAGGGTAAGTTTCGTACGTTTACTAGACTTATCTTTTCCAGAACATACGAAACTGATAAATGCGAATGAAACCTCATAAATTTTATGGTTCAAAGAATCATGAAGTCAAACAAATTATTTTTTTTCTGCTGAAAAGAAGCTACATAAGAAGCAATCATATGCAGCCAATCTTCCTGCGAGTTTATTGTATCGACATAAATTTTCTTCTCTCTACACCATCTGAAACAGGCCCAACGGAAGATCTGAGCGGAATTAAAATCGAGGATGACGATAAAGAAATGGAATTCGAGTTAGCCTTGAGAAAAGCGCAACGCCTGAAGCAGCCGCATACCTCGAGCATCGACAAAATTGCCGCGACAATTAAACGCGAGGCTGAAAGCGCGGAGGACAATCAGTCGGGCAACATTATTCTCAATGCAACGGCCGAATTCTGCAGGACCCTCGGTGACATTCCGACTTACGGACTTGCCGGAAACCGCGAGGAGAACGATCAGGAAATCATGGTAATAACAATTTCGACGTCGTCACTCGGATCGTATTTTAATTCGCACATTTGTTTGGCGCTCAGGACTTTGCTGTGGACGGCACCGAGGAGGAAGCGTCCGTAGATGGCGAAGAGGGCGACGGCCGAGGAGCGTGGAATACAGTTCAACTAGGTAAGATTTAACGCAGTAATAATACAAAAAATATATACATGATACAAAAAGGACTGCGATTTGATTATTCGTCGTAAACCCCACCAGAGAAAGCCGCAATAGAACCAGTCGCGATGGAAGCGGCCATTCTAGACGTAGAACCATCTTTGGGTCAAGGAGTCGGCGGCGCGCTGCGGTTAGCGATGAGCAAGGGTTACCTTCAAAAAGAGGACACAAATCGTCCTTCCGCATCCCGTTTCGCACATTTGCAAGCGCAGAATTATTCCATAGAGGATAAAACCTACGGGTAAATCTTTTTCGATTGACCACAAACCCTTTAATCTGCATGATTTAAACGTTAATCCATCTAAATCGATTGCTACTGTGGCTCCGCAGGGACGACGACAAATTCGGAAGACGGGATAGGTTCAACGGGCCGACGTCGGACTTCAAGGAAAGGGACGGCTTCAAGCCCAATGTCAAACTGGAATATATCGATGACGACGGTCATGTTTTGTGCGCCAAAGAGGCCTTCCGATATCTGTCTCACAAGTTCCACGGCAAAGGGCCGGGAAAGAATAAGGTTGAGAAGAGGATGAAAAAAGTCGAACAAGAGGTCTTGATGAAGCGCATGTCCTCGACGGACACGCCGTTGGGAACGCTCAATCTACTCCAAGCGAAACAGAAGGAAACGCAATCGCCGTACATCGTTCTCAGCGGCAGCAAGCAAATGCAAACGTGAGTTCAACAAACTTAATACTCCCTTCTGTTAATCGCATTATCGTAAAATGTCTCTTATCTCTTTTGCAGGACCACAATATCGAAATCCAAGCATTGACGCGGCTCTGTTCTACGTGTCATTCGTGTATTTGAATATGTATAATAAAGGTGTACTCGCTAACATAAGCGGACAATTGAGATGCTTCAGGTATGGTCAAACAAAACCTTTATTTTCAATATCTAATATTTTACATAATTAATCCGAGCGGTATATCGTGGCGTTGAAAATAATAGCTACGACACAGTGTCCAAAAATGTATGCGTACCTAGAATTACTTTAAAAATTGGACGACAATGGAGTTTGCGGTAGTGACGCACGAGCGATTGAAACCCAAAGAATATCGATGCCCGCACAATTTCTCGCTCGATAATCCGTTGATTCGTGCAATCGTATCCTTTTTTTTCTCTGCTTTTTATTATTCGACGGTACAGAACAATTGGGTGCGGCTTAAATTTTACCAACGACTAAACTCGCTCCGGTCGCTAAATGCCGGTTTCTAAATAGGCCGGCTACGGTAGGAGGAGTATTAGTAGTAATAGCTACACAACTAACGCTCAGTTATTCGACATCCTTACAGTCTTCACATGGATGCAAGTACAAAAATGTATATAAATTCAATAAAGAGAATGGACTGAAAATATATTTGATCGTCGATGATATATTGGAAGAATATCCTACAATGCTTAAATCACACTAGTACGTTAACCAGTACATTCGAGGGGATGTGCGCGTGAGATTATGATTTACTTTTTACTTTTTTTTGTTTCATCTTGCAGCCTATACATTAATGAGCGCTGTGTGTTCCGTACAATTAGGCAAAAAAATAATAGTAACGCGCTCGAACTTGTCGGAGTCGTCGATGTTTTTCGCGACACGTTTACTCTCGAAAACGAATTTTTTCCTTTTTCTGCTTTGTTCGATAATCGTTTTGGTACAGCTCTTTCTTCGTCATCGAACCTACCCTAGCGCGCCTTTTGGGCTTGTCGAAGGTCGCACGGTTGGTTTGTACTCTGATGAAAGAAATCGAGTTTCATTTAATGTCGAATATAATATAATATAAAAGACAGGACTAGGAGACTTTGGTTGACTTTACAAGTTTGTTCGGTAGAATAGCCGAATATTCGACGAGTCCTAAACAGCGACAGTCGCATAGGTACGATGGGTAAAAGAAAAAGCTGCTATTTGCGACAGGTGCAATGTAAAAAAAACACATGTCGCTTCATAAATACGCTTGATTGTCCGTAATAAATGAAATATCATTTGGCTGGTATAATCAACTTAACGAGGATACGCTTTGTAATCTCGGAGCTTGAAATTCAACGGGGGAAGTCAGAACGGATGATTAATTAATCTATCGGAGTGATTAAATACCGTCTCATACGCGCTTTTTATCACATCTCTACTAATAATCAATTATTATTCTAAAATGAGATATGCACTGATATAACTGAGAGATATGTATCTACGAAGCGATTGGGCGAGATCCAAATACTCGTGTATTCTAGTCGACGTGGCGTGGCGGCGCGATTTATCTACTTCTCATTTCTTTTTTTTTTTTTCAAAAAGGCAGTGACTTTTTTTACAATATCGAAACGTAAGAGAAAATGTACTTATTGGCCAACAGTCAATATTTTTAAGTACGATGCAAAATATAAAGTGCGCAGAAACGAGTTGATGTTGATTTACCTAGAGTTACGAGTCGCTCGCTACGGAAAACGAAAGAAATAAATACAAATAAATTTCTCGTCTTCATTTATTCTATCGGACAGTCGTGATTCATCATCAGTACTGGAGTAATGTCGTTATACCCTGAGGTTATTTTATTTTAATGCCATTTAATGCACAGTAGTAAAACATCTGTTCAGAACAATCCGTGCTTGAGTGATCGACGTCGCGCAGGGCGCGGCGATCGGATCGTTATCACTCAAAGAAAATTGTGCGAAAAAATAATTGGCAGTTTCTACTATTTATTCGAGAAAAAAACCTTTGAGCTGCGTTAGCGATAGCGTATCTTTCGTTCATTTACGTTGTTTTTTTTTGTTTTTTGTTTGTGCAACAAGGAAAAATACATTCTACGTTTACGCGTTCTAATGCTTGTCGCAACATCGCGGACCAATAGACATTGTAGTGTGAATATCTCGATTGCAATTTTTTTTCTTTTTTCGTTAATCGCGTGTAGTACAATATCTATTTGGCACTTGGTTCTCCTTTCTATTACACTCATTAGCCAAGTCATTTCGAATAAGCTCGCGCATAATCGCGCCTTGCTCTGGTTTCCTGCCCCGTACGTTTTGCCTAACTTCTCGATTCCGATGGCTCGAATAAACAAATCGTTTCCGTTCATCGAAATGATACACGCTACCCATTACAAACGAGGGATAAAAAAGTAGGTGGGGTAGAACAACAAATACGTCTTGTCTCCCATAGTCGTGAGGAATTTTCGTCCCGGTGAG
This sequence comes from Ischnus inquisitorius, assembly GCA_963924025.1. Lineage (NCBI taxonomy): Eukaryota > Metazoa > Arthropoda > Insecta > Hymenoptera > Ichneumonidae > Ischnus > Ischnus inquisitorius. The sequence goes on along the minus strand of OZ001245.1, from coordinate 13,937,681 downwards.
AGCTGCTTTCCGTTTATGCGTTTTTTTTTTCCTTTTTTTTCTGTGTTTTCTCCGTCCATACCAAGTTTCACCGCCAGCTCCAGAGTATCGATAATCTCGCGAACACGCGTGAGGGCTGAGAACTCACCGTTACATTTCTCCAAAAATTTGTGAGCAAATTTCGCGACACCGAATTTACCAGCTAACAGTAAATCTCGCCGTATTTCCGATGCACACTCTTCAGAGTGTTTTTGCCTTTTCCAGCAAATCATTGATAAATTTCTGCAACACATATTTTCATTGCCACTCTTAAATATACTTTTTCTTACTCTTTTTTTTTCAAATGCGAAAACATCTTTAGTCATCCTGGAGAAGCTGTTCTAAAAGATAGGAATAAAATGCAGTGACCTTGAAAAGCATTGTGGCCCTTCTACAAGACGAGTAAAGGAATGCAAAGCTTTTTAATAAATTGTTGCAACCCTCTGGAAAGAGTGAACAAACGCAGTGTACTCAAAAAGCATTACAACTTTTGTGGAAAAAAAGTTAAAAAATTGGAAATGTCCCTAAAAAAATGTTACAATCCTTCTGAAGTAAAATCCCAATGCTGAGCCTAAAACTACTAAAGATGTTTTCACACACAATCTTCGTAATTAAACACTATTGCTTTCATGTGCTGACTGTCTCAGTATTATGACTTATGCAGTTAAATAATTCTAAAATAATTTCATAATAATGAGTTCAACGAATAATCGATTGAATTAATAAAAAAATTAATCAGTTCAATAAAAATTAGAGACATAAAATTAGATAGAGTTTGCTTACCTTTACATCGTGAGGCTTTTTTGCATCCACCAGTAAATCCTGGACAGCGAAAAAAATGCTATTAGTTAATCTCTACGTCAATAGGTTGACCTTGAAATATTTACCTGCAGATAGCTTCTCCTATGATCGTCGCTGTCCATGTCCAGCAACTCATCTATGTCGACCTCCACTTCTCGACTTTTGCCATTCTCACTCTGCGATACCATAACGCATATTTTCATTCATTTTGTTAATATTTTTTTTTTATAAATCGTTACTCACAACTGATTCGTAGAGCTTTTGTAGCTCGTCGAAGAGCCACATCTCGACGGCGAGTCTTTTTCTTATGAGGGACATCTGATGCGAGCCGTACTTTGCGGTCAAGAATTTTTCCCGACGTTCCTTGACTTCGCCCTTTTCGGTGAACGCGACATGAAGATTCGCGCGAGCCGGGCTTCGCTCCGCAGTTAGAACGCCACCACCCTCCATTCTGTTGCACACTGCATCAATCGCAAACGAATCAAATTAACGCGATTTCTTTTTTCTCTTTCTCTTATTTCATTGTCAAATCTTCAACCGGTTTCGGACGCGGCGTGCGGTGATTTCAATTTTCGCGAAATATTTATTGCTAATCGCGACGAAAATCTCGCGACAGTGGACCTTTTAGGCGAGGAAACAATGTAAATGACACACGCAAACCCGAAATGTATCGAGTAAGATCATTGGCCTGGGAAATGTTGAAGGCTACGGACAATCTCGGGATGCTTGGCTTGGCGATCAACACCGCGGGGATGCTTAGTTTCGTGTTTAACGTGGGCGCTCACCGATTACACAAAATTGACAACAATTACGCTGTCCCGACGACTCCTATTGACAACGTCACGATTCTCACTATCTTGCGCGATCGTCGTGGGATATCCGGGACGGTCGAGTACACAATTTGTTACTCGACGCTTTATACTTGAGCGTCACTCGATGATTGACAAAGTACGGCGCTTTTTTTTTTCCTACTTTTTCTCACTTCTTTTTTGTTCTCGCTTCCTTTTATTTCTTTCGCCCCGTGATTTCCGTTGGAGAGCAATCAGCGAGGTGCGCGCAGTTGGACGCTCGTCGACGAATCGTCTCTCGTCGTTGCGGACACGAGTTTTATCTCCCCCTGTCGTTCGATGAAAGCCAGAGTTCACGTGTACACAATAGACGATCGCCGAACTCGTGGGAATGCACGCTTTGACGTAAACAAGTTGTTTATTGCACTCGTGCAAAATCCTGCAGTATCCAACAAACAATTTGCTATTAGAGAGAATTCACCGGCCAAACGATGGCTAACATCTCAGCCAAGATATGTAAAAACACCAAAAAGAATTCTACACGTGAAGAGCTCGAAGCGCTCGACAAACAGGTATGAAGAATTCTCGTATTTTTTCATTGTTATAGATCGGCAAATTTGAATATCGATGTTCGACAATTGGTTCACAGAGTTTGATCGACAGGATAGTACAATTGGAAGCTCACAATTTTCAATTGAAGAGAATAATAAAAAAAGCCGAGCACACGGCGACGAGGAATTCGTCGAGAGATGAACCGCGGCCGGCGGAAGGCGAGAAGAGATTCGACTTTGCGCGGTAAGTTCGATCTGATGCAACTCGGTAAGAAAATATCGTTTTCACAGATTTTTTTGCAGATCCTCGAGAAGGCACGTTTTTCTGAAATTCTTCTACCTTGGCTGGAATTACCATGGATTTGTGGAACAGGAAGACAACAATAATACAGTAGAAGAGCACATCTTCAGCGCGCTGAAGCGCTCCTGTTGCATAGAAAGTCGTCAGACCTCCAATTATCACAGATGCGGACGCACCGACAAAGGAGTCAGCGCATTCTCTCAAGTAATATCGCTGGACGTTCGTAGTCGTCTCACGCCGGAGGAGCAGAGCGAAGTAGAAAAAGAACTGGAATACTGTAAAATTTTGAACAGGCTCCTGCCCAGAAATATTAAGTGCATAGCTTGGGCGCCGGTCGAGAGTTCGCAATCCGCTAGATTTGATTGCAAACAGAGAATGTACAAGTATTACTTTCCAAGAGGTACCTTGAACGTAGAAGCCATGAATGAGGCGGCCCAGCGCCTTGTTGGACATCATGACTTCAGGAATTTTTGTAAAATGGACGTCGGAAATGGGGTTGTACGCTTTGACAGAACCGTCGCAGAAGCCAAAGTCGTACTGCGAAATTCTTCCAAGGAGACACAAGCTGATGACAAGAAATCGGGTAGGCACTGTCTGTATTATTTACTGTTTCAGGCATACTATTTTTTCTGTTATTTTCATGTTTATTAATTTTTTTCCGTTCTGTTAATTTTGTTAATTCGAGCATTTTTATTATTTTTCTGTTCAATTATTTTGGTTATTTCTACAATTTTTATGACTTTAATATCCATTATTATGGTGTTAGTATTTACAATTACTTTTTCATATATGCTAATTTTGCTTGAGTTAAAATTCTTTTTATACATTTTTTTCATAGGCTACGAGATGTGTCAGTTTATCATAAAGAGTCAGGCGTTTCTGTGGCATCAGATACGTTGTATAATGGGTATACTGTTGCTGGTCGGCCAAGAGAAGGAGGAACCTCGCGTGGTGGCCGATCTTCTCGACGTGAACTCGTGTCCGCGTAAGCCGCAGTACAGCCTTGCCCACGAGTTGCCTTTGAATCTGTACGATTGTAGTTTCGAGAACGTCGAATGGTTCTACGAGAGGAAGGAATTGGCGGAAGTCGTGAAGAGCCTCGAGCAAGATTGGACCTTCGACGCGATAAAGTGAGTGACTTACATTCCGTCGATTGTTCGCCGAAGTGTTAACGAATTTTCGTCAATCAGATCTACGATGATGAGAGACATGCTCGACGACTTGAAAGTTCATCTGGACGACAGCGCGACCACTGCGAGATTCGAGGGTACATCGGCCTTGTTGCAAGGCGTGCAATCGAAAGTTTATCAACCGGTGATGAAACGATTGACCTGCGGTTAGTGAACTACGGAAGAGCATCGATCAGCGATGAATCGTGCTTAACGTGACATTTTGATATCCGCAGAAAGTCTCGAGAATCGAATAAAACATTTCGAAAAGAAGAGAAAGATCGAAGTCAAGGAGGACGACGAGGATTGTTCGTGATTCAGCTGAGCGATGCTTTCACAATTCCACGTTTGTCGTGACCGAGTGCCGGCTCGCTCGGGCGACACGAAGAAAAGAAATCATCGCGGAGTACACATTCATAACGGTACATTTCGCGTCTCCCATATCTTTCTCAATCGCCCGAATTATCGTCAGAATTACTCGACGCAACTCGCAAAATACAAATCTATTATTCTATTTATTGTATTCTTATTTATTTTATTTTATTTTTGTCGTAAATTGTGAAAGACGGTAAACATCGGCTGTTGGCGAATCGATGTGCGGCGCGGGAGAAGAATTTCGAGACCATTTCGATGAGTAAAATCAAGTGAGGAAGAATAAGTAGAAAGAGCGGCAGAACGGCAGCACGATGAGGGCGTTTGACCGTGGCCGCACGATTGAACGGAACGGACGGCCGCGGTAACGGCGACCAATGATCCCAAGTCGTGAGAATGTTGTACAGCTTATCGCCCGGGCTCAGCGTGTCCGAGACCTGTCGATGTCCGAGAAGCTTGTAATCCGGGGCAATTTTATCGTGCTTTACTCCGTATTCTATGACTTTCTTCGCGGCGTGCAATTGTTTCTCGTTAGGCTCGACGTCGTTGAACGTGCCGATGAAGCTTATCCCGATACTCTTGCCGTTGTATCCGAAGGAGTGGGCCCCTTTGGCGTCCCATCCACGGCCCACGTAGGCCAGCCCGTCGCCGCCCACGAGAAAGCTGTATCCAATGTCGTCCCACTTGAACGACTCGATGTGAAGAGTCTGCGCCAGACGGACCCGCAGTACGCATTCGCTCTGGACAAAGCACGGCTCGGACGCTGTGTGGCTTATAACTACGAACGGAGTCGGTTTTACGTCGAGTGGTTCCGCGGCTTTCGACGGTGGCTGAGCACTCCAGCCTACACGTTCGATGAATCTTACTCCGTCCACTAACCAATCTACAAAAGCCAACGATACGATGAATTGCCTTTATATGTAGTGGAATGGAAATAAGTGTAACATTCATCGTGTTTCCATCGTGATTGAGAACTGAAGAGAAACCGAAACGCCGATTAATTGCTCATGCGAATATACAGTGAAACCTTGATTAATCGGGTGCTTTAAGAGCTAAACCGAAGTAAAATAACGGAATTTTTTTAACAAACGCAACTGAAAGCGTTGGTAATAGAATCTCTGTTTCGTTAAAGTTTCTGGTTTATTGAAACTTCGGTAAAATCAAAGACGTTTGATCCCAGTCACGATGGAGACACAGCAACTTCCGCTACTATTTCTTGACGTATAATTACCGTCTGGATTGGACCCAGAAGTCGGTGTTTCGGGTAATGTTACCTTTGGCGGTACACTCGGGTTTCGTGACACGAGCACCGAAACAACGGCAGCCACTGTCACCAGGCTCAACGCCAGGACGCACATTATAGCGGCGCATCGCCACGTCCACAGCCATTTCGTTACTGAAACAACGATCGAATATTTCGGTAAAGATTTTTCATCGATATCACGTCGCTCGCGATCGCATCTGTCTCGCGTATACAGCGCGATCACGCAATTTTCTAAGTATCAATCGAGATCTTACGCTCGATCGTACAACAAGAAAATCGAACTATTACGCGTAGTCGCATACTCTTTTACTGCGGACCGTTTCTACCGCCGATGATGAAGTTGTAACGGCTCTCGTCATCTTCGGCCCGCACGAGCCCTAGCCGCGTCAAAAACTTGTGCAACATCGATTATTCCGTCTGTCAGAACTCTCTAAACTCGACACGATGTTCCGACCGTATTTTCCGACCGACCGTTAAATTCCCGCTCGCGGGATGTACTAATTGCACTCGAGTCGGACAATTCGACGTCCGAACGAAATGTTACGATGCCAAATTTTTCTAATCTTCGTAATCTTATCGAACCTCGAGCGGCGATAAAAATTACACGTCCGGTTTCTTACATCATTGAACTCGCGACTATTTTTTCCGATTATCGTTTGATCATAGTGCAAAAACAGAATCAAGTACAAAGAACAGAGACAAATGCGTTTCTGACACTCGATAATAATGATAATACGGCGGGAGTAGCTCTGGATCGAGTCATAAAATTTAGTCGGATACATTTGGACACCGGTGTTTGTAAGTGTTACTTCATGGCACGAAATTCGACGAAATATGAATAAAAAGAAAGTAATAAACAAACGCTGAAGGGCCCCGGTCGATGACCTTGACCTCAACACAAACACAAAACATAGAAAGACACAACTGTGTAGCAATGAGGAAGGAAAACATGACAATTATTGATAAAGATGATTAAAATACCTCTATCGTAATCGTGGTAAGAAGGCAGAATGGGACCGTTTGGATCACCCTTGACAATCGGCACATCGTTGGGATTAACATCGGACACTCGACCGTTGCCGGTGGCGTCGATGTGATTCGCGAAATCGCCATTCTCCTTATCGTTAACCGGATACGAGTTAGTGTAAACGAATTGTTTGATGGTCACGGGTCCTTTGTAAAAATTTGTATTGCCGACGTGCACGTGTTTCGAATTCGTAATGGACACTTCGCCGAACGTCGTGTCGTCGAGATGCGGCAGTACCGCGGCCGACTGTCCGTTGGCAGCATCGAAACTGGTATCCTGCTGAACTCTCGTCGTGACCACTTTGTTTCTTATCCATCGATTCGATCTCTCGCTACCGCTGGCATCGTCCTCGTCGTCGTCCTCGTCATTGTCGTCCTCCTCCTCGTCGTAATCCTCCGCGAGATCCAACTCTTTTTCGGCTTCATAATCGTCCTCCAAGTCGCTGCACTGCGTGGAATCGCCGTTGCTACCGAGAACGTCGCCGTTCACTCTCTCCCGACTCACCAGTTCCGTCGACGTTTTTTCCTCACCCGCGACGATTTGGTCCGCGCGGCTCGATTTATCGTTGACATTTAATTCCTTGATCGAGATTGTCCAATCGTCGTCGATCTTTCGCGTGCCATTGTACTCGGCAATGGCCGCGCTCTCGGGATAATTGTCCCGTTGACGATTCCAATAATCCTCGTCAACATCGGTCTCACTTTCGCGCGAATTCTGGTGTCGCGACAACTGATGATGCTGCTGCTGCTGCTGCTGCGGCTGCTGCTTAGCCTGCAGAGTTACCATTCCATCCGCTCATAGCTTAGGAATATCCGAAAGCTTTTGCATGCACCCGTCAACGAGATAAATCGAGCACATCCGGTCTCATATCGTAGTTCTCGAGATAACGCGCAAAAATCCGCACATCAATAACGCAAAAGCACGGCGCGTGGACAATGTCAATGTTTGGGACCACTGGCAACGAGATTCCATATGCTCATCGCGCATACGCTCAACGCGAATTATTCATCGGAAAAAGAAAAACGACAAAAAAAATGATCTAGAGAGCAGTCATGCGAGTCATTGAGATCGAACGCTTATTCCAAATTGGACGATTCGATTCGCAGTTTTGTACAAACAATGATTTCGCTCACTTCAATGTCGCTCAAGAGTACATTTTATGGCTTACGTTTCTTTCGAACTTTTCCACTTGTTCGAATCGTACGAACTCTTGTTTTCCTAACTTTCGATAATTCACTGTGTCGAATTTCGGTAAGAAACAATTTTATCCACTTGCTAGTCGAAGAACATAATAACTCGATACAAAATGGCTCCCGGCAGCAACAGAAACGCTTTATTATCGTTATCTCTTCGCGATGGTAGAATACACGTACTAACTTGGTATACGAGAGAACGACAGCAGCAGCAGCAGCCGCCGCTTCTACTACACCACCGTCGTTTGACCCGTCGTCGAACGACGATACTTGTCACTCACACTCGCGCGGTTATCTGATGCATACAGTAATACCATCGCAGGGATACACGTACGTCACGCAATATCAAAATGTATGCGACGACGATTTGTATTCTCCCACTCGTACGCGCGACTTTCCCGGAGTGTCATCCGCACTTATGCATACGTACACGCCGCTCACCTCAATGCCACACTTGCCCGAACGTCGTGGTGAGACTCCAAAATAAATGAATGCGTCATTAACTTTCCCGTCATTCGAGGAATTTATGAGATATCGATGAGAACAATCGCCGTTAGATATATAGCTGATATACCGATGTTTATACGATTTCTGGATAGATTTTATCGCGCACTTCTTCGATACGAATAAACTAAGCGATTACGAACGTTTGTGGCACTCGCGTTTAATACGTCGTAATACTTTCGTCGTAACTGGATAAAACAGGTCAAAAACGAACTTTTTATTGGCTATAATAATGACGAGCAATTATTACGTTCAGATAACGAATAAATCGTCGATGATTGTATCGCTGGAAGAGCGCACATTACGAAACATTCAAACAAATTTTGCGCATTGAGGAAAAACTTGAAGATCAAACGTTCGTGAGCGTTCGGAAGGGTTCGCGAGAGCTCGGTGCGAGCGTGACTACGGCGGTAGAAGCGAGAAACACAGTAACCGAATTGTCATCGTCGTCGCTGTCTCTCCGGTCGTCCGAATTTCAAAGTTTTCTTATCGCGAAAAATGGCTTTAGCGGGTGGTTTCGAGGCGCGCTCTTTGCCGGATTACGATGTTCAGGCAGTGAAGAAAGTTCACTTCAGTCCGTACGCCGACAACGGAGGGTAAATATTCATTTGCGAGCACAATCGAGCCGCGCGACGTTCGCACATAGCCTTACAAACCGGACGATTTTGTTTGACAAAAACATTGTTTCGCCTTCGCTAGGAGCGTGATCGCTCTCGCCGGTGATGACTTCTGCATCATAGCTGCGGACACGCGTTTGAGCGCTGGTTATTCCATCTACACGCGCAATCAGGATAAATTGTTTCCTCTTTCGAAGACGACGGTGCTGGGATGCACTGGCTGCTGGTGTGACACTTTGACGCTCACACGGATTTTGTCGGCTAGAATGCAGGTACCCGCAGAGGACAAAACGCACAGCTTCGGTTTTCATTCATTTACAACGAATTAATCAATTTCCTGGTTGGGATGCGCAGATGTACAATCACGAACATCAAAAAGACATGTCCACACCGGCCACGGCTCAGATGCTCTCGACCGTTCTCTATTACAAGCGATTTTTCCCATACTTCGTGTCGAATGTACTCGCCGGATTAGACGAGACTGGCAAAGGCTGTATCTACAGTTACGATCCTATAGGTCACTGTGAAAGATCCAATTATCGCGCCGGCGGATCCTCCGGCGCTCTGCTCCAGCCTCTTCTCGACAATCAGGTCAAGTAGCAAAAAAATATTGAAAAATTGAATTTTTTCTTTGTTGTCTGCAATATTTTTAATAATTTTATTATTCGTTTTCAGATTGGCTACAAAAACCAGGAAGGCGGAGAAAGGCCTCCGTTGACCAAAGAGCGAGCTCTGGCGATAATTAAGGATGTATTTATTTCTGCGGCCGAGCGCGATATCTACACGGGAGACGGACTCAGCATTAAAATCATCACCAAGGATGGCATAGTCGACGATAGCTTTGCCCTGCGAAAGGATTAATTCTATTTTTCTTTAATGAAGCTGCGATGTTTCAGCCATTTTGATAAATCGATTAAAAAACATACAAATAAACTAAACGTTAATTTCAAAAAAAGGTTTCCGACGAGCATAATCAACGATTTCTTTGGAATAGTTATCAATCATTTTATTATCCAATCTGTATACATATTACCGAGACTCGACAGAATTCTTACGACAGCTTTGAAAGGTGCGAAGAGCTGCCAATATATTTTCAACGTCCGAACATTTTGGACGTCCGATACAGGGCCAGTTATTATCATGGCGGGATAGCCGGCGAGAAAAGATTCTAAAAAAATGTCTACACGAATAAAGTTGAGAGTATGAAAAAACATGATAGGAAAAACAAACCTCGTTACAGTTTTCTAGTGCGAGCTGTTCGATCATTGACGTAGTTACGTGGGTAAATATTAGGGGAAAAAAAAAAAAAAAAACGTATATTGAATCCCTCCCCCCCTGAGATTTATTTTTTAGTCCCAGGGGGCAACAACGGTTGGCCGCGATCTTTTCCTCGGAGCTTTATTCCAAGAACGCGCTCGATCTTACCGATCACCAGCTGATTTGGAATACCTCGGCCCGCCTCGTAATCGTTGATCACTTGCGTTTTTTCGTTGACTTTCTGTCGGGACAACACAAAAACATGAAGAAAATCTCGAAAGATCGCGGAAATTCTTAGGTCGTCGGATATCTCGGTTGCGATATTACGCGATATGACTTACAGTTGCAAGATCCTTCTGTGACATTCCTTTGCCCTGACGACCCTGTTGAATGAGCTTACCGAGATCCAGGGGAACCGTGTCATGCTTCAATTCGTCGGTCTCGCGATCGAGCTTGGCGGTATTTTTCGTGGTGACGTGCTGCTTGTTGGCTCCGCCACCCCCTGCGAGCGGTACTCGAGTGTGTACTAAATCTCATCTCTCCGCCGGTTTTACGTGGCGCTTACCTTTGCCCGTATTTTTATAATTTTTTTTTTTTTATTTCCCGTTTACCATACTTACACTTAACTTGCGTGTCGACCGCGACCCCTTGTCGGCGTGCTGTGTTTATCGCCTGTAAATACGATGAAACGATTTTTTTTTTATTGCACCATCCCGGCCTCGCATGTTGTTGGCGCATGGACGAGGAAAAAGCTTGTATGGAAAAACACATGGATTGTACTACCTTTTCCGACTTCGCAGCGGCACCTTTGGTTGGGCGCTTACGCAGTGTAATCGGCACCGTGTCCCAATCTGACATTGTGAAGGAATAAAAACCTTGCCGAGCTCGATTGACTCTATCGCGCGCTAATGATTTCTCCCGATCGACTTGTACTTTTCATTCGACACTTTGTTGACTCCGCGAGTTCGGTTACTATTTATTCTCTATGGAGGATTCGCACCGACTAACACGAGAGCACTGGGGAGCGTGTTTTTCTGCGACGAGGTTCCGAGTAGCTCCGCCGTCCCGCAGTCGCCGTTCGATCGGATTTTACCGACCTCCGTGGAAATTTCTCTCTCGCCTTCGTCATCGCGCCGCACACGCGCAGCACGCGTTCTATTTTAACTGATTTTAACCGACCGTCGGATAGCCGAACGCACGAGTTTCTAACCAAGAAAACGCAAATAAACTTCGAGAACGATTGTTCATCGACGAAATAAAGGCCTTTTATGAAAATTCGATCCTGAACGCAACCGCCGATGCGATGAAGCGTCCGCGTCTGAAAGACGCCGTGCGCGTTATTAATGCCCAGAGGAGTTACTGTAGCAAAGATTTTCATGAACGTTTAGCCGGTATGTTGAATTTCATTTGTTGTCCATGCTATTTTGCGCGATATTTACCTACCGCAAAAAAAAAAAATTTTTTTTTTTTTTAGATTTTTTTAAAAATAATATTGTTCATATAAATTATTTTATATTTCGATGCAAAAGGCAAAAGTAATTTTTAGATCATCAACATTTTTTTCTCATTGCCAGACTTTCCGAGTACTTATAATTGGAATGATGCGGATCAATGGTACAGTCTCTGGGAGAAGAATAAGTACTTTCCTCCAAAGAGTCCCAGCGAAACCTTTAGGATGATATTGCCACCTCCTAATGTGACCGGGGTTCTACACTTGGGTCATGCCTTGACTTGTACCATTCAAGATATCCTCGCACGATGGTACATACTTTCTTCATTCCTTACTGCAAATTATTCTAGAAGATTAATATAAATACATTTAGAACAAGTTCATTTGTTGAAATTTTCAGAAGCGCTACATTGAATTTGCAGCAAATTTTTTTGTAGGATAAAATGAAGAGTATGTGCTCTTCATTACTTTGAAATCAAGAAAAATAAATAAAGAGTTTTCATCCATCCAGATGCTTTGAATTTAATGTACAATAGTGATTAAAAAAATGGATGTTTTTTTTTTATAAAGAAATAACAGTAAATTATAGTGTTCCAAGTTTGTGGACCGAATTGAAGATGAATAATTAGAATTGAAGTATTAAGAATAGCTTGTAATATTTTGTACATTAAATTTCGGATCATAATTGTAAATTAAATTTTAGGTACCAGTTTAGGCAATAAGACTTTCAGTATCGGTTCCCGGAATATGCAGTATTTTTTTTCCGTCTAATTGAATGATCTTTTTTGCTGCAGGCACAGAATGAAAAATACGTCCGTCGTCTGGGTTCCCGGATTGGATCATGCAGGAATAGCCACTCAAGCCGTAGTGGAAAAATATCTTTACACAACAAAATCAGTCGGTAGATACGACCTGGATAGGGACGAGTTTTTATCGCGCATAGAAGAATGGAAGGACGAGAAGGGAAGCAACATAAGAAATCAATTGAAAGCTCTTGGAGCTAGTTTAGATTGGGATAAAGAATACTTTACGATGAGCAAGGTATCGTTCAATCTTGTCGTTCAATTTCGATTTATCATTGCAATCAACGATATTGATTTTGCACAAATGTATTTGAACCAATAGGCACACAATAAAGCGGTTACAGAAGCGTTTGTGATTCTGAGCAAACGGCAACTGCTGTACAGAAACAAAGCTCTGATCAATTGGTCGCCGTCTTTGCGAAGCGCCATATCCGAAATGGAGATCGATTATGTGCGCGTAGACGGAAAAACGGATCTCTCCGTTCCCGGTTACAAAAAAAAAGTGCCGTTCGGCCAAATAGCTAAGGTAGCTTGCAAGCTTCGCGACTCCGGTGCGTAATCTCCATTTTGTCGCGAGTATTTTATAGAAATTATTTATCAACTTTTTTGTTGTTGTCCAGAGGAGGAATTGATGTTTGCGACAACGAGAGTGGAAACGATGCCGGGCGACGTTGCTATCGCCGTTCATCCCGACGATCCCCGATACTCTCGTCACATCGGTCGCGAAGTTTGGCACCCGATAAGACGAAAATTCATACCGATTATTCAGGATTCCACGGTGAAGATTGAATTCGGCACGGGGGCGGTGAAGATCACACCGGCTCACGATCACTCGGATCTCGCGATGGCGAAACGGCACGATTTGGAGATAATCGACGTGATCGGAAACGACGGCAAGATAATTACCGACGACGAAACGTTGAACGTTAGTATGCGAATCGATGAAACGATGAAGATTCGTATCACGGAATGCTACCATTCTTTTAGGGTCTCGACAGATTCGCGGCGAGAGAAAAGATCTTGGACGAACTAGCGAAGCAAGGAGCACTCAGAGGATTGGACAATCACGAGATGTTGGTGCCGATATGTTCGCGATCCGGTGACGTTGTCGAGTACTTGATAAGGGAACAGTGGTTCGCGAGAACGAAAAATATGGCCGAACGCGCGATCGAAGCGGTGACGAGTGGAAAGCTCAAAATTGATCCGCCCGAATGGGCGGACGTCTGGTGCGATTGGCTTGGCAGTAACAGGCAAGACCTTATTTTTTTGTTCACGTTAATTTGTATAATCGGATGTTATAAATATCAAATGCTACTTAGAGATTGGTGCGTGTCTCGTCAGATTTTCTGGGGGCACAGAATACCAGCCTATCGTTACCGCGACGGTTCGAACGTTGAAGGCTGGATAGTCGCCCGTTCCGAGGACGAAGCTCGGAAACAGCTTCTCACCGAGAATCCCGGATACGAACAGGCGAAGCTCGAGCAGGACGAGGATGTTCTCGATACTTGGTTCTCATCCGCTCTACTTCCACTGTCCGCGATGGGCTGGCCTAATCGGGTTAGTCGACAATAACCATTCAATATCCTTTTTCGTCGAGATGTTGTCACAATTGTATTTTCGAAATTTTTCATTTCAGGAGTTCGAGAAAAACTATCCTCTGAGTCTGATGGAGACCGGACACGACATTATATTCCTTTGGGTAGCGCGGATGGTTATGCTGGGACTCGAGCTAACCGACACTCTGCCTTTCAAGGTGGCGAGAACTCTCACTCGATTTTTTACGCTTGATCGACAATCGTCGCTCGAGTAGAAATATTAAAACATTTTGTTTTTTCTTCGTCGACAAGGAAGTATTGTTCCACGGTGTCGTGTGCGATGCTCAAGGAAAGAAAATGTCCAAAAGCCGCGGCAACGTAATCAGACCGGAGCACGTAATCAACGGCGTTACGCTCAAACAGCTCAATGAGCTGGCCGAGGATAGTTGGAAAACTGGGATTCTCAGTAAAGAAGAATACAAGAGAACTCTCGCGGTGAATTCGAAAATGTTTCCCGAGGGAATTCCGGACTGCGGGCCCGACGCTTTGCGTCTCACGCTCTCTGCGCACAATATCAAAAGTCAGTTTCCTATCCCCTCTGTTTTTGTGAGATAAATCACCTTTTGATTTTCTGCCGCTATTGATAATAGTGTTGTTACAGATAATCGCGTCAGTTTCAACGTTATCGAATGCCGCACGAACAAGCATTTCTGTAACAAAATTTGGCAGGCGACGAGGTACATTCTTCGAATGACGGACGACAATCCTGTGAAGAAACCGGAACGTCTGACGCTCGTCGACCGATGGATTCTCAGTCGTTTGTCTTTGATGGTTAAGAAAGTAAACGACGCTTTCGAGGAGAGACATTTTTCCAAGGCCGTTCAGGCTGTGAAACAATTTTTTCACTACGAATTTTGTGATTTCTTTCTGGTAAGTTTCGACTGCGCTATTGATTAGAGCTTCGACTTGCAATTATGAAATACAATTTTTTATGACGGAAATTAAAACATGCAGGAAGCGACGAAGCCGGGTTTTCGGAGCGAGCAACAAGAGATCGCAGACTGTCACAGATACACCTTGGCGAGATGTTTGGAAACTTCGTTGAGAATTTTAGCGCCGATAATGCCTTATCTCAGCGACGACTTGTACTCTCGTTGCGCTAAGAAATTGCCGTTCTCGTTTCTATCGTTGGAATCGCTACTCGAAGCACCGTATCCGACGTTCACCGGCGAATTCGAAGAATCCAGAGACGTCGACCTCGAAAATCGCTTCGATCGCGTTCTCAACGTTGTACTCGCAATCAGAAATATTGTGGCTCAAGTCAACAAAAAATCAGATATTCAAGGTATCGAACAAGCTTCGCAATATTCAATATTTCTTCGTGTGCAGAGGACAGCAAATTTGTTTATATGGTTCTTTTTATCCTTTACAGTGCATCTTGTAACCGACACCTCGGAGGACTACGATAATTTTATGAGTAACGCAAATCTTATAACCGCCGTGACGAGAGTACGAAATATTGAAATTTCACCAACCTCCGAGTACGAAACGAAACAGGGCAGTCTGATGTGCAACATCACTGGACTTCAGTGTCGGATCTTTCTTATTTTGCTGAACGAGAACGACGTCGAATTGGTGCGAGACAGAATGGAGAAGAAACGGATACAGACTGAGAAAAAGTTGAACACCCTGTTTAAGAGTATGTCCCTGCCGAAGTACCGGACGAAACCGGAAAGGGAAAAACAACTCGATCAAGTAAACGTAAGTATCGCAGAGAAAAAACGTAGAACTGCAAATACGAAATGAAAAATTACTCCTAATATTTTATCGTTTATTACAGATAAAGAATTTACAAGAAGAATTGGAGAAATTCCCGACATTTATATAAGAATCTATTGCGTGTAACAATTTGTATAGAGAATACGGAATTGATGAAGTGAATCTATTTTTCGTCAACTTCCATTTCTTCGTCCTCTTCGTCGTCGCTGTTACTGTCGCTTTCGGACTCATCGTCGTCGTTCGCGGAGTCCGAACTGTCCGAGTCCAGCCACACCTGCGACGACAGATCGTCCTTGATGATCGTCTTCCATTCATCCAACTTCTTGATATCTGAAGCGTGTAAATTTCCCTTATTATTGCTTTGCGCAAGAGCATCGATCGAGTCATTAGTAGTCGTTGTTTACCTAAGGAATAAAAATCGTTGAGCGTATATTGCCTGTCGCCATCCTCGAACATGCCACCGTACATGTAAAGCACGCCGTTTTTAACGCTCAGTCCGGGATTTATCCGCGGTGACGGTGTGAATACGTCTTGCGCGATCGGTTGAGCGGCACTCGGTGCGGACGATACGGGGGCCGGGCCAACGGTCATCTATCGTTTACCCACGGAAGATTAGAACGCAGTCAAATTCGAAACTTTAAAGAGCGCATATCTGCAGCTAAAAATGGAACTCTAAGCGAATTTCGTTTATTTCCCAATGGAAATATCTAATGCGATTCATTTCGCATAATCATGATGCGAAAAACGATTAATTACTTCGTTTCAAAAGAATTAGTTTGACGAATCAACCGAAACTGCAATTTTTTTCCGCAGAAACTTCTGAACAATCGATCAATCGATCCGTAAATACCGATCGAAATTTTTTCGAAAAACTGTAATTAAGTAAATTACTAAAAAATCTAAAAAAGTTATCTGTGAAAATTTTTTGAATCTTTTTCTATTGGAAAGCGTTCGAAATTCGTTCGGAATTGCAGATTTCGCTGGGGAAATGTCGATGCACTCCGCTTAAAGCTGAAAAATAGTGTATGTAATGAAAGTGTTTTACGGTAAAAATTCCATCGTCGGCGGCAACGACGGCTGCGCTAGATTCGGATTCATCCTCCGATTCGGAACCGCTCGACTCTTCGTCTTCCTGTTCCTTAGGTTTTCTTCGTCGACGTTTCGCGGCAGTATTGTCCTTCCTTCCGCCGACGCTGACGTTGCGCCATTGATGTTTCTCCAAATCGAGAGACAGCAATTGATTGAAGAACGTGCCGTCGAGTTGCTCCTCGTCCTCAACATCGTCGTGGACACCGCCGAATATGTACGCCAGATTCGGTTGTACGAGAACCGCCGACGAGCTGCAACGAGGCGAAATTCCGATACCGGTCTGTTTGACCGTCGACCATTTCCACTTTAGGCCCGTCTGATCATTCTCTGAAAAAACAAATAATCGGTGTTACGGATAACGGAGCGTCGAGCGAGAATTGGCCAAGGCAAACGACAAATTGACTCACTGTTCGGAGCCAGAACGAACATATCCGTATGAACGTGACCCTTGTCGACGTCCTTCTTTATGCGTTCTTTGCTGTAACCGCCGTAAACGGTAATTGTGTTTTGAACCGTCGGCAGCAAAATGCAACCGGATCGCGGCGCGGGAATGTTCCCCGTAACGTCGATTTTATTCCACTTGTAAGTCGTCAAGTCGAACATATGAATGTCGTTGAAGTATTTGTAATCCCGAAGATTGTCGTGAAATCCGCCGAAAATGATCAATTGCTTCTTGACGTGAGCCATTCTGTGACCGCTCCTTGCGGAAGGTCCTCCCGGTGCTCTAAAAAAAAATCCATCAAACGCGCGTGAAAAAGAAATTATCATTGCAAATCGAATACCGTTTATACTTCCGAAAACTCACGTTATTTTTTCCCATTTTTTATCGCCGATGTGATAAACATATAAATCACGATAGTGATAGAACTGGGACTCGGAGGGGCTGGAATATTCGCCGCCGAAGACCCAAAGTTCGCCTTTGTTCGTATGAGTAGCAACGGCTTGATGACCGCATCGCGGGGCCGGTGCGCCGGGTGCTTTCACGACCGTCCATTCCCTTTTCGCCAAGTTGTAGAAGAACATATCACCGTAAACGGTGGTCTAAGAAAGCATTCGAATAGCTTTAATCGAGCGACAAATGAGTTATTATTCGCCGAGTGTCGAAAGTTTGTTTGAGAAACAAACCTTTTTGCCATCGTGAAATTCGCCGCCGAGCATGATCAATTCGTCTTTGAACGGATGCGCGGTAAGTGTAAAGTTTACTCGGCGCGAGGGAGCCTCCACCGTAGCTTCTACGACTCGTTGTCTCCGTGCTTCTTCCCTCTCGATTTCAGCGACGACTTTCTCTATGTCATCCTGCGGCGATCGATCGAATATAATAAAACCGGGTAAACGAAATTTTCCCACGTCGACCGCATACAAGCAATGATCTAACGTGAGTTGAAGTGTAGAAAGTTACCTCGCCGAGTGCCGCCAATTCCTTCTTCTGCTTGGCATTCAATTTTTTCTCGGTTTTCATAGCGGTCTTTACGCTTCCGCTGATCTTCTTCTTGTTCTTGTCCTTTTTTCCCATTGTTGTTTACTCGTAATTAGACGATATGGTACTCGTTCGATATATGCCAGTAATTGGAGTAATAACTAACAAGATTACGGGAACACGTGCGGCACGCTGCGCCGAAACGACTGTAATCTCCGCAACGGCGCCACCGTCGCGCGTTTCTCCCTTCCCCGCGCGTGTAATAACAAGTGAGCGTTAGTCGCGGCCCATCCGCCAACAATTACCGGACTACTGACCGGTCTTCTTCAGTTTTGAATTAGCGTCCTGGTAGAAGTAGTCTTTCATTCCGAAGCAATATAAAATCAGAAGCGACTACGTAACGAGAAGAATCGCTCTCACGCGAATTCGGGCTTTTCACTGCTCGTAAGTAAATCAATTAAATCTGAATACTCCATAATTAAACGTTACCCAACGATATTTATCTCGTCGTATATCTTTTTACGAGTTGTTGATACATTTTCAAATCGGCGCAACCGTAGAAATCCTTTTTTGCCTCGCAAAGATCCTTCGTCGTAACGCGCGGCCGTTTCTACTGCTCGGCAGTAGAATACAACGATTATTCGCGAGACATTCGATAATTCCGGCGTTATCGAGAGATATTTTCATCGTCGTAAATCTTCGTACCTCGTTTCGATATACTCGCGCCGTCGAGCCCGTGTATTTCTCATTTTGTTTTCTTATCGCGTTTATTCAACGGCGCGAGACTATTAACACACGTTCTATATATGTATATACGCGCACTGTCGTACGTAAACATTGCCGATGACCTCTGTTCCTCTGTTTATTCCGGCTGAGACAAGAGATTGTAGACGCGCCGTTGACCGCGCTATCTCAGCTCGACATTTTGTCTTCCCTTACAGAAACGCTTCGGCGTGCTTAGAGTAACTATCAGCCTGGAAAAAAACCTCAAAATGAAATACTTTGCCTTGCTGTTGTTCGCCGCTGTGCTCTTAAATCCAATCGCCGCGTGGCGCACGTTCCTGAGAGGCAGAAGCAAACATGGCAACCTGGGTTCGCCCGTGCTGTCCAAGAAATATGATCTACCGCCGGATCAGTGGTTCCAGCAAAACTTGGATCACTTCAATCCGACCGACACGCGCGTTTGGCAACAGGTAAGAAATCGATGTCTTTTCTATTGCAGAAAAAATATTATCGGAAAATTCTTTTGCAGCGTTATTTCGTTAACGATACTTTCTACAAGAGCGGAGGTCCAGTTTTTCTGATGATCGGCGGCGAAGGCGAAGCCTCCGCCAAATGGATGGTCGAAGGACAATGGATCGAGTACGCTCGACAGTACAGAGCGCTTTGCTTCCAAGTCGAACATCGCTTTTATGGAAAAAGTCATCCGACTCAGTGCGTTGGCTTATAAAAATAAATTTAAAAAAATATATATATTTTTATCTTTTTGAGAAAAAAATGTTTCTATTTTAATCATCAGAATATCCATAATTTCATTGTGTGAAAAATTCTTTTAGTCGTCATTGTGAAAAAATGCATGCGAAACTTATGCATTTTTTTTTGTAAACCGATTTTTTTTTTCAGGGATTTGAGCGTTAAGAATTTGGTGTATCTGTCTTCCGAGCAGGCGCTCGCGGATTTGGCGAATTTTATCGAAACGATGAATCATCAGCGTCAAATTCCCGCCGGCACGAAGTGGATTGCCTTCGGAGGTTCTTATCCCGGATCGTTGGCGGCATGGGTGAGATCGAAGTATCCGCATCTCGTTCACGGAGCTATGTCGGCCAGCGGACCTCTCCTCGCTCAGATCGATTTTCAGGGTAATTTTAAGCTCCGAAAGAACTTTTCACTACAAGGTTTACGATAGAAGTAAATCCCGAAAATGCGAGATAACATTTTTTTCCCGTCGTTCAATGGCTGCAGAGTATTTCGTTGTTGTGGAGAACGCCCTGCGCCAACATTCACAGGCGTGCGTCGACGCGGTGGCCGCCGCCAATCGTCAAATTCACATAATGCTCCGTCATCGCATCGGCC
This sequence comes from Ischnus inquisitorius, assembly GCA_963924025.1. Taxonomy (NCBI): domain Eukaryota; kingdom Metazoa; phylum Arthropoda; class Insecta; order Hymenoptera; family Ichneumonidae; genus Ischnus; species Ischnus inquisitorius. The sequence goes on along the minus strand of OZ001245.1, from coordinate 13,917,673 downwards.
AGCAGGGATTAACGTCGAAATTCAAGTACGCTTCAAGATTTTCATAAATTTCTCCGGAAGAAAAAGAAAATTACTAATTAACGATTCCACATCAGGCTCTGCGATCCTCTCGACCCAGCCGCCTCGAAGCCGAACGACATTGCGAATCTTTACTCGACTCTGGCGGACAATTTCGCCGAAGTCGTGCAGTACAACCAAGACAATCGTAACGGCTCGAAAACCGGCGATCACACGATCGACTCGGTGTGCGATATTCTCGTGGACGAGAAACGCGGCACTGCCGTCGAGAGACTCGCCGAAATAAACGCTCTGTTGCTGAAGGCCTCGGGCGAGAAATGTTTGGATTATAGATACAGCAAAATGATCGATGAGCTTCGTAACGTTAGTTGGCCCAGCGAGACGGCCGAGGAGGGAGGTGCGTTAATAGGCGATAAAACGATTCTCGCCTGCTCCATCCTTCGTTCGCGTTTGAAACGTTTAATTTTCAGGTCGCCAATGGACGTATCAGACATGCACGGAATTCGGATTCTTCCAGACGAGTACAGCGAGGCCAAATCTGTTCAGCGAAACATTCCCCGTTGATTTCTTCGTGCAACAGTGCACCGATATCTTTGGACCGCGTTACAACATTCATCTTCTCGAAAATTCGGTGGAACGCACGAATACCTTCTACGGCGCTAAAGATATCGAAGTCTCGAACGTCGTTTTCGTTCACGGCTCGATCGATCCTTGGCACGCTCTCGGAATAATCAAATCTTCGAATCCTCAAGCCCCGGCTATCTACATCAATGGTGAGTATTCGAAAGAAATTCTTCTATCGGAAATGTACGCTCGAGAAAACTACTGATGATCATTTTATTCGTCACAAGGCACGGCCCACTGCGCGAACATGTATCCAGCCTCGAGCACGGATCCGCCGCAGCTGCGGGACGCTCGCAAGAGAGTTGGAGAACTGATAGGAGAGTGGTTGAAGGCGTGAGACAAAATCTTGTTAATTTTTCTTTTATATTCGCGTCTCTCTCGAGCCTCGACTGCTTCGGTAATGTGTTATAATCGTCATGTGTTTTAATCGTTTTTTTACTTTGTCCGAACAAAATATGTTTAATAAAGGAAGCCCTCGAGTCTTTGTATATCCGTTTCGTGAATAAGATTCATCATTCTACGGGTATTAAATCGAAATAAAAAAAAACACATCTTACGACTCAGATTTTCGATGTTAGGGTTAAACTGCAGTGGATAAATATTGGCCTTAATGGCACCTAATGGAATTATCCGCCGAAAAAATTTCAGATGTAAACGATCAATAAGAATATATGTATATCAGTCAATTGAAATGAAAAAAAAATGGTGTTGTATTGTCGTCGAACATCCAATCGATTCGCACTACTTAAATTACATAATAAACAATTAAACGACACGCGTCGAATGGGCAACGTCGGCCTACCCTTGAGTCGATAGATCGCACTTTGCCGTTTGGCCAATCAACGAAACAAAAAAAACGAAAAAAAAAAAGTAATTCCCCTTCAAAGTCCTCTCAAGGCGAGGCCAAAGAGCCCATAGCGACGTAATCGATCGAATTGATTGTGCATCCAGGAGGAATAGCATTCTTAATCATTATAAACACTAGTATAAAATTGTCTGAGAAAAAAAAATACCTTACGGATCGTATCTTAAAACTAAAACAACTCGCGCGACAACTCGGTGGCTCTGCGTGCTCCGATTGCGCGCAACAGTATTGTCTCGTTGAGCGATAACTCAGCCGCGCAGAGCGCCCGATGTGCACGATAATACGTTTATATATTAATCTTTCGGCTTTTTGGCATGTCCTCCGACCCGGATGACTCAAAGTCTCCGAACTCTAAACGCTACTAAAATTATTATTATCATTTTTTGTCTTCGCTAATGGGGTATTTACAGAAACGTGCTGGCTACGAGTAACGAAAGGGGTACTAACTACGTCTACCGAGATAGAGAGAAAGAGAATCGGGGCACGTCTCTGAACGAACGGAGAGAGTGGAGTCAAAGAATTAATAATTATTGCTGCTGACTCGCTTGAGCTGATGGAAGAGGAGGAGTCTCAGTATCTGTTGTGGGACTGCGACTGTCTCCATTCGGGCGTCGAGTTGCCGTGATGGTGATGATGATGATGATGATGGCGCTTCTTGTCTGTGACGCTAGCGTGTTTGCTCGCCGGATAGGCGGCCGTGTCGTTCGTCACGAGTTCCGAGCCGCCGTCGCGTTCGACGCCGTTGCTGCCCCGATAATTGTCGCGATATCCGGGCTCGTCGAGGGTCTCCTTGCGACGAAGGGGTGCATGGTTGGCCTTGGTACCGGTGGTCTCGTGAAGATTCGCCCAAGCTTGACGATAGTATCGGTTCAATCCGCCGCGGCTCTCCGACGAGCCGCTGTCGAAGCTCGCAACGGTATTGCAATCAGGCGAAGCACGATGACGATAGTGCTTGCTGCCTCTCTTGCGATTCCTGATGAAAAAACGAAACGAAGAATACGTACTATGTTAAAACTTTTGCATTTTTGTTCCAGATCAATGTGTTTTTTTCCCCGACAAAGCGAAGAGCCCAAGAGTTCCGACTGAGAACGAGAGAAAGCCCGGGAAAGGATTCGAAAGACCGAGAACCGGATGAGAGACATACAAAGTAGGATAAAGTCGTGAGGCGTGCTTCAAATTAGGGCTCTCATTGTGTGCAGCGGCAGGTAGCGGGGTGGGGGCTCAGCCAGCAGCGAGCAAATCGGTAGGTGCGCCGCGGTAATCATCGTCATCAAGTCAAAGACGGCTCGATTGATTTACCTTGACTAGTGTGTCACTCGCGTGGGTGATGCGCTTGGCGATACGTCATAGTTGTTGGTTTGCAGTCGACGGTAGTGGCAGTTGGATTAATAAGGAGCCGGGACAATTGTTTAACGACGATAGGGATGGAGAGCGCGGTTACAGTGAAGGATTGGAGAAGTAGCCGGCACGATGGGCCGCCGAAAGGCTGAACGAGTACGGATGGTCGCTGCCGCGGCGAGCTGTGAGATCACGACGGCCGAGGTGCTGGTCGGGAAACGGAAGCGCTAGAAGCGTGTACCATCGCGACGGCATTCCAGGCTCGGCTCTTCCCAGGCCACCGCTATTGCCACCCCCTAGAGTACCAACTCCGCCGAGCCCCCTGCGACGCCTTCCTCGTACACTGCCGCTGCCGCTAACCACCACAGCGCAAACGTACATACATTTAGACTCTCGGTTAGTTGACAGGATAAAAAGTAAGTAGTAAGTAAGTAAGTAGTGATAGCAGCAGCAGCAGCAGTAACGATATTGTATAGTAAAAGAATACTCGCAACACGATATCTACGATCCTCCATTGTTCCACACAACAATATAGTACAATTTCACCGAACCGGCACAGAGCTCGTTTCATTCTCTTTTTGTTACGGAAACAGGACTTATGCCGTTAGAGAATGACAGTCCGATGGGAAAAGACACGTTGGTTACAAACAGTGTACACACGGTTACGATTATTATAATACAATATTCGTGAGACACGAATTAAGTACTCAATTGCATACGTTACCTGTGTATGAAGAAGAAGACGCTGGAAATTATTATCGCCAGAGCGACGATTATCGCGATAACGGACAGTCCGATTATAGCCGCCCAACTGAATCTCGACTGATGAATCGGCGAGTCCGATCGATCGACCCTGTACGGTCCCGACGGCTCGGGCACTCCGGTGCCGATCTTGGCCTGAGCGTTGTCGACGCCGCTGCCGGATATCTCGTTGTCCTGGGGATGATCGCCGTTGCCCTCGGCGAATATCGAGGGCGACTGCGGAGTCTTGGAGGAGAGTCCGATCGATGGCCTTCTGGGTACCGTTTCTTTGACGATAGCGGGAAGCTCGGCAGTATCCGAGGATTTTCTCGATGGAACGGCCGACGGGGACGTAACGACGGTTCTCGCGGTGGTCGTTGCGATGGAGGCGGTGGAAGTTCGGACCCTCGTTGGCACAAATGGCCTGCCGCGAGTGCTCGTTGGACGCGCGGTTACTCTCGGCGGTAGAGCAACGGTTGTGCGTGGTTCTTCTACAAAAAAGAAATACGGAGAGCGTTTAAACGATATTTCAAATTGATTCAATTGGTTTTTTTTTGGTCTAAGGATTTTTTGTCTTACCCGTGCAAGTCGGAGCTGCGTGATCGTACAATCCCGTCGGCAAGCAAAGAATCTGCCTGTGTCCGGCGAGTTTGTAGCCTCGGTCGCATGTATAAGTTACTATACTGCCAACGAGAAGACTGCGATTCGACGTTTTATCGAGATTCTCCTCTTGGACGTCGATCTCGTCGAGTTGAACGGTGCTGTGAGCGACGATTGCTGGCGGATCGCAACGAATCGGCTCGCAACGGGGCGGCGGGCCGTTCCAACGCTCGTCGATGTCGCACGTAAGACGCGCCCGTCCGGTCATCTCGTAACCGTCCTCGCACGAGTAGAGGACCTGACTCAGATAACTCACGGTGTTGTTTATCAGCGTGTATTCGCCGTGCTTTATGCTCGCCGGATATCCGCACTCGATGCTCTTGCAGACCGGTGGAAATTCGTTGTAAAATCCGGTGTCGAGACACGTGCGCGTCGACGGTCCGATCAGGAGACTACCAGCGTTGCAGCTGTAATCTACGGATGTGCCGACCTCGTAATTGCTGATGGAATCTTCTTCCGATTGATTCTTGACAATCATCGTGGAGTTCGGCGGCTGCTCGGGACGTCCGCAAGCTCGTGGTTCTGAAAGAACATTTTATCGTGTCGACAAAAATTCTAGTTGTTTCATACCGTTTATTAATGAATTACTGTCGAATCGACTCACGATGCTGGCAGATGTAGTTCAGTCGAGCCGAGCACGGTGTGTCGGACCACAGCCAGCCGCGACTCCCGTCGTATCTCGCACAGTCTTGCTCCGTTCCTTGCGGCAGACTCCAAAACGAAACGGCGACTTCCTCGCCGCTGCCGGTCCATCTCCACACGGTTCGATCTTTTTCGTCCCTCACAGCTCCCATCCAATATTGGCTTGAGGTATCGCTCCTGAGAAAAAGTATACATTAATGTCCCTTCGCCGTCAATAATCCATAAATGGTGTAAGTATCGAGAAACTTACCTGTGCCTTCTCCAAAGTTCCCAAGAGATGAATCCTTGCAGTGCCGGATTGCTCTCGTCGACGAGCGTGCCGCCTCTCGCGCGACAGAACGCCAGGGCATCCCGGAAAGCCATCGGCTGACGATTGTAGAATATGTAACACTTTCCGTTGTAAGTCGCCGACGAGCCGGGCGGTTGATCTCTGAATTGGGGGCATCTCTCAATCGGCAGAGCCTGATCGGTGTAGACGAAAGCTTCGCACAACGAGAGTTGTACCGGCGTGGCGTTTTGCGTCGCGGCTTCGAGATGCACCGACACGAAAGCACCGGGCATCGGCGGATTGCACGGGAGAAAGAGCGGCTGGCCTTCCTCCAGTGGACCAGTGAAACGATTGCAGATCGGGTTGGTACCGAGATCTGGCCGATTGTTGCCAACTCGAACGATTATCGTTCCCGGCAATTCTTCGCCTGCAAGCCACGATAAGTAAGGACCATTGTGAGACTTTAACGGCAAGAATAATATTTCGCGGAGCACATAAAATTGTACGTTAAACATCAAATCGCCATGGTTAAACTCTCGTGAATGACAACGCGGCTCGTCATCAAAATTGAATATAATAAATCGACCCCGTAAATACAGCGTTAACGTTGCGCTCTTTTTTTTCTTCTTTTTCTCTTTTAAGACAGAGAACCATTAAATGCAAGTAACTTTCGCCGCTTTCGCCAATACGTCTGAATTAACTATTAAACTCGCAACAATATAACGAGATGGAAGCCAAGTCGCGTAAATAATATCTCTATTCTTCCGTACGTGGAATGCCCTCCTGCGGAACCGAACGTCCGAGCAAGTAATTCGAAAGGGGAATATCGTCGTCGGTGCGTCAACGCGAGTAACATGCTCGGAGTCCCACGAAGCGAGTGAGCTTTCACTTGTGGTTTAAATATTGTGTCCGCGTCCGAGTGACCGGACACGAGAGCACCACCGCTTGGTATATATAGCTCAGGCTCGGGCGTTCTACCTCGGGCCGGCCCGTGGAGAGATAATATCATTTTGTAGGATCCGACTCGTAGATCTGACCCAGTAAGCATTCGAGCTGTGACCGGACGCGGAGAAGTCACATCAAATAAGCCAGCTAAACAGCCGGGAATAACGTCTGGTCTTAGGAGTCGATAGAGACGGCTTTTACGAAGAAGGAATTATTAACCGCACGCGCCAAACAATGTTCGAGTCTACGCGGGAAGGATGACGAGCGCTGTAGGTCATTAAATTTTTCGTGCGATGCTCCACGGGAACCCACACGGCGAATTAAAATTCATGTGTGTAAACGCGTTTCATACAGAGTTCTCGGAATAAGAATAGCTCAATCTGCTTACACGCACGAAGAAGCAGCGACAATTGGCTTCGTATATTCTACGGCTTTGTGTTCTAACGGGCAATTTTTCCTTTTTTCTTTTTCTTTTCAAACAATCTCGAACGATGATTAATTTTCAAACGCAATGTCCGCCGCTCAAACGATTCCACGAGCCGATATCTTCAACTTTTCCTTCCGCTTTCAGCAAAATCCGCACGGGCTCTTCGTGCACGACGGTGAATTTATCCTTCGCTCGACTTGGCATGTGCAATATGTTGTATGCGGGCGAGAAATTCATCCGAGTGGTCGTGTTCGAGTGCAACGCCGCGGTTTTCTAACAATCGAAAGTCTCGCAGTGGAAACTGTGCACTCTCACTCTCGTACGAAAAGGAGTTTCTAAAAGATGTTGCATGCGCATCGCACGATCGTTCGGCTCAGTGGATAGAAGTCGCGAGAGGAGAGAGAGAGGGCGGAAAAACGCGGAGGGGGGCCGTGGAGGTTTGAGAACGACAGAACACCAACCATTGCACCTTTCATCGTTACGAAATTTCACGGCTCGTTTAATCTCCCGTCGTCGAGAGATTACTCTCCCGATTCTGTTCGCGCGCGTCTCTCCGTACGCCGCGAATGCCAATCGATTTGCTTCTTATTGCGGGAACAATAAAAAATAAAACCAGTAACGTTTTATCGACGATAAAACTCACTCGAGCAATTTCGTCGTCGTTCGGAGTATTTCATATTTTTCAAGAAATAAAATAAATTTTTTTATTTCTCGGCATATCTTACCGCAGCAAGGCTTTCCAAAGTCGAGACGTACGAGCTGCACCATGTACGGCTCGAGAAGATTGACGTACCACCAAGGCCTCAGCTCTTTTCTCGTCAGTGTGCATGTCTGCGGGGTGTAGATCTGTCCGCTGCTTCCGTCTACCGCGCGCTGAGGAATTCCACCTTCCGCACTGCTCGACTGCATCGGCGCTTTGCCTCCGGCAACGTTGAGAACTGTTAAAAAAAAAAAGAAATAATAGTTAGGAAAAAATTACCAGATAACATCGATAATTTGAGGAGTCGAAAAATACGGAGTTCCGACGGGAATCTTCGAGCAGGAAGTCTGGGGAGAGAAATAAATAATTGCCAAATGAGATCCGTCGGGCGGTTATAACGCGCTCGCTCCGCGATGGGGGCAAAGCTGCGTTGCCTTGCGGTAGTTTTACTGTACCGTAACGTGAGAATTTTATTGGCGGCTACTGCAGGTGAAACCCACGATGGCAAACCTTCCGAGAAAGCCTCGGACTTACCGGACGGCTATCTCACATACGATTCCAACTATGAAAAATTATTAATTCCACATTCCGCACGACTAATTACTATCGCTAATGACCGGTCATAAACAGCGTTAGTGAAAAGCCGACTCGTTCGTCATGCGAAGTTTATTTGCGTATTTTGTGCGTCACGTGAGCAACGATGTTTGTCGATGGTTGTTCGGTAAAAACGACGGATTTTTCGGCGTATTTTTCAGTCGCGAATAACAATGTCGAACGCGCTTGCAGTGCGTATACGGTCTAGTAGTACCGCGCGGAACTTGAGGAGATGTAACGGTAAACGATAGATTGAGTGACCGAATGAGCTACGACGACAAGTCGTCACAACGGCGCACATGCGATTGCCAAACGAAGGATACGCTCCGCAGTAAATTTTCATCTTTTTTTCTCGATATTAACGATCTCGTAATAACCGAGACTGCGAAGATGAATTTGTCGGTGTCGGCGAGGCTCGCTCCAAAGAAAACTTTCCATTAGAAAAGAACAAAAAATTGCGAAAAATATAATACAAATTTGTGAAAATTTGTGTTGTCAGAGAAATGAATGGATTAATATCTGCGAAAAAAATTAGATTACCGACTGACTCGTTAAACAATATTGTAAACTAATTCTTTAATAATTTCTCGGGATTATTTTGACGCAAAGTTAATCTTTTTAGGATCTTCTGACTTGATCTTTTTAAAAAATTCATTTTATTGAGAAATATTCGCGATTCGCTCAGTATTTTGCTTATAGATCAGAATAAAGCCATACACTCTCTTAGAGTGAAAAATAAAATGAATAGCCATTGCGTCGGAGCGAACCAACGAGGGAAAAATACAACAGTGATGAAACGATAAAAGACGATTTTTGCGGCTTCGTCACAGCAGACCAACGGCAGAAAAATAAAAACTCTACAAAACAATAAATGAACATTTTTTTTCTAGCACATGTTTCCGACGACGCATTTCCATGTGTGTTTCTCACGCTGACGCGAATCGGACGTCGGTACTGACCTACAGTCAAACGGGACGCCGGTAATTGCAAAAATAGTTTTTTCTCGTTCGTTTCCGGCTCGTTCGCATCTTCTCATGAGCAGCTTCCAGTTTCGACCCTGTCGCGGCACGAAATCATCGAACGAACAGCGGACGAAGATGCAGAGAGAAACGGCGAAACATGTCTTTAACCGTGGTGGTCACCGTTAGAGAAAATTTCAAATGCGTGCGTAGAGGAGGAGCCTCTCGTCGAGCGCGTTGACTTATACCGCTCATACTTTGAAATAACAACTTGTCAACTGGCGTGTAATGACGGACAAGTTGTAACGAATAATCTTTACGTTCCCTCCGAGTTAGCGTTGTTTAAAAATTTTCTGTTTTTCCATTACCATTATTCTTTTTTTTCCCCCTTTTTTTCCACTAAAAAGTCGTAGTTGCGTGCGGCATCGATTAGCCTCACTCCGGGCGGGATTCCGAAGAGGGGGAGGAGCGGAGGAATTTTCATCTCGCGCTCTGTTTCTCTCTACTACGACGCGCGGTTAAACTCCAGTCAAACTCGGTGATTGTCTAGTGCTCCAACTACCGAAGCACACGGGACGACAGAAGAGTTTTTGATCCTCGAAGCGCGTCGATTCGTTCCTCGGTCGCGACAACTAACTCCTGGTAAATACACGTTGGCCTACTTCCTATATAGCTACGGGTACTTCGGAGCGCCACTTTGGGGGGAGGGGAGGCGAGCACGGATATAAATTATAGGTTTCTCTGCCTCCCTTACTTATGTACATACGTACAATATATGTTCAACTATAACTATATGCGCGGACGCGTCGCGCTTCGTGCTTTCTCTATACCTTCCCCATTTCGAGATAATACAGGCTCGTCCTCGTTAAACTACTCCGCCGTTTTGTAGTACTCAAACATCGTTTTTCCACGGCGAGGGAACGCATCCGATTGCATCAACCTCCAAAGCTTAAAACTCATAACTGCCTCCATACTATATCAAATCGTTGCGAAGCCAACAACGTCTTGCCGTGATTATTTATTCTTCCTTTTTCTATTTCCTCATTATTCTCGTAGTTAGAAAAAAAAACAAACAAGCGGCTATTATTCGTATGTTTTTAGTTCTTTTTTTTCTAGCTAAAGAGAGAGCGCGCGAGAGATTATTCGGAAGAATGTGACCCGGTTCCTCGTGTCCTTGACCGAGGTGGCTCAAGATGACTGGAACTCGTTCGAAATCGTTGTGGTGGGGATGGTACACCGTTAAATCCGAAGCTGACTACGGAGCCAAGTGTACGCCGCTGTGTATACATATATATATACATACTGAAAACACTTGCGTGCCGCTGCCGCTGTCGCGGCGAACGAATACTTTCCACATCATTATTATTTCCAATGCTTCCTTCGGCTTATATACGCCGTATTTCTTTCGTACCGCTGTTTAACTCGCACCGAGTTTCGCCCGACCGGAAGCCGTGGAGAATCGAATAGAAAGAAGAAAGAAAAAGAATTTGGTAATAGATGAAATTACCGCAAAAGGGAACACCCTCGGGTGACCAAGTTCCGTCTGTCTGGCACTGTCTTCTCGCCGGTCCGAGTAGCTCAAAGCCGCGCTCGCACGAATACGTCGCCACCGTGCCGATCGGCAGATTCGTGTCCTTCAGCAACGCTTCTTCCTCGTCGAGAACGTCGTCGACACCACCGCCGGTGAAGCGCACGCTGCTGTGGGCCGGCGCCCCCGGATAGCCGCATCCCGTTCCTGCGATCTCTGCAAAACACATTAATATATAAACAATGTGTCGCGTTGCATATGGTATGTGCTAAAAGGGATTTCACCTTTCAAGACCCATAATGATGATAGATAGATAGAAGATAATATAAAAAAATTATGATTTCATTTATAATTAAAAAAAAAAAATAAACATAACAATAATAAATATTATTATTATTATTATTTTGAAATTATAAAAAAAAATTATATTATTTTTGAAAATGATCGAAAACGAGATTATTACTATTGTATCGATTATCGTAATTCGAGTTTCAGGGGCACATCCCATAAAATACAATTGTATATCATCGTGTTTATTCCGTTGAAAGAAAAAAAAGTCTTCTAACTCAATTGTTATTCCACTCTCCTGTTCGCAGAATTATTCAAACTCGAGCCTCGATGTCTCAATGTTTCGCGGATATATATATGATGTTAATTATGCAGTACATGTGTGTGTGTGTGTACGCGCGCGCGCGCCTACGGCTAACGGACGGATTCGTATCTGGCTGGAACGGGACGTTGCCTCATCGAGCATCGGCCTTTCGCGGGCTTCGCGCGAGGAGATTTCAATGCGCGACAGAGCCCGAGGAGCGAGAGTCCGGCGCTTCCTTGCCCATTTTGTCTCTTTTCTCACTTCGCACACGCTCGACATATTTGCGTTAACGTCCGGCGACAAATCCGTAAAAGGGCACGGCAATACGAGTCATACCGAGCTCGCGGGCTTACTTTCGTGACGTTGTCCCCACGACCAAGAATTACCCCGAAGACGGATTCGCGATTGGCAAACCCATCTGCTCGCCGACGTGAGGTACGCGCCTGTAACGTGTGCGCCTTCGCAATGGTCGCGATAGCGATCTGCCTTATCTCACGCGAGCGTGCATCTTCGGAGAAACGAAGAATAGTTTTTTTATTCCAAAAACAATGTTCGAAGGGAAAGAAGGAAAAATTGCCAAAGAGTCTCGGCGAATTTTGTCAGCCAATTCGAGGAACGACGAGCTCGATGATTTGAAGAAAGTTGTTTTATCACGCACAAGACATTAAAAAAATTCAATTCTAAATCGCGAGTTTTACCCGAAAAAGTTAATTTTTTCGGTAAATTTTGCCCCGAAAAGACATGATTCTTTTCGGAGAAAAATACATTTTTATCTGCCCCAATAAAAATGATTGAATGGAGATCTACTTATTCTTATGAGCAACAATTCATCCGTAAGACTTGCTGTAATTTTCATGATTAATTGTCAATTGATACCATACTAAGCGGGGAATCGAAAATGTTGCGTATTATATCGCGATATTTGTAAGTAAGCCGTTTTACGCGAGTCGCCTTGTCCTTGATTCTCTAATAGGTGCAGCAGTCTGCCAGTGACTCGTGACTCGAAGCGTGCTACTTCTCGCCGTTGGTATTCACCGACACCGGGGGGGTTCACCCATGCTTGAACGCTTGAGCGTAAAACTCCGCGTCTTAAGCGTGAGTCTCGACTCTCTCGGCTCTGGTGTGTGCGAGAAGCGAATAAGCCGAGCGCGGCTGAACCGTAATTCACGTGGTGCTCGACGCGACCGTTCAATGTACGCTCGGTTATTTCACTATGTATATAAAATAAACAGCAAACATCTGTTGTTCGGCGCCTCGCATCTGCTACACACAATCAACGGCAAAAGACTATGTAGCGGCAGGTACATTTCACCTGTGACTTTTTGTCGCATCGTTACGTTTTTTCTTTTTTCAAAATCATTCCTCAATCGGTTGACCATTCGAATAAATCCCCGATAATGTATCGAGATCGAATATTAATCCCAGGCGAATGCCTTGCGGTGCTAAAATCGTCAATGGATTAATCATTGGTCACCGGACGGATCGAGGAATCGAGTTCGTAGCTCGTATAACGGTGTGCGGAGACTATAAAATTAGCATATCTATCGCGTCGGTCTGTCCATACCGAGTTTGAGCGAGTAGGCGTAAGGTCGAATACCTCGATGATCGCGGAGTATTATATATTAGGAGAAATTAACAACCATAGCGCCCCGAGACCGCGGGTTCAACGGCACACATCTTAATTTCGCGGGGCGCGCCCGATAACACAGCGCACACAGATATTTCTCTTTTAATCGGAGAAATCCATCGAAAGATCATTATCGAGAATTACAATCATTCCGAGAGGTATCAGATGCGCGATAGCCTCGACGCGGCCGAGAATCATTCTCCCCGATCGCCGTTCCGAGACAAAACATTTTCGTGGAATCGTCAAGAGCCTCTGCCCAGTCGGGTGGATAATTGACCGATAGATCTACTTTGGATAACGAAACGCGGTTGTATAAACCGGAACTGTGCATAATAATAATTTTCATTGCAGTGGGTAAGCAGGCCGATTCGTCGAGGCGACTATCGTTCCCACGATCTTGCTTTTCACTCGACGTGAAAGTGCTAACCTAACATCTAATTGGATCAAAAGACGAGTCGCGCAAGTTGTTGTGTTTTTTCTTTATTTCGGGGTAAGAGTGTCGCGCGCGGCTCGCGAGCCCGCTCGAACCTGCCGGGCGAATACTGCATAACACGTCGGAGGAAGGAAAAAAATAAAACGATAGAAATGTGGGTCAGTAGGATGGACTCGACTCGGGTACGATACAGTGTTTAATACAGTGCTTCACCGAATATTCCCGTATGTACTAGTTCTGTTTTTCTTTTTATTGCCTCCACAGTAGTTATTGCGATACGCTCGACAGTGGCACTACAATTGTCTCAACCGTGGGAGCAATCTACTTGCCGCGGCAATTAATCGCACCGCTCGTTTGATCGTTCGTGTCTTTTGTCGAGTCGAGACGAGCGACGTCGCTGCAACGAACGTGCGTTGCGAGCCCGAGATTTCCGTTCCGCGTTCCAAAAAAGAAAAACCTTATTCACGATCTCGCTCGATCGTTCGTCGATGAACAGCTTTCTCGAACGATTGCCAAACGATTTGGTCGAATTAACAAGCGAATGGTTACGACACCGCCGCTTCGGATCTGCGTGTGCATCTGAGCAGACGAAAAAAAACAATCGATAATCGAAAGGACGCGAGAAGAAAGCCACGAAAAGCAAAATAGCAGACGACACCGCGACGGGGAACGGGCCGAGGCAGTTTGCGTACCGTTACTTCGAAGAATCGTGGGAAATTTTGAGCCCGACTAATTAAACGGCCCGAAGCTTTGTTTTCCAAGGCGAAACGGCGGGGCGCTGCATCGTAATGCATAATACACCGGCGGAGTGTGTGCCGAAGTCGCTCGAGCGAAATATGTGCGTACGAGTGGGCACACGAGGGGAGGGCCCATTCGCCTGTTATCCCGAAACGTCCCGGGCAACTCTTGCTCGATATTACAGCGCATATCGTACCTGCTCGCTGACCATCGTAATGACCAAGTGGCTCCGCCAGTTTCACGATCGAGTTCTCTTCCGAGTGCTTGAATTTTTGCCGGTCAGTGGGTCAGAGATCGATGTGAAACGCCGAGCGCGTTCGTCCTCGTTTCGTGTCGCCCCGAGACGAGAAACTGTCGTCATTTTTTCAACGCGAATTTCCTGAATAATCTGACTTTCGTTGTAACAATGGTTTTTCGTTTTTTGACAATTCTATCGCACCGTTGCGCATTCGCTAACTACTATCGAGTAATGTCGACCCCGCGAATATCGTAGAGCATCGATGAGAAATACGAAGAAAACGTTGCTACTCAGTCCCGGCTTTGCCGGTGGAAACTTTCAATTGTCGGACGCATCGCTATTAATTACTCTGTTTCGCGAGCCAAGAGAACCTCGATTCTTGGCTTTCCCGTACGAAAATATAAAATTTACGCATGTGCTCACGCCGGATGAGCGAGCTCATACGTGCAAAACAGGCTTATCGCGAATACCCCCCAGACGGTGATTTCGATCATAGCGCGAGTGAAATCGTACGGGAGGGATCATCCGGCGTCGTTCCAGACACGCAATTGCGATGCGCGCGTACACATCGCAAACTAAGTAATATTTTCTATTCTCTTTTATTCGTGAATATCAAAGATCGCGAGACTTAGTCTCGAATAGGATCATATTTTCTCTATACTCATTGTAACAAACGATAATCATGACGCACCTTGCACAGCGAGGATCGACGATAGAATCAGCAGGATCAAAAGCCTTTCGACGTTGATGCGTTTCGTTGGATCCATCGCACTCGCGATAAGAACAAGAATGATCTCCCTTCGTTAGCTCGCGTTCTTCAACTGTATTCCAGCAACTCGAATCACGAATAAAACACTCGCACGATTCGTACTCGTTTTCGCCTCGTTGTCGTTCCCTTTTTTTCTTAACTCATACAAAAGTGAATTCAGAACAATTTCACCGAGCGCACCGTGAACGAGGCATCACCGAGCGATTTCGCCTCTCGTACAAACAGCGATAAAATGATAAAATAATAAAAGCGTTGAAACGAACGAAAACTCGGCAACTTTATATCATGCCCTCTGGGGAGTCTTGCGCAGCGACGTTTCCTCAAGACCGCTCGAGACTGAGGCATCGAAGGCGCACGGAGCTGCTTGGCTTCCAACAGGAAGTCGTTCCAGGTGTTGTGGCTCTCGTAGCTCCCCCCCCCCCCCCCCCCGCCACCTGCGCGGCCTTCCCGCACTACCACCACGGTCAGCCTCTCCGCGTCGCTCTTCCCCAACACCATCGCCCGCAAACATAGTAACACCATAGGGAAGGGTTACATATCCCCGCAATCGTCGTGCGCGCTGCGTCGGCTCGTGTAGCGGTTGCGGCCAACGAATGCCAACGTAGCTGACTTCGTCTATCGTCTTCACCACCACGACAACCGCAATCTAATACGAGGCGGCGATGCCTCTCGGTATTCAGGACACGTTGCGTCGCGATACCTTCCGATGACCACTCCTTCGAGCCCGCTCTTCCGTTCTCTCGCTCGACCCCCCTCGCGCAATACGAAAGATTCATCGAATTCTTGATAATTACCCACTCGCCGTTTTCTTTGCATTTCGATTAGCGCCGATTGCTCTCGTCGATTTTCTACCGAGGGGCGAGGGAACCTGTTTGGTGGGCTCGGAATTATTGTTCGGCAGTTCGAGACCGCATTATTATCCTTCGATCGCTTTCTCGTGCATCGCTTTTTTTTCCATCAAATTACCAATTAGAAACGCGTTGCACCCTCAGCGGCTGAGATGATTGGATGGAATTTTGGGATATCGGATTGCGTAAGAACAATTATGCCTGCTGCGGTTCTTACATACGACTGTTTCCGCTTTTTGCTTTACGAAACACACGATGTAATAGACGACACATAGCTTCGCGGGTGGACAGAGAACGATTGGCCAATAGCCAGGAAAACGTTTAGATTTTGTTTCGACAAGTATTTACATACATGAGAATTTGCGTCAAACGGGAAGTTCGATTTTGGAGAAAGGTTTTACTGTGTCGCTTCCATTCAAGCGAACCCACTGGCGTCACGTTGGTTTCGTGACCCACATACCATGCTTGTCGTAGTATACAATAGTACTGCATGCATTCAGTCGGGGTATAGAATACACGACGACGATCGCACAGGTAATACACCCAACCGGCAAGCTTTTATCCTGACGAGGTCTCTCGTTTATCTCGCTTTCCCCATCTATTATTTCCCCAATTATTTCTTACTCATTTGACTATGTTGAAGGAACAGAAATACGACCATTAAGGTTGTTATGAAATTGCTCAATCCTTTTTTTTATTTAACTAATTGCTCATCGGGGTCGGTGGACTCTTTTAAGGAGAACTAATTCTCGTGCTAGCTGAGACTTCTTAAAAAAACGTATTAACAACTCGATCGATTAACATATAAAACTATCAATATTCAGTAAAAAAATATTGCACGGTTATCCGATTTCAGTTAATTGTTTTGTTTCTATAAGCAAATTTGAGTAGATTCTAAAAAGCTTCCACTTACTTGTTAATACATTTTTACAATTATCATTATCCTTAATCGCATCTCCACATTCTTAGCATCTTCTACATGGTTGACTCTTTCAGAATTTTATTCCATTCTGAAGTATTCGAAGGAATGTAACGATGCACCGTCCTTGAAAAACGAAAATCGACCACATCGAACACATCGTGTCATTTACATGAAAAATTCTCGACATGGTCAAATGAGCTCAATTTGTTCAATAGTAAACGAACCAAAGAAAAGTAATGAAACCGCTTGGTATCATCCTCGTAGCACGGGTCGCCCTCGTGGCCCCGTATTTGGCGACGAGCTATTTTAACGATACAAAAGAATGCCGTCGATCGCCGTTATTGTTCTTATCACCTCTGTTCGCCTGATCGATTTGGCATTAGCCGCTCACCCCTTCGGAATACCAAGTCAACGCTACGTGTGACCCAATGTCCTCAAATTTTGGAACGCTCATTCGTCGCCCACTCGGACGATCCATTACGCTATTCGCATCAATAATATCGTCGATTCCACAGTCCGCCCCGTCGTGTCGACGCGGAATATATCGATTGTACGATGATTTTCCAATGGCTCAATGCGCTTCTGCAAAAAAATGTCGGGATCTCGGCCAAGTGAAGTCCGCGAGAAGAAGAAGAAGCGCAAGACGTGCTAGGATTCCCCATCGTCGACAGCGTTGGGCCTTCCCTGCGAGAGCCGTGAGCAACATGAGACTGTGAGAATACTTCGCTGTGAGCCACCAGCTTTCTCTTTACCGGCACGTAAGTAAGTGAGTATCGAACGCGCGTCATTCCTCGCTATTTGCCACGACGCTTTTCGCGGTAAGAGAGACTTGTCCCAAAGCGATTTATCGTAGATTGCTTTCTTCTCGCCGGATGCGAAGAGAGAAAATAAACCCGGGATTCTCGGAAGCTGAAATTCGATCGAATGAGGTTATTGACCGCACGCGTCGCATATTGTGCGTTGTTCGCTGGAAATATGAAAAAAATAAAAATTTCGGTCGAGCCTCGTATGCGCGCCATCCTGCAATAGTAACAGGTCAATAGCGGATCAAACTCGTTTGCGGCGCTTTGCATGCCGTGCGGAACTCGCGGATATTGGCTATATTCGCGTATACCGCTAAACCAGTCTCGAGAGGAAGCTCTCGTTGTAACTGAGAACATTCAGTAGGAAACGTTCTGCCTGTGCTCGTGGAATAATTATTTCATACGCGTATCATCTTACGTATGCACGGAGAGGCTCGAGCGTTATCCGACGGGTTGACTATTTTTTTATTTGATACACCAGCCATATTCATGCTCGCAACTATTCGATTCGTAAATGTGCCCAATTCGCCTCGAGCGACTCAGACGCGGAGCGTCGTGTGTGGGAGTGAATCTTGTCTGTTGATACGTTCCCGAGGATTTCCAGGTCAAAGTTTCCAAGCTCGCTTAAGTAGGTCTCCCCTCGTTCCTTTCCGAGGCTATAACGTCATCATCGCCAAATGACGATTGCACATTGTAACGTGGACAATTGAGCGATTAAATAACGGTGCTGGGAAGGCGAGAGCACCGGTCCCGCGTACTCAATCGTAAAATACATTATGATAATAATTGATGCCTGGCTCCAATGGGCAGCCTAATATCTCGGATGGAACTTGCAAAACCGTATAACTCGATTACAGTATTTTTGTAAAAACGAAAAAAAAAAAACCACATTATCCGATAAGGCCATTAAACTCCTCTAGGTACATCGATGGAGTTTTTCTTATAGTTTCATATTTTGTTTCCCTATAAAAATTCAAATTCAAAATCAAATTAAAAAAAAAAAAAATTCAAATTCAAATTCAAATTTTCAAATTCAAATTCAAATTTTAAATTTCAAATTCAAATTCAAATTTTAAATTTCTCATTAAAAACTTCTCTTAAGAAGTTTTTAATGAGAAATTTAACAATTTTCAAATCTATCTTCAATCACTGTTAAATGTTTTACAAGGGCTTGTCCCGTGAAGTAAATAAATAAATAAACAATGGACTCTTTAACTTATTAAAATATATTATCGTCGTAGCTCTGCGTGTAAAGATATAGAATTCAGAATGGAGGCCAAATTCGAACGATGCTTTACGCCGAGAAATTTTTTTTGGGCGAAATGATTCACACGGGGAAATTGCTAGAATGGCCACGTGAGTCACCGACCGGGTCAATCACCGGGGAAATTTCAGTTGCCCCCCGACACAGCTTTCTCCGGTGAATAACCCGGTGAAGCGAACAAAACAGAACTTAATCATAAAATCGCACGGCGACGCGTGGGATAAGCGACGATTATTCATCCGTGTTGAGTGTGTATCGATTAGTCGAAATATTGGAGTACGCGACGAAGCGTAGATGTATGAATGTACATACTATGAGAAATCGATGATTATGCCAAGAGGGAGAATGTACAAGGTAAGCGCGGAGTGAATCTGTAGAGAAATGTAGTTTCACCTTGTTAAATTAACCGATGCGCGGTAAATCGATCGAGACGAGATAATGCCCAGGTGAATGTAGCCCGTCTGCGAGTCACTGGCTTTCGAGTTTCGTCGATAGACCGCAGAGATAGATAGGAAAACAGGTACACAATAAGTCGCGGTACGAAGCGTTTGGAACTAATCTAAAGACAATCTTGAATACGATTGACGCGCTTATTCCTCGACCCTCTTTATCCTTCCACGCAATTCGTCATTGAATAACGTAGCGTTCGGTACGCGGGAAAAAAAAGCGCCATCTCTCGGGAACGCGAGTTACTCGGTACGGTCGGCACATGAATCGTAATTGCAGTCTCGCGCGCGCTGCATGCAATATCGGTCTGCGTCGTACAGATACCCATTATGATTTGATTCCCAATAGAAAATAGTGTTCGATAGCTCAAGGTTTAAAATAGTATCACTTATCGTCTATATCTACGCGCGTATCTCTACTAACTGGTAAAGTTAAAAAAAAAAACGAAAAAAAAAAAAAACAGCGCGTGACGATCAACGACGACGGAGTGTCCCCTTTGGGTGTGGAGAGAATTCTAGTCACAGCGAGAGAACTGTAACGACTAGCGCCCTGGCGGTGCTCACGGTGCTCTCTCGTGCACACTCGTGTGCCTCAAACCGCGGGTCGGCCATATTTTCTCTCGTGGTCGCTCTCGAGTTCTCCTCGAATCGCTTACGTGTGTTAAGAAATTATCGGTGTTTGAAGAGGGAAAAACAGATTTGTGATGCCACGGGCGGTTTGAACGTGTAATTATTGCAACGAGTGAAAAGTAAAAGATAAGAGAGACACACGAAATTGTCGACCATGGCAAAACGGAGCAACAATTCGTTGGGCAGACGCGCGTACGGCGGTAAGCCTTACGACGCAAACAACGTGAGTAGAGTTTTTCGTTTTGGAACGAACGGCGAGATTGGCACGGATCTCCTTCGTCAAATATTTCGGTTCTCCTTGTCCCTCGCTCTCGCGGACTAACTTTCGTAATCGCAATCGCGCGCACGTTGTCACCGATATCGCCGTGGGACACACGTCCGAAAGGCGTCGAAAACGTCGACGGCATTAATCGAGAGCCCGCCTTTCCCAAAATAGACAAACTAAGCTTTAACGGAAGAATCGCGACGAACCACCCCCCGTGATACGACAGCGAAAACGGGTTTCTCCACATCCTGGGATGATCTGTCCAAACTTTTGCTCTATCTCAAAACCAAAAATTGAATGATTACGTGAGTCCTTCCTCGTGTAACCTTCTCCCTGTCTCCCTGCATTCTTTCCTGCGTCAAGGCCGTTGCATCCGCACGCTTGTTAACCTTTCCTGGAATGTCAGAGTCACCGTTTTATTTCTCCGCAGTCCTTCGTCAAGAAGATGGCGAACAAAGTGGGGGATTTTATACCGCAACGGTCATGGATAAGCAAATGGTTCAACACGTCTCAGGACAACGGAGATGCGAACGCGTGCGACGGCGAAAATCATGAAGACGCCGAGACCGAGGATGACGCTCGACAACCTCCCGCCAAGCGTCCGAGAATTCGCATGGACGTCACTCATCCACCAGGGACTTTCTTCATTCGTCCCAGAGACAGGGACTCGTCCAATGAAAACGATTCTCGCAAAGATCCTTTTTCACGCTCCAACGAAACGGTGAGTGAAGTTCATTCGAATTTCGTCAACTCAATCGCCGTCAAAGTCGACTCTTTTATCAATATTATTCATAGAATTAAAGTTTTATAAACTACAGAAAAATTATTATTATTAATCCAATAACTTATCATTTTATTTATTTATTTAAAATATTTACTTAACCAACAAGTTCACTTCATCTTACATCGATAACAGTTATTAAATTGTTTCTATTAATAATTTTGTATTATTAAATTACAATTATTATCGTTATTATTCAAAGATGGTTTTATAAAGGTAGATCGTGAGGATTTTTTAAATGTTTTTCGGTTTGCTGCAGGAACAAGATTTTCTCGAACCTGCCACGGCCGGTCCCAGCGGGATTGGTAGGTTCATTTCGTCAACGCCGGCCGTACAGACGGACATAAGAAACTCGAACATGCAGAGGGCCGAGTTGAATTGTCTAATACCATCCGAGAACAACGGCGCGAGCAACGGAGCCGACGACAATTCGGAGAGCAGCGAGAGCACGAGCGGTTGCAGTTCTCTCATTCCTCAAACTAACAGACAGGAGGGAACGATGAACGCGGCTTATCACACAAATTTGTCGAACAGAAAGCGATTGATCGACGACAAACTCGCGTTCGGTAAGTGTCTTTGCGTTCGAATAGAATTGAACTGCCGAGACTTCTCGCTACGATAGTCGATCGGCGAGCGGTGCTTCGTAATTTCGATTTGTCGTCTCGTTGCAGGCAACCATTTGCAGTCACCGAGATGCCTATTTCTCGACAGCAACAGCAGAGAATCGTTGAGCAGTCGACGGCCGAGTTTCAACGCCTCGATGATGAACAGCAGCAACAGCACGCTCGATCGCGCGTCCTCGCTTTCGTCGCCTTTCTACAGCGGTAACGTGACTTTCGGCGGTGCCAACGCGCTCGGTCACTACAAGCGCAGTCGTTCGTTCTTCAACAACGCGAACGAGTTTCAATTGAAGGTGCCGCGTCGCACAAGCGTGCAAGTTAAGCCGTCGAGCGCGGAGTGCATCGACGCCTCGGGCATGAGTCAAACGGCCAAGAGGATACTCGAGGCGATGGAGTACTTCTCGTCGCCGATATCCGACGCGAAGAAGATACCCGTGAAGAAACTCGACACCAGCGCGATCGGTGGCAGAAAAAGATCGAGGGACGAGCAACAAGTCGCAACGCCGACCGCGCGAGTCGGTCTTCGTCATTTGACGAGAGAACTCGCCGTTCCCACGGTGCCGGAGATGTTGAAGCTGCGAAGACGACAAAAGTTGCAGGACACTACAGTCGCTGCGCGAAAAATCGTTTCGGCCATGAGCGGACCACCGCCGGGCTCGTCGGCGACCGTAACGTCGAGATCCGCCGTCGACGAGTATCATCTGCCGACGGAACTCGATCAGGATCAAAAGTATCGCGGCAAGTTGCGAACGACGTCGAAAAAGAATCCAAAAGAGGTGGAACCGACTCCGAGTTTGAACTTGCCGCAAATCTCGCTCGCGATAACGTCGTTGCCGAGCTTCGAGCCTCTGCCGAAATTTACGAAACCGCCGAATCGCGAAACTGTCGCCGTTCCCAAGGAAAAGGACACGAGTTCCGGTTACAAATTCGCCAGTCCCATAAAACTAAGCGAGGCCGCTTGGAATCTCAAGTCGATAAACAACTTCAGCTTCAGTAAACCGATAAACGCCGAAGACAAGGACGACAGTCGAGAGTACAATTTTGCCGACACGACAACGAGTTCTACGGGTTCTTCATCCCCTGCGCTTTCAGGCTTATGGTCCAAATACCTGAGCGCGGGTGGTTCGTTGGGCGCTACCAACGCGACCAGCAGCGTCGACGGAGCCGCCACGAACTTCATGTGGACGAGTTCGTCGACGGCTCCGCGATTAAAAGTCAAGACGAAGCCGGACAAGAAGACGGGCAAGGGTTCCGAAAGTTCGATCGCGAACCAGAGCTCGGAACTGAAATTCGGAAGCGTGATGGATATTCTCGGAGGCAAGACTTCGATCGGCGAGAACAACGAGACCGGTTCATTGTCGCAGAAAACGAGTCCGCGTGCATCGAATTTCGTCACCGCGTCGAAACCGCTCGTCAACATCTGGGAGTGCGCCGAATGCTACATAAAGAACGATTCGAGCGAGAAGATCTGCGTCGCTTGCAAAGCGTCCAAGCCGAGCTCAACGAGGGAAAAACGTTCGTCGCCGACCAATACGATTACGAGCAACGCCGGAGCACCCGCTGCACAGCAGCCTCGTAATGACGCCTCGAGCAGCGATTGCTTCGGTTCTCAATTCAAAATGAACACAAATCAGTGGGAGTGTTCGTCCTGCCTGTTGAGAAACAAACAGGTTGATCTTGTATGCGTAGCGTGTACATCACCGAAACCGAACAATACAGTTCCAACGAGCAACGCGATTGGCTCGACGTCGCAACAATCCACGGCGAAGTCCGATTTGCTGGACAAATTCAAGCCAGCCGAGGGTTCCTGGGAGTGTCCCGGTTGTATGCTGAGAAATCCGAGTGCCGTCATAACGTGTCCGTGCTGCAACGCCTCGAAACCAAGCCTTTTGAACATTGGTCCGAAGAAACCGAGCGTCGAATCAAGCGCGAACGACAAAACGAACAAATCTTCCGACCTTATGGACAAATTCAAGCCATCGACGAGTTCCTGGGAATGCTCGTCGTGTTTAGTAAGAAATACCGAGACGTCGAGCGCCTGCGTTTGTTGCTCAGCCCCGAGACCCGGTGTTTCGTCGAAAACGAGCAGTTCCTCGACCGCGGCGACAACTACAAACTCCGCGACGGCACCCGGCTGGGGCGACAAGTTTAAGAAACCCGAGGGCGCGTGGTCCTGCGACTCTTGCATGCTGCAAAACAAATCCGACGTAACGGAGTGCGTAGCCTGCGGTGGTCTCAAGCCGGGAGCGACGAGAAGTGCGCCCAAAGTTGCCGCGTCGACGTTTACTTTCGGTATACCGGCGAACGCGCAAAATTCGACGAGCGCGACCAAGACGGAGACGGGATCTTCGAACGGCTTCAGCTTTGGCGTTAAATCTTCCACTGTCGATGCTAACTCGGCCGGCAGCCAATTCAGCTTCGGTATACCACCGAGCGAAGCCGAGAAGAACAAAAGTTCGTCGACTATCGGCGAAAAACCAACGGGATTCGTCTTCGCCACACCCAAGAGCGCGGATGCCGGTCCGGCTTGGGGCAGTGGCTTCAAATTCGGCGCCCCGACAAATGCTAGTGAAACGGCGGACGCGGCAAAGCCATCGGCCAGTCAGGAGAAGAAGGAAACATTCTCGTTCGGATTGCCAAAGTCGGTTAGCGCACCGACCGCTTCCGACGATAAAGAAACCATTTTCGGCTCATCTTCGGCTATCGGCAACGGAAAACCTCGCTCGGCCTTCGGTGGGGACACTAACAAAGCAGCGACGAACGCGTCCACGACGAACACAACTTTCGGCGTCGCAACGACCGATAAATCAATCACCGCGCCGACGGCTTTCGGTAACGACAGTTCCCAGAAAACCAGCGGCAACGAGACGAAGATAGACGCCGATAATTCGACGAAATCCAACAATTCCGAAAGCGAGAAACGGCCAGCGACGATAACCGACTCGTTGACGAGCGCGAATCCGAGTCTTGCGTCAACAGCGAGCACAGCTTTTTCCACCGAGACTCGTCCGTCTTTCACCTTCTCCGAGCCAAATTCCAAATTGAGATCGCAAACGACGATCTCGTCGGGTTTCGGCGGAGCATCGATGAGTGCCCCAGCACCGGTAGCGTCTTCCACCTTCTCAATGGCAGCTCCGAAAGCCAGCGAAGCCAATTTGAATTCGGACAACAAACAATCGACTATGAGTAGTTTTGGTGTCGGCGCCGCGCCGATGTCGTCGCCGTTCGGGGCTGCTGCGAATTCGTCGCCATCGCCGTCTCCGGCCCTCGGTGAATCGACGATCGGAGCGAAATCAACGGTTTGCCCGGCTTTCGGATCTAACGCGAGCAAGACAACGTTCTTCGGTATGCCGGAGGAGAAGAAACCATCGGCATTTGGATCCATGGAAAAGAAGAATACGATCTTCGGTAGCGTGGAGAACAAACAAACACCATCGGCTTTGGAGTGTAACGACAAATCGACAAGTAATTCGATTTTCAACAACACTCACTATTCGGATGGTTTCTCAACGGGCGCTATTCGACCGGCACAACCGCCACTTTTCGGCTCGACGGCGACACCGGTATTCGGCAACAGTGCAGCACCGAGCTTCGGAACGCCGACAACGGCCGCAACATCAAATATCTTTGGAACCGGAAAAATCGACGTTACTTCGACGGCACCGACGAGCACGGGAATCTTCACTTTCGGCGCTGCTACGCCCCAGGCGAGCGCGGCGCCCACCCCCATAACATTCAACTTTTCGGGCGGCGGAACTCCTGCTAATACGGCTGCCAAACCGATATTCCCGTTCGGCGGAGCAACCCCACAGACGAACGAGTGTTTCGCCGGCACCGGTGCGAGCGTAGGCGGCACTTTCGGCGCACCGTCGACTCTCAATACAGCCCCGTCACCGTTCACATTCAACGCACCGGCGAAACAAGAACCGCCGTCTTTCGGCCAAGCAACGACGGCGATTCCTAGCATGTTCGGTGCACAGCCAACGGCGCCGAGCATAGGACAATCACAACCCGCGTCGACTTTTCTTCCAAACCCGCCGGCCGCTTCGACTGGATTTAACTTCGGAGCTTCGTCGCAAACGGCGAACACCGGAGGATTCAACTTTGGCGGAAACATGGTAAGATACTCGATTCCGTTGTGACCACTATTGCGATGCAGGGTGTGTTGTTTTTTTTTAATACTATAATTACGGTTGCTCTCATAGACGCAACAACCGCAACAACAACAACCGGCAAGCGCACCGTCCAGTGGCTTCAACTTTAACGCGACTGCTCCTCCGGCCTTTGATCCGAACGCCCCGCTATCGTTCAACTTTACTGGCGGCTCGGCACCGACTGCCTTCAAGTGAGTATTTCCCTGTCTTTTTCACAGTCTCGTTTCATCGAACGTATTTGTAACATTTTTTTCTGAATTTTCCAGCGCCACACCGCAACAACCGGCACAAACTAGAAGAATAAAGAAGGCAGTCAGGAGAATGCCACAACGATAGAAATTCCACCGAGGTGAAACAAACGCGCGACGACAACACGAACGGTCTCGCACGTGTGCATCTATCTTGTGTGTGTCTAAACGAGTGCTGGTGCGAGTTACGAAAGCAAACAAACAAATACCAAGAACAACAAGAAAAACAAGAAATAAAAACGGCAAAACGGACTGTGCTCGAATACGACCGCGCTTGTGTTCGTTAATACGAGAAGGACTGTAAATTATTAATTATTTAGATAATACAATAGTACAAGGAAAACGAACACGGGAGATGGCATTGGCTACCAGTTTTGACTGGTACTAAGAGTTTTCCAACACACAGGCGTGTAATCGAGGGACAAAACGCGAAAACGGCGGTTTCCAGCAAGAACTCGAAGGGTCACGAGGGAAGGGACTCCTCGACGAAGGAGCGGAGATATTATATGCTCAGGTAAGTATAGGCCTCTCACTAAACTCGCGACAACTACGTCATGGTGGAAACGAAAAAAAACAAGCTGACAACTATGAGAATGACCAGCTGGCCACCCAATATTTATTTCGCAATAATCTATCTTGTCTGAAACATCGATGGGATGTAAAAGAATGTCTCGCGACATTCCCACTCATGTACAATGTATATCTATATGCCATGAATTTCTAAATTTTCTAAGCAACTCCGAAGCGTGACGCGAGTGTGGCGGAGAGGGATGAGAAAAAAGGAAACTCAAAAAAGAGCTTACATTCGTAATTGTTGCGAGGGTCGTCATGTGGCTATATCAGTCGTACTTTACCAGTAAAAGTTAATTGAAAAGAAAAGAAAATTCCGAACAAATGTAATATTCTATTTTAGTTAGAGCCTTTCCCGGGGGTTCAGACCATCACGATGATTCGCCGAGCGTCGAACCCCTCGGAAATAATGAAGAAAGAAAAAAGTAATAAAAAAAAGAAAAAAGAAAACGAGAAAACGAAGCAAAAAAAAAAGATTAACAAGTAAATACACACCAACAATGTAAAATACATAAAAATGGCATTCGGGATAGTACAAAGAGACACCGATTACCGAGCGTTTGTATTGAGTAGTCGAAATTTTATATTTTTTTTATAAAAAAAAAAGAAAAAACACGAAAGAAAGAATAATTCTATAAGAGACAAACTGAATGCCATTTTTTGTTTTAGGCTTAAAGTATAAATAATGTTGTGTGTTTTATCATATTTAGAATTGATCGAAGGAAACGCGCGACGGGGTCGAAAAAGCGCGGCCGGATCAGGAGAACGCCGAATGGCAAAGCTCGCGGTCGGATTATTTTCTCCTCATTACTCGATTCTTTGACTCCAGTTACTCATACTGTTGACTATCCTTTTAAAGAAACAATGACGTCTCTAGGCAGATGTCGCATACAGATACGTATAGTGGAACAAGAAAAATCTTACAGCGAGAGTGCAATTGTTCGACGAGTGATATTAAATTTGATCTTTTTTTTTTAAATCAGAACTACGCGCGCGTTATTCCGCGAGTTTACTCTGAAGATGAATTGAACAGTTGTAAGCAGCTTGATAACGAAAATAAAGTGTGGAAAAAGAAAATGAAAGTAAACGACAAAATCTTAGGAGAGGATTAGGAAAAAAGAAAAAAAAATTAAATGATAATAACTCGTAGCGCAAAGAAGGTCTCTTATTCAAGGACAGAGGCACGAGTGTGCCGTTTCGCTCTCGAACCGTAAAACATTATCTGTTTAGGCTGTGTTATCCGTTGACGATCTGTCGGTCCACGATGAGACAGGCACGAAGAATTCAAATTAATCGAATACCCGTATCGATCACTGCCTGTGAGGCAGTACTTTTGTATGAACTCTCGCATATATGGCCTTAATTAAAAATGATCAACTGACCTACTGTATCGTGGAATACATTACCAATACAGCACTGCTACCATCGAAATTCGTATTGAATTTGTTTTTGTTTTTCTTTTTTTTTTTGTGTTCTCCGCTATCGCTGAGAAAACCATCTCCGAAGTACTACCGATTAATACGGACGAGATGGGAATTTTCGCCGATTGAAATGTGTCTCGAAGATTGATACAAACTATCCGAATAGACGCTCGGCGGCCACTGCGTGTCCGTTCGGACTCCTTTGCCGGGATAGAATCTCGGTGCTTCGTTATCGTCTCGAGATACCGCGTCTCGTCGAATGCTCTGTTCTCAATTGTGTACCGAGTTTAAAACACGGGAATCACGAGATTCCATCACGAAACCGCGACATTGAACTCGCCCACGTTTATAAATTGCGAGATTTTGTTAACTAAATAAATTCAACGACTGACTGTAATTTAATAAAAGCACACAATTGATGAAGAAGAAATACAATGTTAGAATGACGATCGTATGCTTTGGGTGCTGTGCGAGAAAAAACAAACAGAAATATACATTAAACATTCTCATCGAGAATAAACGTGTACGATTACAATAACGACTACTGATTCACGCTGTTTCTCAACTAATCTGCACCGTCTATTAGCGCGTATGTATATTTGAAATTCAAGCTCGTTCGCGGAGAAAGAGAAAATAAGAAGCATAAAAGTAAAACGTTGAGAGGCATCGTTTCAGTATAAACATACTAGCTATCCGGACATTCATAATTGTCCCATTGCATTCATTATTGTGAATATTATTCTCCTGTATTCTTAATCATTATATTCTTAGTGTCGTACGAAAAATAACTACGATCGAAGGACGAGGAACAAGCCGAGTTCAGTTCTCTTTTTCGACTTATCATTTTATGATTAAAAGGAAGAAATAAAGATAGAAGAAAAAACATACAGGCGTAGGTAGAAAGAAAAATTAAATGACGACGTTAAAGGGAGGATATGCTTGGCATTACGTAGGTCTGAACCAAAGAATTTTTCGTTGTTTTAAGTGGCAGTCAAACTATCACGAAAATTATCGTTTCGCGCGAATGTATAAAAGATGAGAAAGACAAAAAGTTGTAGATTAATTGTTGAGGTCATTGGAAAAAGACAATGAAATGCCTGGTAATTGTGATGGATTGATGAAAATTCTTTGGATCATGCCGCAATACTATTTAATACTATATCAATATAATAAACTATTGCTACTACTGTTATAGACGATAGTTTGTAGATAGTAATCGGCTTCAATTTGCCGAACAAAATCGTGTATTTCTGTGAAAATCTAAAACTAAACAAACTTTATTTTTTTTTCCTTTCATTCATTATCTCTCGTTTCTGTGATTACGAAGAAGAAAAGAGAAGTAAAAAAAGAAGAGAGTCCTAACAAGTTCCTCGCAGAGTTAAGAATATACGAAAGCCATGAACGAAATCGGGAATAATAAATCTCACCGTTGCGTCGCTCATTTGACATGTTTACCGAGCCCTTTTTTTCGCAATTCGAGATTATCAACGGAGTCTCGCGCCCCGACTTTTCGACGCTAATCGATCACATGCGATCCCAATAAACTTCATATCCCGTCAAGCTCATCGACGCGCCAGTAATCTTGAGCGTAGAAAAAAAAGAGCCGGGTCGGATGGGACAAAAGTGGCCGAATTCGCGAAAAACGTGTAACTGTATCATAATTATATATAGCTCAATAAATATTGAATATTACAAACATAACGGTCGGCGGTTGAAGAATAATGCGAATAATCATCGAGCGTGCGGAGGAGGTTCGGAGGTTAATCAATAGTTTTGCGGCTTGTGGCACGAATTTTATTCCGAGATTTACAACAAAACTGTTTCAACTAGATAAAATGCCGCTTAAACTTGGGATATGAAACATCGACACGTACAACATAGGTAATACAAGACAATGTGGGGGTTGGGGACAATTCAGATATACAATTCAGATATACAATTCGACGAAGTCGGATCAATTCTTTCCTTTTCCATATGCGTTTTCTCTTTTGTTTTCTCCCTTGGTATTTTTTCTTCACAATTCACTCAACGTTGCGTGTAGCTTTTTGTTTTCATTTTTTTTTCTTTTTTTTTTTCATGGGGGTAGGCCTCGTGCGCTTCCCAGAGAGGTGCATTTACTAATTAAATGTTAATAATAATAATAATAATATAATAATAATAATAATAATAATAAGACTCGTTGACTGACAAGCGAAGCAGCCCAACCTCTCTGGGCAGCCCGAACAATCATTCGCTATTCATATCACTTCTATCATGATATAATTTAGGTACAATCTTAATTATTCAATATTAATGAGAATATTATGATTTATTTTTATTTTTTTTTGTTTGCATGAATTAATTATAGGTTTCGTAATTATTATTATTTTTTATAAAGTCCCTACACTAAGAATCGTCAGACATGAAGGAATTTTGGGATTTCAACTCCTCGAGCGTTTGTATCTGCTGACGGAGAAATAATATCCTAAAAAATTGAAAGAAAAAAAAAAAGGGGAAGAAACAATGTCAGATTAGTTTGAACGTTTATCCGAGTGTTTGATCAATTAGTAATCGAGCAGGAAACGCACCTTTGTTCCTGTAGTGTAGCCTGAATTTCTGTCAGCCTCACTATCGATCGTGCAGTCTTGAGTTCGGCGGATACTCGCGTACACTGTAAACTGCCCATGGTGTGTGCTTCTTCGCTAAGCTTTTGAGCCTTTTCGTGGAGAAAAGAAAACGACAGTTACACGGCAACGTAACGAGATGTTTGATTGATCAAAGGCAAGGAGAGGGCGGATATCGTGGATAAACTGACCTGCTTTTCGAGGATGTCGGCGGGGAATGCGCGCACGTGTTGCGTCAAGTCTTCCCGATAATGATTAGCGAGGGATGGTGTGAGGGAAGGTGTAAGCGGTGGTTGAACTCTCGACAGAGCTTGAAGACCACCGCCGTTTCCGAGAGCAGCCAATGAACCGAGACTGCTCAGTCCCTGCAACGAGCTGAGACCTTGAACACCGGTGTTTCCACCACCGGGACTCGATACTGTTGGCGGAGAAAAAGAAAAAGATGAAATTTATGTAAACATTCGGTCGCCACCGATACCAGAAATCCGAGGAAAGTTTTTTATTACATTTTCGTGCGTCGATGCAGTCTTGGGATTCCGAATGCGTCGGAGTCGGGGGCCCTTCGTTCGTCACGTTGCCGCTCGTGTCGACTTTGAGCGGTGCCATAACGTCGCTCCCGCCACCGGCGCGTTCGCCGCTGTTGGATTGCTGGAAATTAACGATTGTCAGTAGAAGCCGTGGGCTCGTGGAAGCGCGCCGAACCGGAACGCGAAACGCCGAGTGAAATTTAATGCTCGAATAGACTCACTTGTCGCGATAAAAAAATCGCCGTTTGTATCGTCTGAAGTGCCTTTTGTGGTGTGATGTCCGGTTGCTCTTTGTTGCCGGTTATTTGAGAAATAAGTCTGGGCAGGCTAGCGAGCGACACCGGCGGTCCCGAAGCGCTGCTGTTGCCCGGCTGTTGTTGCGTCGGCGAGCTCAGTTTGCCCGGCGTTTGCGGTGTCGTAGGTGGATGTGATGTTAGTCGAGGTAACGCTGCAATCAATCAACATCGAATTGGCGACTGAACCTTTCGGGGAAAATATTTCATATCAACATTGTCGCGAATCGTCGTTTGTCCCACCTGTAGCGAGCAGGACAGGTCCTTGTGGCAGTGGATCGTGAGCACTCGAGGTTAAAGTTTCCGAGGTGGGCGTCGAGTCACCCGGTGAGATGTCCATGTCTTGAGCCTGACGCTCGACTCCCACGTCTTCCCTGCACGATTCTCGTTCCCTCTCGCGTTCCCTCTCGGCCCGTTCCTTTTCGCGTTCGCGTTCGCGCTCGCGAGCGGAAATCTCGTCTCTGCTGCTGCCGCCGCTACTGCCGCTGCACGAGCCCCAATACTCGCGTTTGTCCGACGATTGCCGCGACGACTTGCCGCTGTCTCGCGCATTGCTACCGCTATTCGACCGCGAGTTGGAATGTTTATCGTGACCTGACCGAACGAAAAATCGAAAGAATGATTTAATCGCGGGCGTTCAAAGGTCCTTTAAATTCGAATAATCATCGGTAAACAAAACAAAAAAGACGTATGACACTCACTTGACCTAGAGGAATAGTCATTGGATTGACGCTGTCTACTGTCGGCTCTGACGATCCATTCGCGTGGCTTCTCCCACTGTGAGACTTCGGTCTTGCAGTTGTAGTAATACTTTTTGCCCGACGAGCTCATGTGCTCGGACCAATCGCCGAACCTCGCTGTCCTCTCCATGGTACCGCCGCCCCGCTCATCACCTCGCTTGTCCTAAACATATCGTTCTAAAATTTCCGAGAAAATTGAATCGTCGGGAGGGTAGGATGACGCTATACTTTCCGCAGCTTCTCTCATTCGCTCCCCTTTTCATTTTTGCTTTTCTCACACTCGTTCGCATCGTGATCGAACAGTTAATTGAATTCACCAACTCGAATAATTGGATCACAGGGCTGTTGCAATGACGGCTTATCGTTGATTAGCGTTACTCACCTGACAGGAATTGTGTGCTGGCTTTCGCTGCGACGACGAGTCTCTCGACGAATTCGACGACAATTTTATGGGATGCAAAATCTGACCGGAGTGAAAACACGTTTAAATGCGGTTTTTTTAACTATTGCAATTCATTGTGTCGGAGGACAAGGGCTCGGTCCATATTTATATGTTATCCAGCCCTTGGTAATTTGAGGTTTTTTTTAAGATCCCAAAACAGAGAGAATCCAGCACGAGCCCTACTTTGAGCTTGCTATGATAATCGGTTCAATGAATGAACAATCAAATTCATCAATCAATATTGATACGTTGAACAAGTGCAAATTGTTTCTACACTTTCAAACAATGAACCGTAAATCAGAAGATCTTAATGTTTCGATCAAATTGATTAAAGCGTGAAACGTTCATTCATTGGTAAGGGTTCGCCGCATTGGCACGTTTAACCCAATTTTAAACATTTAGAAAAAAAATGTTCGATGAAAAATCTCACCTCGCCGCCTGCACCACCTCCGCCACCGCCTACTCCACCGCTCCTATCGTGGTTGGTCCTGTGCTCCGAATCCCTACTCTCCCGGCTCCTCTTGTCCTTCGGAGATCGTGCACAATCTAAACAAGTATTAGCGACGAATTTGTAGCTGCCGATTTATTCCTCAATGCAGTGTTTCATAATACGTTTTAAGGCCGAAATCCTAATTGTAGCTACAGGTGTGAAATTAGCGTGTTGGTAGGAAATGCTCGAAAGCCCAACTTCTGAACTTGCTGGTCGTTGAACTCAAATGCAAATATTCTTTTCGTTTTCACCTCGAAATTAACCATTGCTCATAACGACCGTACTGTCAAAAGCATTATTAAAATAATCTGAAGGTATTACGTGAAATCAATTTCTCTCAAAATTAGTAAAGTAAATCTGGCCATCGTTGGAAACGCAGCGAAGGATTGAGTCTTTCGTGTACCCCGAAGGGAAGAGAAAAAGCTGACAATAAACACTGCTTTTTTGGATTTTACATGAGGCGTATAGAACAAGAGATAAAGTTCTTTCAACCTAAGCAACATTTAAATTACGATTAAGTATACGGCACGTACATTCGTACCGTATTAATACCACACATGACTTTCTAAGATCGGATGTCTGTACTAAATATAAAGCTTTTTGAATTGTCAATATTTTCAAGTTGATTTCTAGTATAATCGAAGCATACGAGTACGTTTCGAGGAGTCACATCGATATAAAAGTTTTGCGCCTTGAAACAAACCGAAAACCATTTTTTATCTACGTTTTGAAAAAACCGATTTCTTTTTTTCATGCGTTTTGATTGTTCAAACGCTGTGTTGTAGAGTTAGATTCGGAATGTCCATTCAGTCATTTCAACTTGCGATTCATAAAATAAATCGGTGACTAAATATTTCATATCAATAGCTGTGAATGGTGTCCATTAGAAGGTCCGTAAAAAACGAAAGGAAACTTTAGAGATAATTAACACCATTTAACATGGTTACAACCGGTGAAATTATAACATAATGATATTTACGCGTCTATTCAAATATCAATACGAAGCATATAATCGATTCAGTGTGCATCGCAAAGCTAGAGAATCGAACCGGAACTTGAGATTTTTCAAAAATGTACAGAAAAACATTTCAAATGTTCAAGTACGAGAGAATTTTTCCCTTCCCCGAACAACGTTAGGTTCTCTTGCTCATAACAATTTAAACCATTAAAGAAACGACCTTTCAAGACTAAACAAATACTCTACAATTTTTTTCAGAAGACTTTGACGATATTTCGTACTTAAGTAGACGATTAAAAGGTAATGCCTGGTGAAAAATACCGGATAAACCTTTACATCGCCCGTAAATGAAAAATTGAACAGTATTTTAAGAAATCGGAATAAACATAAGAGATTCACGGGCATTCCATGACAAGAAAAATTCAAGAACATTTCCAGGACTTCTAGAACGTCCAGGGGAATCCCAACCATCGAACACCATGAAAACTTGAAACATTCCTTTATCAAACTTTTGAAAAATCCAAGTTTTGAAAATCACTTGTCTGATTGTTCATACGCAGTGTTCTAAAGTTCAGTTCGAAATGCCAAGTTAGTAATACTATTTCGTGTTTTGTGAGACAATAAATTCTCTAGTAAATATTCGACATGGATTTGAAGAAATGGAGAAGGTATGTATAATTACCGGAATACTTGTCCCTAGAGGAGGATAACTTGTAGTCTCTGTTTTCTCTCTCCTTTTTGTAGAGGGGTTTTGCTGCGTAACTGCGCGGGCTATCTCTCTCCGGCCCCATGCCCATGCCCATACCTCCCGCCGGACTGTAAGAATTGCCATTTGGCGAATCTCGCATCCGGCCTTCGTAACGACCATCCGCCGACGCGGCTGTGGAGGAATAGCCACCCTTAGAACTGCTGTACTTGGCGTTCTGAAAAAAAGAACAATGCAAAAACGCACATATGGAAAAATAATTAGCGACGTTCCATCGAAGTCCGAGATCGCGACGGGACGCAAACTAATCCGAAGAATGTGAAGAAAACCAAATCAACACTTTAAAATGTACAACGAGTGATTCTCTAACATTGCATTATAATTTTTTCTTCGACCTCTCGAAGAGTCAACATTAACAGGCTGGTTATTGATTTTCTTCGAGAGTGAGGTTATGGTTTGTTTTTTTATCTCATTTCTCCATCATTCGAGCTTTTCTCGACCGTTTCACGAAAAAACAATGATTTTCAAAGAATCAACTCGTCACTGCAGCAACGCTGAACAACTCTGCGAGTTATTCGATCCGTCGTATTCAACGAAAAGCATAGAAGTAAAGCATCCGCAGCGACGAAGCGATTCGAGTCCAAACATATCAATTATCCATGATTATTATTTTCATCCACGCAGCAAAGAGCAGAAAAGCTCTGTTACACAAAGAAATTCTTACGAAAACAGCAAAATTTTGACACTTATTCGGATGACAGAAAATTCTGTGGTCGCGCATCGATGATGAATGCTTGCAAAGAACAATGGATGAACAGAATTGACAAAAGGACGAAAAATATGATTTTTCACGAATTAAATATTTCACTGATGAATAGAGCATTGGAGGATAAGAATGAAAAAAAAATTAGTCCGATGATGCGTACGTTCGAGAGGGGAGAGGGAGGGAGACAGAGGGAAAGATGTGTAGAGAAAGGAAGGACAGAGTTTTACCATGAGTTTTGATGTTGTGGACGAAAAAAAAAACGGGACGCGATATAACGATGTTTCGCGTCGCGAAAGCCTCGTCCGTCGGCTCAAACGTGATAGATAATGCGCGATATTTACCTGATAGGGATGGGCCTGGTGCTTTTCGAAGTACCTGAAAGCATAGACGAGAAACGATTATTCGTGGATAGATTGGTAATGGAGGATAGTTGGAGGATCGAGGGGGAACGACTTTCGAAATAAGGAATAAAACGGGACGAAGCGAGACGATCGATCGACGCTTTGACGAGGATTCGCGATATTTTCGTGTGTCGAAGATATCAACGTTGGGACATCGGGAACGATTGGGAGAAAACGACGAGAGGAAACGGCCGCGGAAGAGTTGAGGTGTGAGTGAGGTTGGTCGTGTCAGGGATTTCCACGGGGGCTTGTATTTGACTTCGGAAACCCTACCCATCGCTGATCCTTTGTGGTTTCCTCGCATGCATTACCATCAATGCCGGTGTCTGTGGTAAATTCGGGCCCTCCGAGATTTCCTTTAAGCTTGGTCAATGTCATAAAAACAACATTAACGCTTATTTAACAGTCAACTTTCTTCCTACCCGGACGCCATGTCACATAAGTGATCGGCCCCTGGCGGTCTGCTCGGACGTGCGGCTGCGCTCACTCAAGCTCTCAGCCCCTCTGTATTATTCTCTTTTCTATTTTCATACAGGAGCGTACGCACTCGTACCGTCAGGCCCCAGATTGTGTTTACAGCAATTTGATAATTGTTTGTCACTTCGTCTCGACTGTTGTATCGAATTCAAAAAGTAGGCTATAGAAACGAGTTCGATTCATAGATTAATAAGCTTGCGAAAGATTGATCGAGTACACGGAGGAGTTAGCTTATCGTTATACAGCCCTGACGGTATCTACGCGGTCTGCGCTCACTACCAAAAGAATAATTGCTTTCCGTCGTCGTATTCGTCGCTAGGACTCCTACCGCAAACACGCTTCAGCCGGATGAATTAACTCGAATCTAGCAATCATCTACACGCGAGCTGCCAGCAGTGTAGAAGGCTTTTGACGTATTGCTTTGAACATTGAACTGCAAGACCTCGATCTATCTCGGTATTTGCTCTAAACAATTCGAAGCTGAGAATAATCGCGATAACCGTGATCAGTTGCGACTTTTGGGCGTTCAAACAATTGAACGTAACTCAAAAAAGGGAATTGCTTTTAAAAAAATGCGGGGTCTCTACAACACAAGCGACGTTAATTAACATTGTTGAATAACATATTTTTATAATGCTGGCACCTTGTGCGCAGTAGGCGCGCGCGCATCACTGCTCATTGGCGCCCGTTCGCTATAGGCTAATGCACATGTCAGTCGGCGCATGAAGAGCGCTCCGAGTGCGTAGACTCGCTCGCCAAACGAACGGACCGCAATCGTGTTCTTGCATGTGCTCCGAGCGAAACACAACAACTTCTTTTTTGTTCACGATTCGACATTTGAGTTATTAATAACCGGCAGTATGATAATTCCCGTTCGGTGCTTCACCTGCGGAAAGGTCATTGGAAACAAATGGGAGGCGTACCTGGGATTGTTGCAGGCTGAATACACCGAAGGGTAATTGCCGCTTTTGCACTTAACCTATGCCGGCGATCCTTTACAATGTAACAACGCGATTATTCTCATTGAAAATGTCAACAGAGACGCTCTGGACGCGCTGGGACTCAAACGGTATTGCTGTCGAAGAATGCTCCTCGGTCACGTGGATCTCATCGAAAAATTACTCAATTACGCTCCGTTGGAGAAATAGGTTAGACCATTACGATTATCAATATTCCTGTTGACTACGAATTCACACATGGCAGATAGGTCGACGTTCTCTCTTCGTCTCGTTCGACGACGTTTTACTGTAAAATGGTCTCGCCGTTGGGGAAATGATCGATAATAGACAAATTCCAAGGTGTATAGTATACGGCATTGTATTATCTGGTATATATATATATATCTGATACAAATTAAATGATGTACAGTATACGCTTTTAAGATACTTTCAATGTATTGCCTAGACATATAAATTGCTTTTCACTTTGTGTTTATCGATAATACCACGAAAATATAAAATTATTCTCTAGTACTTTCAACGTTTACTTTCATATCGGCGTCGCGAGCCGCGACATTGATCCAAAAATACATTCATTATTCTCACGACTTCACAGTCCCGTTTCACATGATTTACATTTTACAGCGGCGGGAATATTCGTTACAAAGAATATTACAATTTCTTTTTGTTAGTTTTTCCTTTTTTTTTTTTTTACTTCATTCTCTTCAAATACTGATATTATTCCCTGATGTATTGTCGTGGGTTTTTTTAATCTCTCAGCAATTCCATATTTCCTCAACAGATCTCGATATAATTTTTGCAAATTTTTTCCAATTCGTGGTCCTGGCATTACAGATAATATGTCTCAATGAAACTTGAGACTTCTATGCAACAAGCCTTTGTATTCCAAAGATCATAGCCATTTATTCATCCTATATAATTCGCGTTAATTTCTTTTGGATTCTACTATTCGAATAACAATTAAGATTCTTCTCTAGTAAACAAAACAATGTAGAAAAATTCATTATTTACAAATCCGATAAAAATTACCGTTTTGTGTCTATAACAGCAATTTTTTTTTCTTTCTATTATCTTTTTCGTTTTTTTCTTTTTTTCCGCACTTGGAGCGTGAATTTGAGTAAATAATAGCTTGCTACATGACTACGTGCTTCGTTGAATTACGATTCGATTTTCTTTTTCTCCACTTTGTACCATGAGTATTGTACATATAAAACGCGCTCACAGACATACCGTCGTCTTCAGTACATGCGGTTTAACTGACGATCGAAGAATATCCTTCACGAACGAATTTGGAATATGAAAATATTTAGCGATTGTGAACTTTTGCAGACGTGTAAAACATGAAGCCTCTCATGAATTGCAAGACAAAGGCGACTGTGCAGATGACTTAAGCTCGCGCTGTCGAGCAGCGTTCGAGCTACAAACTTTCATTATGTTTATTTTGTGCTGTGTCAAAAAAAAAAAAAGTAAGAGTACGAAGCCCGGCGTTTCGTATACGGTAAAAACGATTTCATGCTACATGCCTACTTTTTCCTACTTCTGAAGAGCCGACGACGGAGACTGTAATGTATGCGCGTAACAAGAATTAGGCAGCCTGTGCTTATAAATGCGTACAACGTGCCGCCGTCATTGGATTATACAGTCCCGGTCGGTCCCCCAATTGTTTCATTCGATTCCATTGATATATCTAAATTTTTCATGATGGTGCGCCGATAATAATCGATGATTAGCTAGAGGAACTTGTACAAATATAGATCACCTTATTTTCAAGGTTCGAGTGTCGTATTTCCATTTAAGATATTGGTCGCGGCCAATATCACGCTGCTCGAGTTCGTCGCGTTCATTTCCACGTTTTCCGCCGGCACGTATAACTTCATGATGTCCAGAATAGCGCTCCGCGATCCGAACACCAGGGCCAAGAGACCGACGATCGTTATGATAACGTTCTTTATGGCGACCCAGTTGCCCGGACCGAATCCGACGTCCCAGTACGTGACGGTTTCGACGAATACCGGTATGAGAAGACCGAGAATCGAGAAACAGAAGGCTCCAATCAGGCCGATGAAGGGTCCGATTGTCGGCACAGCAACTGCCAGCAAAACTGTAGGAGCAACAGATCGAAACGCACACATGTAATATGAGATAAGCCGACGCACGAGGCCCGTGCTTCTACGCAGAGGTCACCTCGGTATAAATCGAAACGCGAACAGGAAAGTTCGAAAAAAAAAAGTACAAAAATAAATACTGACCTGAACCGGTTACCATAGCTGTACGTAGGATATAGTTGGCTAGAACTGGCTTCTTCTGGAATCGTTCCTTGAGACCGCTCCAGGCAATGTCCAAGCAAACGTAGAACTGAAGTCCAAAGGTGCAGAAAACGGCGAGAGCGATGAGAACCTTGACGACTTGCGCGGGTCTGCGAAGAAAATGTCCAGGATTAAAAAACATTCGCCTCGGATTTCGCAGTTCATTGTGGACCAAAAAAAATCGTACATTTCTTCGGTTGGCAAGTTAAGGGTAATGCTGTCCGCAACCTGGTCCCCGTATCTCACGTATCCCAAGAAACCGAGAAGTATGTAAATGAGCGTCACGCCGGACATTCCTTTGTTCAGAACGCCGCAGATGCCGACGAAGTGTTGCGGGGTCTTCATGTTGTTCTCCAGCGGCATAACGACGCCTGCATTACAGAAAAAGAATTGTAATTTCGATTGAATTCACTGGACGCCAAATCCATGAGTCACAACGCGCCGATCAAGCTGAAGAATCACCTATAGCTTCCATGGCGAATATCGTTATACTGAAGAATTCCGGGAATCTTTGAATAGGCGCAACAAGAGGTACGCTGTTGATCGGCGGGAGATTCCAGACGAGGTAATAGAAGGTTATTCCAAGACCCGTAGCCATGAATACGTTCGCGATCATCGAAACGGGCGCGAGATACTTCAAGTTCGGTATCCAGCTGAGGAATATCAACGGCAAGAGCAGAAGAATAATCGGTAATCTCTGGTCCATGTGTCCGCCCGAGTAGTGATCGGCGATTTGTTGTAGATTGGCCGCGACTATTACGGCGTATACGCTGCAGGTACCGAAGTATGTCGCGAACAGACTTATCTGAATGAGATATCTGCAAAAAAAATGTTTAAAAACGATTTATTGATTCTTTCAGGTACCGACTTACACAGTAGCAAAAGTGAAAACATCGTTTCTCCATTAAGTTACCTCGACGGTTTAGCGAATCGTCTCGCCCATTGGGGTCCCGTCGCGAACGACGCCTCGGCAACGTCGGCAAAGCCCATTTCGGTTCTCTTGGTTTTGTAGTAGAGCACGTGAGCGCATTTGACCTGTTGGAAGAACGGAAGAAAAACGTTGAGAAAAGGATTATTCTCAGGACTTATTCCGTTCGGTAGTCCGAACGAATCCGGCTGTCCTTGAACTTGTTTGATGCGATGAGTAAGAGGACAAACTCACGAGAATGTATGCACAGTGGGTGCAGACGAAAGCGACGAGCATCGTAGCGATGATACCGAGCAGCGAACCAGCGCTGTTGAAGGCTTTCGGCATCGCGAGGATACCGGTGCCGAGTGACGCCTTAAGCAAGTGCGTCAGGGTGTCGCAATCGCTGAAGAAGAACAATTAACATATTCAACGCTCGCGCATATCACACCAGGATAATTGTCTTTCGTGTTTTATGCGCTTGAGAAACTTACGTCGTGGGATTGTCGACGACACGCTCGACGAAGGGATCGAATCCTTTCCGATCCGTCTGACCCGATTCGGCATCGCGCGGCGTGACTTGCACCTTGTATCTGAAACGTAAAAAGGAAACGTGAAAATTTCATCAATATTCCGATGCGCTAGGTCCTCGAGAAAGAGTGAGAGGGACGTTGAAGCTATCGAATCGCTGTAAATCCATCGGATTTCCAGTGTCGAGATTTACGACGCGCCTCTAGTCGAGCTATCAGCTCATAGTCGCGGCGCGACCTTACAATGTATGTACACAGAAACGATCAACTACGCGTAATAATTATCGGTAATTTTCCTACGGGCAAAAACGCGACGACACACGACGCCGATCAAAGTTCGAACGTTTCGCGCTGCATACGTTCTTTCATTATTTGTCTTATATAGGTTCGCTCGTACTTAAATTAATCATCGTCCTATCCCGTACAACGGGATAATCAACGATTCGTCCATTCGACAAATCATTGTGGCGTCGATGCGCGCTCGGGTATGCTCTCAATTAAGCACCGTGCGTCTAATTATGCAACGAGTAACGCTGGTGCGTGTATTCCGAACAGCGACAGTACAGATCAATCCAATTGCCGCGGCAGTGGCGTTCGTTATCCTTGTAACACATTCGTGCGAATATTTTCTCTTTCCCAAAGTTCACCTATAGATATTGTACTGCGTAGTAACGGCGTGTATCTCTGTAATGTTGCGCGAACCGACATACGCCGTTCGCGCCTGTTGAAAGTTCTCTTTTTTTTTCCTTATCTGAACGACAGGCGTGCGTTGCTGCGTCGGTGTTGCGGTCGCAATTCGCGCTATTGAATTACGTTACGTTAGGCTAATTGTCGACGGTACGCGGAAACTCGAGCGTGGGCAGCGGAGGCACGAAATTTGTCTCTTAATCGACAGTCCTCGCGTCGTTTCGTTGCATCGCGAGCGCAAACGGGATATGAATGAAAAGTCTGCGTCGCTCGAATCATCCGTGCCGACGAGCGCGAGCAATATTCATCCGATCGATGTGTAACTTTTGCGTACCACCTGTGTTTGAACACGAATTAGGAAAGCTCTCGCCGTCGATGCACGGGTGGGAAGTAGTTCAAGGTTGAAAAATAGACAAGCCGAGTATATTGGACTATATTCACAGATAAAAATGTTATATTTCACTCACTTGGCTGACAGAGCGCCGTCTTTTATGCTGGAACCGTCCTTCGGCAGAAACGTATCCAACTCCGTCGGTCCTTTATTGTTCATTTCCGTCTAGTAACAATCAATTTAATCGTAATCTTTAATTCGACCGAGAAACATCGCGGTTAGTTGAAGAAAAAGAAAAATTGTCTCGTTCTTGCGACTCACCATATTCGTACTTCAGTCGATACTGGCTCGATGATTTCCGTGCAGATATTGTGTCTGAAAAAAAAAAAAGAAAAAACGTATAAACGATGTCGGTTATCGTGAACGTAACGTCTTCGCCGATCGTTTTGTTGCCACGAGGAAAGAACAAATATGTGTGCGCGAATGAAGCGATAAACGCACACTCGATATCTAATCGGTGAGAACTGAAAATTCATTTACGATTTCGAATTAACAATATTGCGCGTACGGGGGAATCGACGTTATCGCGCAAACTGGTGGCACAATCTTCGCTGATCTTTGTTTGATCGAAGTTCAGAGGCAACGCGACGTGTATTACGAAAGGCAAACATGATAAATTGTGCAAGGAGTGTAATTGCGAAAAGCGCGGATTGACGTCGATGTCGTAGGTACACGCAATGTGGGGGATGAATGAAAATAAGAGAGAAAAAGGAAAATAATAATATGTACAATGAAACAAAGTGCGATGGCTTTCAGACTTTGGCACAATCGAGATTGGCGCGCATATCGTGCGGCCGATGATCGAGAACATGAAACACACTCTGTCGTTTGCGGGGAAAATTCGATGGGCTCGAGGATCGACGAGACGCCCGCGGAGTCCGAGAGAAATCTGAACCGAACCGTCGGAGCACACGCAAGGAAAATCAATTCGGATTTCGTCGACGATGGAATAGGGAGGGTCGAGGAGAGATCTTCGTAGATGGGATTATCGGACCGAGCCGCGACCGAGCGAGGATTAAAATCGGCCGGCGTATTAACAATAAGTATATTATTGAGTTACAGCGGGTAAAGGACGATGGATTAAAATCGGCCGGAGTATTAACAATAATTATATTGTTGAAATATACTGTAAAGAGTCGGATTAAAATCGGCCGGAGTATTAACAATAAGTATGATAACGAATATAAATAGCTAATTACTCTAGGTGGCGAAAGATCTCGATGTTTCCCCTTCGTCGGGCGCACCTACGCGCCACCGAGACCGCGATCGGGAAGCCCAATTGTCGCGCGGTACGAAAACCTCGAAGATACATTCGCGAGTATTCATTCGAGCCGAGTCTATGATTCCGCTTCCGGGATTGCGGCGGCCGACCTCGCATGGGGTTATCGTTATTATTACGGCGCAACGACCGATATCTCGGGTAAAATTCGTTTCCACGCGAAACGCGAGATCTCGTCGATTGAGAGAATATCGAATTCTTTCCGCGCGAACGAGACACCGAGAATTCGCACACTTCGATAGTCTCGATGACCTTCGGGAAATTGTTGCAGCGATGAAATGAGATAAATATTCGCGGATCGAAGGAACAGCGAGCAAAGAACAAAAGGGAAATCAAGGATAATAACCAGTTTCTCGAGTGTCGACTCTGCGTCCCGAATCGCGACGGTCGACTTCTCTGTGTCTAGAAGAAAAAGTCAAGCACGTGCTGCGGGGACCGGATCGAACGTTCACGACCGGTGTGTGCGTTCCCAAGCTAAATCCTACTTAACACCGCCTCTCTCTTATTCGGCGTTCGCAAATCGCCTATTCTCCGATGCGCCGTTACCGAAATAGTTTTTTTCCCCCACTGCCCGCGTCGTCTCGGTCAGCGTTGTTGCCTCTACCGAATCGTCGTTCTCGTACGGCCTCGAGGCTTCGAAGGATTTTTGGGATCGCCTCGACTCGAGGGACCGAGCGCGCAGGTAGACAGGCGAGTTTAAGCAATGACTCGGAACTATCCCTCGTTTCTCCGGTCCGTTGCCCGAAGAAAACTATCGGGCTCGAGAGTTACGGAGAGTCGAGGGCTTCGAGAATGAAGACAATGCGAGCCATTGGTGACCGCCCACGTTCGCTATAACGGTTCTTTAGAGCGGTTTGCTTCTCGTCACCGGGCGACTCGATGTGCTCACAGCGAGCGAGTAATGAACTTTGAGAATCGTCGAAGAGACGAATGAATACATTTACAATATATTGTCGAACGGACGAACGCGATCAATGCTTGAGAGAAATAAATAATTCGTAACGATTATGTGGCGTTTGTACCGAGGCAATGCAGAGCAATCGA
Source organism: Ischnus inquisitorius (assembly GCA_963924025.1). NCBI lineage: Eukaryota > Metazoa > Arthropoda > Insecta > Hymenoptera > Ichneumonidae > Ischnus > Ischnus inquisitorius. The sequence goes on along the minus strand of OZ001245.1, from coordinate 13,873,489 downwards.
ACCTTATCTTATCTCTCTCTTTTCGCAACTGTAGGCGTTTTCGAATTTTTTCTTCGATTTTTTTTTAACCGGTGAGAGCTTACCGGAAGCCACCTTGACCGTAGAGAGTCGTCGCGCGCTCGAACGTGGGCGAATTTCGTATGTCAATGACGTTCGTAAAAAACCGCGGGTAGGTCAATTCGCGATAAGATAAAGCCGACTCTCACAAACCGCGGGCGCTTACGCTCTCGGCGTAACTCTTCCTCAATATCGCTGTTAAAATACATGTTATTCGCTTTAAAAAACGCCGCGAAGATAAATAAAAATTCGATGCCGAACACACGAATATGCAAGTGAGAAAATATTGCAATATTCAACAAGGTGGAATTCGCGTTACGTGCGCGAGAATTTCCATCGGGCCGATGCACTTTCGCCGAGGCACGTGTAACGACGCGAGAACTCGTTAAAACGCCGAGATTCGATTGATTCTACAGCTCCGCGCTCGTTCGTTATCCGAGAATTTACGACCGTTCGATCGGATTCTCGCATTGTTCTATTTTTTCCTCGTAACAAACCGCTCGCAACCTCAGAGATAATAACGATAAAAACGGTTTTTCACATCTGGCATGAAGTATCGCGCGAAACATTGAAACATCGCATCCGTATGGATAGTTTTGAAATAACAAGTGAAAAAAATGTTCGTGATTTCGTAAATTTTTCGAACGCGTATTATTTCAAATATTTTTCAACTTAAAAATATTTGCTTCACGATAAAATTGCGAAGATACTTTAGTTTTTACGGTGGAATAATCTTTTTCGTTTCCCATAAAATGTAGACATTGAGGAGAAATTTCGTTATCGTTCATTTCTATCTTTTCGCGTTCGACACGAGCCCGTTAAAGACGTTTGTCCGAAGTGCACCGATATATTGATGATTGCAAAAATAATGTATTATTCGATATGGAGGAAAGGTCGTTGCAGTTATCGGTCGTTCCGTGCATCCGTTGGCGAGAATAAGGAGGAAACGGTAATTGAGAAGCCCCAATAAAGTACTGTAGATTGTTCGTATTCTCGCGTGCATCCCGGACTCCTTTTCTCGTCCGTCGGCGTTGCTCAATAGCTCATCTTTCCTCTTACTTCCTGAAATAAACTCTCCCGGTGTTGATCTCTCTCCCATCGCTTTACAAATATATATATATATATATATATATATACACGCACAAGGAAGAAGCTCATCGTCGTTTGAGGAAGTTTCTTTTTTTTCGGAGGCACGTGTCGCGTCGCCCGCGCGGGATTATCGTGGAAACGGCGATTCCCCCGCTTCGAGTTTATTGTTCGAGATACCGACGAGTAGTCGCACACATTCGCGCGCGACCATTCTCTCGACTTTCGAGCCCTCGTCGACGTTAAACGATTCTCAAGCGCGGGGACACTTCGAGAGTGCGAAGACATACGAGGGGAATGAGTCATCGGATAATTATATTAGGCAATTTCTGTCTTAATCCCGTCCCCCGAATAGACGAGACTCCCGAGATAGGTCAGTCACACACGAGAAATCTAATAATCTCGAATACCGCGAGATAACGAATTAGCCTACATAATAGAGTTTGCACTTTGAGATCGTCGAGACGCGAGCGATGCCCGGATTTGGCACGGGCGATGCAAAAACAACGTCAACGTGACGCAGCGAGCGAAAACATGCAACGCCATAGACAAATTCTCTTTGTGAGCGACGAATTTTCGAGAAAATTCTGGGCAACGTATACCAAAATTAATCATGTTTAATATATGCGAAATGTTAAATTTGGCGATGGACTGACTCGGTAGTCGAGGCCGAGTATTGCAAAATCTTTTGCGAACACGAAGAGTTTAATAGAATCATCGGATGCAATAATGAAGAATAAGTAATGGAACAAAAAAAAAGAATTATAGTTGAGCGCGAGAACGTTTTTCCTTTCACTGGCGCACGAGCGTAACATCCAATCTCCGGGTGTAAGAAGTTATCTCGGTTATGAGCTTGAACCTCACCGAGTTCATCGGAGGATTAAGAGAAAAAAAATTGGCAAAAGTACCGCGAGACGGGAGAGTGGACTCGGAGCAAACCGGTTCATTTCCGTCACCGATTAAAGTTCGAAGGCGACGCGGTTAGTAGAGTCGCGGGATAATATTCCCAATGCCGTAAGGAGACGTTCGGGGGATAGAAAAAGAATAGAGCGGAAGGAAAGCCCCTGCGCGAGACGCGACGGTGCGCTGGACGTTCGTTAGAGAAAAATTCAAAAATATGCACGGAGTAACGCGTGAAACGTTCCGACGCGTCGGTTCCACCCACGTTGCGAGCACCGGGGTTATTTATAATTATACGCCACGGGGAAAGGTGATGACGATGAGCGATGACGTTGACGGGATGATAAGCAGAAAAATCGGTCCCGTCGGCCGAGCCGTTTTTTTTTTCTCGCGTCCGCGTCCATCAATTTCAAAGACACTTTTTTTAAATTAACATAAAATTATCTCTCCAGGGAGAGCAAGAATCTCGTTATCCTTTTCCCTGGATAGATCGCAGCGCGCTGTCTCGTTAATACCCCTGGCTTTATCGACGTCTCGCGAGTGACGCAACAACCCTTCGCCCCCACATGCAGCAGACTCGTCTCTTTTTTTTAACATCCGCGCTACCGGAAAATCACGCATCGCTTCGCGAAGCTCGGACGTTTACATACTCGACCCGACCGCAGCGTGTTAACCGCAGGAAGAAGAACTTCACTTCCTGTAGGAAGCGAACGAAAATAATAATCACGATCGTCAGGCGGAACAGTTAATTAGCGAAATCGACGAATGATTAACGAGACTTCGGCGTGGCCGTGCGGGCACCTGACTCGGTCACGCACGACGGCGAGCAAGACATCTGACCGATACATTGTTATCTTCTTGCATCATCGAATGCGCTCGCGAAAAAGTCTCAAGTCAATCCGATCGAAACCGCTTCAGCTAGGTCAGTTAAGCTAAGAAACGTGTGGGTGTCGCGAGTTCGTTTTTATCGCGCATAGACTAGACTATATCTTTTAGTTTGCAACTACAATCGTTTGATCGGCCGAGTTATTTATGTCACTCCGTCGTTCGATTTACCGAAATGTGTACCCTCGCACCGTTGAATCTTTCGGTACTAATTGCGCACACCGACCCGCCGTGTAAAGTTCGAACAGCGTATTAATACATTATTTCGTCGTATTAATAACTTTGGAGGGATGCGCGATGACGCAACACGGTTAGGAGAACGAGACACAACCGAGAAACACCTGCCCCGGCGTCGCGGGCGAGCTTGACCCATCCGCGTCTTCGAGCCTCGGCACGGCAATGAAATGTGGGTCACGCGAAAAAAAAAAAAGAAAAAAATGGCATTTCAGTCTCTAATCTAGAGCGGTCTATGGGCGACCGATAGATACAGTCTCATGTTCCTAAAACGCTTTAACAATCGACAGAGATAACGCACACAATTCATGTGAAAAAAAAAAAAAAAAATTCTGCAACACGATGCAACATATGTTGCAAATATTTGAAGAGACTGGAAAAACTCGAGTATCGTACGCATCGGTCCCCGCGAGAGAAGCTTCCGCGCCATCGAGTTCTTAAAAGACCGGGCTGCTACGGGATGTTAGAATCGATCGAGAATCAATATCGTCGGCACGAATTTGACGTTAAAAACGTTATAGGTCGGCCCAAGCGGAACCGAGAGGCCTGCTTGCAAATATCGATTTGATAGCGGGGTCACGGTTTTCTCTCTCCCTTTCCATCTCCGGCACCCTTCCCACTCTCGCGCTATCTCTCCGACTCAATCGCGGTTTTTTGTTTTCATCCGTTCCCCTATCATTACACACGTTTCGTGATTGGCCGCAAGCCGAGTCTACACCGCGCCGTACCGTAGCACGAAGGGCTGTACATTATTTTTCGTATGCTCCTCGTTAAAGGAGCTGACATTTCGAGGCTTCGCGCGAGGTCCGAAATATCAGTTACGCGTTACATCATGCAGCGGGCACGAATGCGCGCGTTGCAGAAAACGCCGACTGCGAGTCGCTCGCGTTGATTTCGTGCCGATGCGCTCGCGCGCTCTCCACGTGGTGTCTCCATGCCCGCTTTTCACGCTGACGAAACACGTGAAAATTCTGACTCTCGTTCCTCGTGACCTCTTTCACTGCGTCAACTCTCGCGGTCGAACAATTAAGTTTTTCTCGCGATAACGCAATTAACCGCGTCCGCGACGACGGGCTTCCGGATCCACGAGGCGTGACACGAAAGAGAAAATATCCGAAAAATCACCGAAATGCGCAGTGACGGAATAGAAAAAAAAAAATCACTGAATCGAATGAACAGGAGTTCGATACGGGCTCTTACCTGCAACCGAATTTATTTGATAATTCTTCGTTTAGCTCCTTCTAAGACGGATAATATTGTGTTATCGATGCACCCGCGATGCGATCACTCCGCGACTAAAACCGATAATTAATAAAGCCGGGTTGTGCGGCGTTGGTATATTATAAATATTAAAGAGTTCGGGATCTCGCGCGAGTGGAAACGAGTACGACGAACGATCCTATTCGTTCGCCAGCGTGCCGGCGAATGCCGCGAGCGCAAAGCCGTGTCTCTGACGCCACTGGCTCTTTCGTGTCGGCACCTCGTGCTGAGCCCGCACACGCTGGCAAGAATAAACTGAAAGAACGGTTTGGGTGTAGCGCGAGCTTAGCGGGCTGCGGACACCGAGCTGCACGAGAGTGTGTGACGGAGCAGCCGACGTCGGGACGCCCGCGAAAGTGGAGGTGGTTCAAGCGTCGCGACGCGCACGGCGCTCGGTTCCGACGCGACGGTACGGAGGGCGGCAAAAACCTCGAGAGAGACGCAGGGGGAAGCACAATTTTCGAGACCGTCCACCAGAGGGGCGCGAGAACACTACCGAGAGTCGGCATCACGACCACGATCGCGACGCTCCAATTTTTGTGCTGTATACAGTAGAAACTCGGTTTATTTTCCCGCTATGAAGAAAAAGCAGCATCAAATATCGTAAGGCGAATCAAATTATCGCAGCTTTCGCGACTTAAGCCTTGAATCGTAAACGTATCGAAGCAGAATGTTGTCAATAATTTATGCGCATAGTTGCAGTCATTTTTTCAATGGAATTGAGACGAGCAGAAATCGGGATCTGCACTGTAGTTTCCCACGAGTTCGTATGGCTCTCGACCGCCGGTTTTACGAGTCCGGTTCCTTATCGTCTACGTGTTAGGAAAATCAGGACTGACGATTAGAAAAAATTGACTCTACACGTAAGTACGCTCGAGTGTTTTTTTTATTTCTCTCACATGCAGGTCAATGTCGAGCGCTTCGCGAGTTCGGCCAACTCAGCGTTACTCGCGCTTGCTGTTTGATTTGCCGTGGAACAAAAAGATTCTTGGAAAATATTTGAGCGTAGCATCTGGCGCGCGGGTGTGCTCGGGTTAGGAATGGAGTGAGCGGCTCGTCGCCGTCGGGGCGCCGAAGGAACTAGCGTCGTGTATTATTGCGTGCGGCAGGTAACGGCTGAACCGACTGACGAAATCGCGAAGAAGCCTTGCGGGATCGATTGCGGGGATGAAGCGCGCCTTCTTTCGTCCGAGAGTTCGCGAGCGTGATATGACTTCGCAAACCGTTTCTACAATACGCATGATACGTCGCAAAGAAAAAACAATGATTTGCACATGGATCGTGACGACATTTATTGATAAACTTGTACTTATTATGATTCGATTCCGATAACCGATGATTCAGCAGAAAAACTTATGAAACGAAACGAAGAGGAAAAAAGAACGAATAAAAGAGGCTTTGAAATAGTTTTCCACGGGCACTATCGTTACCTTTTAGATATTGAACTTGTCGTTCGAGTACCACGTATTGAGCTCGTGAAGATAAGGTTTGAGTATCTCCGACATTTCCTTCGTTCTTTCTTCCTCGGTTTTCGGGAGATCGGTGCTTCGGTAGAGCGGGCGCCACCTCGGAATCTTGTCATTATTATTATTTTTACAGTTCGTCTCGGTCACTCTGGAATCCTGCGAACATTTTTTTTAACCATTAACATTTTTCTTTCGGGCAAACCTACAATATCCTTGCGCTGTAAAGAAAAAAGTGTTGGATATAATTAGAAAGCGCAGGTAGGGGATAAAATTGATTGGGGAGAATGACGAGGCACGGTTACGACGTCGTCTTCGTCGCGATGTACTGGCGTAACACGCGTTTCAGGCGTGACTGAATTTTTCTACGCTCGTCGTGTTTATTTTCGTAAAGGTTTATCTTCGATGCCGGAAACTCATCGTTTATGGACACAACCTACGGTAGATAGACTACCGTGATAAGCAAAGGAGGCTCATTGTAGCAGTAAAAGTATGACGCGCACGCCGCTGTGGCCTATGCACTCTTATACGCGCGATAGAAAATAAAGAAGAAAAACAACTTTACTTCGAAAAGGCCCACGCGTGAATAATCGATGGAAGAATCATCGGGCGATCCGATTGGTAGAGGGGAACAATATTCGTCGGGAAAATCTGCTTTCCACCAGAACGGCCTGTCGATATCGCTTCTGCGTTTATCTCGGTTGAATTAAACAATTAGTCCGTTATAACAGCGACGAATCGTAATTCGAAGGGAAGTTGATTTAACGCAATTTGTATCACCTTCCAATAATCCTCGATATCTCGGATCTTGTCGATCCATTGGATTTTGCGGGGCATCGTTGCGGGCTCTTCAGGCTCTCAAGGTCATCGAACCTCGTATTTTCTTTTTTCACGCACCGGTACTCGCGTCGCGGTGAACGAGGAAATATTTCCGCACGTTGAGGCTCTAAAAAAAAAGTACACGATAATAGCATCGATAAATTCGACGGTAAATTTTTTTTCGAATAATTCATTCTTCCTGGCTCCGTGCAACGCGACAGAATCGTCTGACGCAACTGGCGCTTAGTCGGGGATCATAGCGAGAGTCGTCGGGCACGAATAGACGGAAGACTCGAGCGCTGAATTGGCCGCCCGAGAGAGTTCGCCAATTATATCCTATATAAACGTTTTCATAGCGCCGGAGAAGCGAGCCGCGTGGTCGGTATATCGAATCATCGAAATTGGACGAATATTTTCGATCGTAGGATTGATTGACCTTGTTATCGTGCAATAGCCGATGGTTTTGCTTCGTTACCCATGTATATACGTATGAGAAGCTCCCGCAACGTTAGGAATGCCGTATCGGGAGAGTTTAAGTGACCAATAATTAATACAGCAGACCGTTCGAGTCGCGGAGTTCGCAGAGCCGAAAATCAACTCGTCCCATCTCGAGAATCCAAGGCAATTATTGGTACGACGAATCGCCCCCCACGAAGCCTCGCGTGTAAACACAGACGAGAGATATTCGATAATTCGGGGCGGATGGGTCAGAATGACCACGGGAATCGCAAACAAACCGTGACTCTTACTTAATTCGACCGAGGCCGTTACTTCGCGCCGATATATCGGTCGGAACTACGACGAATTATCGCATACCTCGACGCTTTCGCAAATATTAGAAAGTTTCCGGGAAACGATTGCGTCACGAGCGATTATTCGACGAAACGTTATCGCGCAATGACGTATTTTTGTATGCGCGGAATATTATGCCGAATCTAGTTAGAACTAACGATTGACTCTTGCTTTCGCTCACTGTCAACTTCTCGCGACGCGAATTTTCCGTCGATTTCGCGAAACGAACGAAGAATCAGATGCAAGTCCCACGCGTCGACTCCGGGCGTTCTCGTATCGGCGTAAAAGGCCTTTCCTCTCACGGCCAATCTCTCGAGAACTCGCGATTCCAATGCGGGTATCGGCGGCACCGGATCGTCTGCGACGAGGGCATAGATTTTTATTTGATTTCTCGTCGTCGACGCGATCGAGAAATGGGGGACGCGCATTTTTTTTCTCTCGAGCTTTGTTGTAGAGCGAGTGCGAGTTGCTGAATTGCAATTTAAGAGAGACGCGGGGCGGACTCAGATATCCTGTATTGTCGCGTAGACACGTGGAGCGCTACTCTGCACGACGATAAGGAACGAAGCGAACAAGACGTACCGGGTTTCCTCTTGACGGGAGTAAGCTGCTTAGCTATACATTTGTGGGTCGGTCCGGGCTTAGCGCCGTGAAAGAAAATCCCGTCGGACAAATGACTCGGACGTACATCGCTCAAAATGTAATCGACGGGAGGCGCTTCGGGAAACTGTAAATAAATAAGTAAATAAATCAATAAATAATGAAATGAGTGGATAAATGAATAAATAAATAAATCGACGGAAAAAGAAAATGCTTTCATACGAATATATCGTACATGAAACATATTAATCGATTTCGATAACAGCCAAAAATTAAATTTCGATCCGGAACCCTCGATAATGTTGTCAACTCGACCACATTGGTTATCTATAAAAAATTGACACTGACACTTGACAAAATGATTTTGGTTACAAAAGTTCCCTCACAAAAAAAAGGTCTTAAAAAAATTCTTCATTAAGCTCTGATCCAACGGAAAATCTTAAAATAAAATTAACAAGTACAACGAAGCGTGAGAGTAAAATAGAAAATTGTTAAAAGTCGAAATTTATTTTTGATCGCCATGGCTTTGATACAGCCGACAGAACTGTTCGGCAATCGGGATCCGCCCGCGGAAGAGCCAAAGGAGCAGTATCTCTTTCTCCTGGAATTTTTCGTCTACCGCGCGACTGGCGAGCGACTCGCCAAGCTGAATCGCATGTTCTTCGTGCCGACGAGAGTGAGCATCAAATTTCTGAATTTCGAGGACGAAGACATGGCCGTGACGCCGGTAGATCCGATGTTCGAGCCGCAGGCCGGAACGGCCGACGACGCGGAGATATTCAATTCCGGCAGATCGGTGATGTTCGCCGTGGCGCGAGACTCGATAAGCGAGAAATCGATGGATTTCAAGCTGCGCCTCGCGATAGAGAAGAAAATGCCGAAGAGCATAAGGCCCGATATACTCGTCGGCGAGGGCGAGCTCGACATGAGCAAACACTTCGCCGCGCTCCGAAAGGAGATGCTGCAGTGTTGGCACGCGAATTACCCACCGCCGAAGATATTCGAGGGTAGCGTCGATATTTATCACGAGAACAAACGCGTCGGAAGTCTGGAGATCTACGTGAGAGTATCGGGTTTCGGGGAGTCGATAGTCACGGAAATCGAGAGTCCGAGCGCCGAGAAAAAATCGTCGACCTACGTTTTCAAGAGCTCCGAGAGCCACGACAAACAATTGGCTTACAAGTGCCGTATGATAAGTTCGAGCAAGCTGGACGTTTGCAGAGACTCCGAGGAGGATTCGAGCGCAAAACCGGCTTGCCAGGTGTGTCGGCCGACGAGGTACGCCTGTTCGCCTTGCGGATTGACCGGCGCCGGGGCAAAGTCGACGGCGTTTTCGTCGATGATTCAACGAGACATCGGGCGAAACGATCGATCGGGCGGCGAACCCGACGAGGGCGCGAGATCGGTATTGCACGGGAAACCGATCACGGCTCCCTGGGATCCAAAATCGCCGTCCGATGGACCCGCGACGAATTGGCAGTACGAGAAAATTCACGAGTTTCGCGAACACGCCGATCCTCACGGCTTGCCGATACAATCGAGCCGCGGGCCCGCGGCTCCTTGCGGCAAAGCCGTCGTTCTCAAGGTCTCCGGGCTTCTGGACGTCGAGGATGCCGACGGAAGAAGAAAACAACCGTCGGTCACCGTCGCCGGCGAATCCGAGGCCGGCGCTCCGAGCGTCGACCCGGAACACGACGTTTTCATTCTGAGGATCGGCAAGAAGGGTCTTGTCGGGGCCGGCGAGAAATCCGATATACAGCTCGAAATGAGAACGCCCAAGGGACCCGAGCGGAGACCGCCGATAAGATACGAGACGCGGGAAATGCAAACGGACGAAGATATCAAAGAAAAAGCTAAGCCCAAGTCTAAAAAAGGCAAGGGAAATAATAGTAAGAAGAAGAAGAAGAAATGACGGAGAAGTTTCATATCTGTAACACATTTTTTTTTTACGTCCCCGCGCTCGATCGACCGATAAAAGTCTCGAGTTTCGCTTATCGCCGGTTTTTTGTCCTCGAGCGCCGTGAAGTTGTCGGGTCACGCACGTGCGTCAAAATCTTCTGTCGTAAATGAAACTCTATTTTCCAAAAAAAAAATTTTGAAAAATTACGAATATGGGGGAGAACGAGCAGCAGCTCTTCCTGATGGAATTTCTCGTCGATCGAGTGAACGTACCGTCGATTCGCGCTATGCACACGGAGATGCTTCCCGTTACCACATGCGTGTCTTTTCAGGTATAATACTCAAGTTCGTTGAATCGCTCCGCTATTATACGGAGAAGGGATATATAGCAAAATTAAATAAAATTTGCATGTTAATTTCCAAAAATGCTAAATTCCATATTTTTAACTTTTTTTTTAATTTCACTTTTTTCTTCGCGTCTTTCTCGACCTATTGTTCTATTCTTCGCTGACTCCTCTCGACAGATATTGAACTTATCGCCGATAAATATATATCAAGAAACATCGGCGGAGAATTGCGCGTGTCTCGAGGGTGACGCGCAGATATTCAAGAAAGGAAAATCCTGTCTCTTTGCACTGCCGACGACGGTGCTCGAGAAGCCGCTGCACTCTTTCCCCATCACGATGTCGGTTTACAAGAAATTACCACCGGGGGTGTTGCCCGACGTGATGCTGATCGGAGCGCACCAGATAGAGACGAAGGATCTCGTCAATTCGTTGCTCAATCGTCACGTATTCAAAACTGGAAATCCGTGCAAAACAATGAAAGATACTTTCAAGTCAGTGAAATTATCTCGTCTCAATTAAACCGATGATTACTCCAATTTTTCCTTTCTTCTTCAAACTGTTTAAATATTCTCCAGAATAACAACGGCGACGGGACAGCACGTTGGCGAAGTCACGGTCTTCATAAGGATATCCTGTTTCGGAAAGAAAATCGTCACCCAGTTCCAGATACCGCACAACAAAAAGCCGTATCTCTTCAAAGGCGCCGACGACAGTCCAGTATTCCAGTGCAAGAGAATACCGTCGAATTTGGCGGAGAGAATCGTCCCGTTGAGATGCAATTGCGAGCCAAAGTTCGAATCTGATAAAACGAAGACCGGCCAATCTGCGAGAACTTGTTGCCCGCCGCCTACGGCGTGTCCACCGCCGTCGTCGCGTCGTTCGCCGTCGACGAATTTGGCACCGAGACCGTGTTGCCCCTCGGGCCGCGGAGAGCAGTGCCCTTCCGTCCTCGAATCGATCGCGCGTTCGGAACATAATCCTCGAACTCCGAGGAAACCTACAACTCATCATAATCGCGGCGAAATATGCGGCTGTTCGGCCGACTGAGAGAGACTTCGCCCGCGAAGGTCGCGAAGGTCGGAGAGTAATGAAAATTTTATGCAAAAAAACGAGAAATTACGTTACATCGCGGCGATGAACTATGTACCAGAAACAAAAACAGCCGAGCGCTCAGTAACGAGAGATTGATAAGAGAGAATACGCGGAGAGCGATATCGCTCGCGCGACTCTGTCTCTCGTTCGGCCGTCAAGGTTATCGAGAAGTTTACCAGCGGATTTGTTATTCCGCTCGCTCTTCTCGCTTCACCATTTTTGTTATGACAATCTTGCCGCTACCGGCTTACTGGCATGCGGTATCTAATTATTTTTCGAGCCAAGTGAATCTCGCGACTTCTTTTTCTTATCTTTCATCAATGAAAAAATCGATATAGGAAAGCTTGGGGCAATGTGGACTACCATAATATGACGGTAGTCTGTTAATTTTTTAATTAGCTTGAAAATGCATCATTTCTGCATTTCTTTTCCTTCTCACAGTGGGTTTTGTTGTGTTAACTAAAAAAAGTAAACTTTCGCTAAATTTCGGAAGAATATTGAATGTTGAATATTGTCGTGAGTAAGCTGTGATATTTCGATAATTGACGGTAATGAAAGGTCTAGTTAGCGGGATAAAACTGTAATCCATGATTTCTAGCAAAAATCGGGGTCTGAAAGCTCGACGCTCCAAAAGCGGTGCGAAGGAACCGTCGTTTCTACCGTGAAAATATTCGTTTTTTTAAGTAAAAAAATCACGCGTGATTTCGCACGGCATTTCGATCGGAACCCGATAGAGCTCGCGTTTCTTCGTCCACCCGTGCCCGCATCTTTTTCCGTGACAAAAATATATTTTGGTCTACTGTGGGGTCTTGTCGAGCCTTCTCCCAATGAATTCGCGGGGCAGGAGACATCGTCGGCGTTATTCTCGTCAGTTCGCAGCGTCGCCGTTGCATTCACGCGCTCGAACGAATAGCGTTCTTAGCGTTTACGATGAAAGGCACGATACTGAGTGCCAGTGTGTCGGGGCTGCAAGAAATGATGCATAAAAACGCCGAGGGGGTTGCGGAAGCGTCGCTGAAAGAGTACACGCTATATAACGTGTGCATATAGCACAGTGAAATAAGACAACGTTGTAAACTATGAGAAACTCGCGGTCAGTGCGCCGACTCTCGAGAGGGTGAAAAAAGCCACCCTCGGCGGCTCGGTCGTCAGGGGTTGTAGACCGATATTGTCGCGCCTGCGTGGCAACAACCTCCCTCGACGGGGTCTAGACGAACCCTCCTTCCCTCTGTTCCGCGCCGATGTCTCCGTGCCTCCGGTTGATGACAATAATGTAGGCTATAAGCGTCGAGAGTCGAGGCTCTCGATAGTCGTTGGCTTCCTTCTCGCGGTTTCATTCAACCCCTCGAGACACAGAGGCGTACGGTCGTCGCGAGTGGATCAAGGCGAACGCCGTTGCTGCGCTTCGAGGGATGTGCATCGCGATGAACCGAGGAACGAGGAAACGTCTTTGATCCGACATACGCAACGTGGAGCCGAAGCTTTCCTCTCGTCTCAACGGTGCCTCGTCGTCATGAACAACTCGCCGCAAAACTCCGAGGTCCAAGTTGCGAGTCGACGGGCAGCCGGCGGTGGAGGCGTCGAGAACAGCGACGAGGAAGACTGGAGTGGCCTCGTCGAATGTGTAATAAAGACATTTTCTCACTAATTTTCTATGCGGAAGTAGAACACACAAAAAATTCGATTATTTCCATTTGCATATGTTTAAAAAATTGCACAGTTTAAAAACAATTACGTATTTTTTTTGCATAAACAAATGCATTAAATTGAATTTACAATGATAATATAAAAATATATACTTTTTTTGGAGTACAAATTGAAAAAAATTGGTGAAAGTTATCGAATCATTTTGAATATAGTCTACATTAATTGCACATCATAATTCAATTCAAACTATCAGTTTATTGAATTTCTAACAAACTTTTTTTTTATCTCGATACGATTTTTTTGAAAGGCGATAATCGTTCAGTGCTATTAGCTCAACTTGGCTCGACGACATTATAAATATTTTTTGAGCTCTTCCGGTTATTGTTATTATTTTCTTATTCTCAATAGGAAGAAAAAACTCGACATTTACAAAGTGCAGAAGATGCACCGGTGCATCGGATAAACGCGTGGTCGTGAGGCTCCGCGTTGCCGGGGATGATCGATAATAACAAGAAGATAAAAATTACGTCAAGAAAAAGAGGCGTGTGGGACTGGTGATAATCGAAATAACGTCTAGCGCGTGCGGGTCGATATAACGCGTGGGCATCGGTCTTTCGCGAATGTTACTAAACGAACCGCGCATCCTTCGCGAGTACGAACGATCGGAATGCGCTCGACGTAGCAAATATTTCAACGACGATTCAGGCATTGTACGGGTATCTTTTTCTTCTTTTCGCGGTATAATTTTTAGCTTGCAATTGAAAAAATGCAAAAGAGTATACGCGTTGCGACGCCGGCGAAATAGAAGAGGCTCGAACGTATACACAGTATAAGGTTTCAGAGACGATACGACGCGTCGTGAGAGAAAACTTCTAAATATAGTCGAGACCGAAGTTTCAGAAGTTCGCGTCCCGAGTAATATTTCTTTCGTTTCTATCGCCTCGAATGATCGTAATGTATTCGCGCGCCAGCTTTTGCAATTGGCAATTTTTTTTTTACCATCGATAAGGCAACCCGCAGTCCCCAACGGGAATCACGAGAGCGGGCAAGTATATCTTAATCCCGTACACGAGCGGATTTTTCAAGTGCAGCGGAAATAATCTACGCTATCGGGATTAAATGTTCGATAACACTTGTCACGAAATTTAATAAGCTCGACGTTACGTGTACACGAGGATTTTTGCAATTAAAGGACAGCATTAAATCGGAGTAATTGAATCCGATAGGAAACGATGGAAGAAAGCATTTCGGAGAGTACCGAAGTCTATCGTGATTTTGGTTGGGATTTTTTTGTCTTTCCTCATTCGCAATCGAATTTTTTTTCCTGGCTCAATTTGATGCACTTTCATTAATCGATAGTAAGCAATGATATTTTTTATGTCTTCCAATTTCTCGATACTGATTGCATTTTTTCGTCCATATTTTCGTCGCAGGCTGTGCTGGAGAGATCGAAATCGGATCGAGCGGCTCGAGCCGACGAGGATCGACGTCGGCGGACGATTATAGTCGAGAAGAAAAATGGCACTTACGGTTTCACGTTACAGGTAAGAAACCGGTGAAAGAAAAAGGAAAAAAAAAGTTTATAAATCGCTGACAATGCAGCTCTCTTCTCCGCAATCGAACGACGTTTCGCCTTTGTATCGATCGCGCCTCGTGCGCGCTCTGTTTCGCAGAGTTACGGAATTCATTACAAGAGAGAGCAGGAAATCGAGATGGTTACGTACGTCGATTACGTGGAATACGATGGACCGGCGTTCAAGGCGGGAATGCGCGAGGGCGACGTTATACTGTCGATAAACGGCCACGAGATGGACAGAGCCGATCACAAGACGCTCGTTAATTTCATAAAGAATTGCGACGCCCGAATGCGTATGGTCGTTTCTTTCGAGGACTGCGTCAGAAAGGTACAGGACGGAAATAACGCGATCTGAAAAAAGAAAATTAAAAACAATAGTAAAACAATCTCTGTTCTAATAACGACGCAGGTTGAGTTGCACATGCGTTACATCGAGCTCCAACGAGCGCTGCAATCCCGTCTTGCCGAGCTCGAGAGGCTCTGCGAGCGGGAACGATCGATATTAATGGGCAGATGGAAGACGCATTCCCTTCCGGCGAGAAAGAGAACACCCACGGGCATGGCCGGCGGTAACCCTGGCCAGCCGTCGCCGTCGTCGAGCTTCAACTCGTCGACGGTTCAATGCTGTCGCCCCGCAACGTCGACCGAGCACCTTCTGCTCTACAGCGTCGTTAGTAGAGCAAAAATTTGCCACAGTTTCACATCAGTCGATTTTTTAAAAATTAATCAAAAATAATTATTAACAACCAATAATTGCATTATTGCGATTAAAAACGGTTAGTTCATTTTAACAAAATCGATTGATGTGCAATGGTTAATTTGTTTATTTATTCAATTATCATTTTCTGATAATTATTTCAGTATGCCGATGGACGTCCTTGCCTTATTCCTCGCAACGCGGCATGCCTGGTAGCCGTCGGGCCGCCGAGATCCCGTAGCGATCATCACCACTTTCTCTCGAAGTCGTCGAACGTCAACGACACATCGTCGATCTCGTCGCGCCACAGTTATCACCAAGCTAATGGTATATCGACACCGGCAAAGTCGAAACCGCAGCACAAACCGGGACCGCAGCAAACGTCTTGTTCGTCGGTGAACAACGATTTAGGTATTCATCCTTCGGTTCAACAGCACAATAGCCTCTGCGTTGCGTGCATATCGAGCGCGAATCGCAGACGAGATCCCACGGACGGTGGAAGTCTCGATGTTTACGATCTCGCGAGTCCCTGCTGCGATCCGAATTGCGTGCCCAGTCGACGAAGGAGAGAGAAACAAAGACGCGCTCGTAATGAGCAACAAAATCTGCAGCAACAACAACAGCAGCAGCAACAACAACAGCAACAACAACAGCAGCAGCAACAACAACAGCAGCATCAACATCATCATATACAATCGCAACGCGAACAGCAGCAACAGCAACATCAGCAATCTTCTCATGGATCGCACAATTGTTCGCGCGCATCGGGCCACAGTTTGCATTCCATAACGAGCAGCGAAATGTCGACCGCGGCCGAGAGCGTCGCATCGTGCTCGACTTCATTGAGCACCGATACTCTCTACTGGGACCCGAACGTTCACCAACGTCCGCCGGCTTGTCTGCAGTACGCGAAACCGAAGTCCTGGGACAATCTGACGACGAAAGCGTTCGGGGGTTACGGATTCGGTTACGGATACCTGGACACCGCGAACGTGAAGACTCACAGCGCCGAGAGACCCGGCAAGGGTTCGCACGGACGTGCCAAAACTCCCACGGGTTCGGTACAACGAAGATCCGGCACAACGACCATATACGCCTCGACATCGTCGTCGACGAACTCGTCAACCGGTCGCCACTTTCAACCGAACAAATCCACGGAGAGTCTCCTCATCGCGGCGCCTTACAATCAGGGCGATCTCGTCGTCGACGGCAGTCTGAGCTGCGAGTGTCTCGACGGTCCGAATCCCAGATTCGTCGCCGTTCAGCAGCAACAACTCGACAAGCACACCTGTCCCAACAAGAGGCAAGACGACGGATCGAATAGTTATAGTAACGCGAGCGGGAATACGCATCAGCAGCAACAGCAGCAGGGAAACAACGGCGCCGGGA
Source organism: Ischnus inquisitorius (assembly GCA_963924025.1). NCBI lineage: Eukaryota > Metazoa > Arthropoda > Insecta > Hymenoptera > Ichneumonidae > Ischnus > Ischnus inquisitorius. Next base: position 13,856,746 of record OZ001245.1, on the reverse strand, counting down.
GACATCGCCGAGCGAGCCACTCGGATGGCAAGCTCAGAGCTGCTAACAATTCCGAGGTAACGCGATTGTGAAATATATGCGAGAGAGTTTGTAACGGCGTGTACTTTGGTCATTGAATAAATTGTGTACTTCGTTGTAATTGATTTTTGTTCTATACCTCGTTTTGATTCATGGAATTCTTTGGGAAGCTTCGATTTTTGAATCAATGAATCGAAGGACAAAAAAGAACGGATATTGTAGAACGGCGGGTCGTATCGTTTTGGCGAAATGAGCCACGAAGCGACCGGAAGCCCGAGGAAACCTGCGCACCGGAAGCCAGGTCGGGAGAAAAGGTGGGGACGAGCAATCGGCTTAGCTTTAGAATTTAGCCGCCAGAGCAACTCTATCGCGGCCTTCCTTTTCGCTCCGTACTGGCGCATTCGCTCTCTCCTATCTTTATTACCGTAGCTACGTTTTTCTACGCTATCGATGCTTTGCGCGGCAACGAAAATATTCCTTGCCCGTCGCGCGCCTCGCAGGGAATACGAAAGTAATGTCGAAGAGAAAGCACAACATAGCGTACATAAAACCGGACGAGCCGAAATTTCTTCGCGAGCTCAAGGCTCAAGCTGGATTCAAGGAGGGACCTACGATTGACACAAAAGTGAGTTTACTCGTCGCTCGTGCGCGACACTCTTTGCTCTGCGAGAAACGGCGCCGCATGGATTACACGGGAAACAGACGAGCTTCGTGATTAGACCGACATTTTAGAGACGCCCCTACTGACGATTGTCTCAACTATACGAAAAATGTCGTTTGAAAATTAAGTTCGAAGCTTTTGTTTTCTTTTCGTCTTTTTCTATTAGCGAGAGGATCTCGACGAGGACTCTGAGGATGATCGGGACGATCTCAACGAGGAAGAGCCTGTTGTCGTGGTTCTTAAGGAAGGCGATCTCACTGCCGAAGAGGCTGATGCGATAAAAAAACAGAAGGAAGACGGTACGACAACACAACGTCCTTTTTTTCAAAATTCGATGATAAACCTTATTGTAATTTCGCAGAGGAAGCCAATGCGAAGGCCGATCTAACGAAACGAGTGATATTCAAGAAGAACAAGGTTTCGGAAACGGATTCGAGCAGCACGGAAGTTCCATCTATCAAAAAGAGTAAAAAGACAAAACAGAAGAAAGCTCCCCTGTCCTTCAACGACGAAGAAGACGAGTGATCGAACGGAATCGAACGCTCCAGCCCTAATTTCTACAGCCTTACCTTGTATCATTGTAAATAAATAATTCTTCTGTATCCCTCGTTCGTGTTGCAATTAGCGAGTCCAATGATGAACGAGTTTATGAGAACCCCCTCTCCGAGCGCTTCATCCCTATGGGATACCCTATTGGCCAAAAAATTCGTGAATATCACGAAAGAGAGAGGGAGAGAGGGGGGGGAGTGAGTAACTACACAATTGCCAAGCATTGTTGGATATTGTTGCAGTTGCACGTTGCACACCGCCCCTGCGACCGTACGGATTTAATCCCGATTGGCTGACGGCGGTAGCCAAGTATAAAATCACGTGACGTCAAATCGACAAGAGCCGACTTTGCCACCATGTCCCTTTAACATACAACCTCTGGTGTTGTACGTCATAAAATTCGCGGTCACGTGATTAAGGGGTCGCCATCTTGGCAGTTTTCGACGACGACGGAGGTAAGGAGGATCCGTGACGTCGTAGTCAAATAAACATTAAAATATATATGTGAATAAAACTCTCGACATTCGAGGATATTAACGGGCGGCAACTCACGTCCCGGCTGCGTCCTCAATAACGTTTGGTGCTATTACACGGTCAGTGATTGTTTAAATAAGCCCGCGGTAAATCGAGAGCGTGTGTGTATATCTACCCGTTCGTCGCGATCCCACTTCGTTCGGTTACATTCATGCATCCCCGTCTCTCTCGCTCTCCCTCTCTCCCTCGCGCTCTGCCTCTATCGCTGTCGTCGTTTCTCTGTCCACGGGCCTCGATTGTCGTGTAAAAACGTCCGATCGAGAGGCAGCTGTTGGACGACTAGAGTCAGACAGTCCTGCGATATTATGCACTCCGGGGACCAGTGCGGAGAAATGGCGGGAGCATTCCAATGTTTCGCGTTGAAAAAAAGGCCGCGAAACTGTCCGCGAACACGTGTGTGGCCGGTCAATCGAGTATCATCGAGATAGGAGCGTTACGGCTGTTTTTCTCGTCGAACCGCCCCTCCGCACCCCTCGCGTACGTGTGATCGAACATGTTGTTTGTACAATTGCAGCATTGAATAACACACAATGTTAACAGGATCGTGTCAATTGACAGTTGGCACCCCGCGCCGATAATGAATCTTTTCGTTCCACCATTCCTCGTTCGTGTCACGAACGTTTTTATCGTTACATCTTTATGATAGATAATTATTCGCTTAAAAACAATCTGCCAATCGTAGCTTGCAAATCAATCTGAAAACGACGTCGCACGGAAAATCTGTAAAAACTGATTCGGTTCGTTTTGTTGGCCGAGAAATACCGCAGGGGTGTTTTTTTTCCATTATCGACTAATATTTTTGTCAACTCTCCTGATGACTGTCAGGTTGTGATTGTTGTTGTCATTTCGATCGGCTTCTTCGAAGAGTCGCCGCAAATTCTGAAGCTGCGGATGCGGGTATTCACTCTGTACTGCGTTTCGCGCATTCGTTGGATCATCGGAATTTCCAAGTCTCTATTTGGGGTCGTAATACCTTTTGCTATCCTGTCAATGCCAATGGTACAACAGGGAACATACGGACTTCATGGAATACCCAGCATGTAGCTTAATCGGCTACTAAACGAAAAATTCAGCAGTACTCGAAATGCGAGTTGTGCAAGGGACGCTTCTCGTATCCGAGCATCCCCCTTCGCGCCCCCATAACGAACACACCGTTACTTTTATCACGGCCCTGGTGCAACAGCTTTTTTAACCCATCGCCCGGTTGCAGCTGCCATCTGGTGTCTAATATTCACCGATGAATGTTCACTATTTACAGGTTTTTCCCTGAACACATTCATCGCTCGTCGTGTTCCTTAGCTCGTTTAGTCTCGTTTATCGCAATACCTGGTCGAATGTCCTGAAAAAAAAAGTAGTAATAGTATCGTGTATGTACGCATTCTCGTCGCGAAAACGAGCTTTTATTTGTCTCCCACGAGAAAAAAAACGAAACGAAGATGCGGTGGTGCTTTTCGGAACAGCGTGTTCCGAAAGGGAGCCAGTGAGTTTGCCTGCTCGCTGATATATATACACACACGGGAAAACGCGACCGAGAGCCGTGCGAGCAGGGAGGGCCCCTGGAGGTGAGAGTCGCGTTCACTTCTTTTTTTTGACAGTATATAATCCCTCGTGTGTTTTCGACTCCCTCGACAATTACCCGTGCACATGCACTCGCTCCGATATAAGCTAGGACGAGACGAGTCCCGTATCTCACGATATGTCACGTGTGTTCGCGAGTTTTTCAAATTCAATCTCCACATTTTGTTTATCGATAACGGGGGCGCCTGGCGCATGAAACCCGGTAAATCGTGTAACTTCGCTGAGCCTTAACGGCGGAACGGGACCAGACAACTTCGAGAACTCGAGGAAGGTCGTGTAACTTACACGATTTCTTCCGAGTTCGCAAAGTCGTTTACGGCCACTTGTTTAAAAGGAAAAAAAACGAAGCTCGACTGTGACAATTAGGAAACGTAAAGATAGCCTTGATTTCTTCGTTGAAAAGGGTTGAAAAACGGACGAAACAGAGAATAAAACTCCTGTGAATGGCTTTTATATTTTGTCCATTCTCATTCTTACTTCCAGTCTGAAATCTCACCCCCGTTTTAATTTGTCTCGTTAAATCCTGCGCTATCCAGTAATCCCGGCAAGCCACGCGAATCTCTTAAAAGTCCTCGTTATCGGGTCGTAGGTCGTGGCACGGTTCCCTCCACGTCGCAATCGCTTCTCTCGTTTTCTCTCTAGTCTCTCCTTCCCCTACTGTGTGCGTGTTTCGTTTCTGCTGGTGTGTGTATATTGTATATATATTTCGATTCGTGTGTGTGTGTGTGTGTCTGAAAAAACTTGCTGTACACGAAGCGTTCACGCGTGCGTGAGGCGTGCGTGAATAGTCGTGAAGTTCTCTCTATTTCTCTCCTCTCTCGGATTGTGAGCCTAGGCCAGTGGTGGATTTGTTACACTAGCAGTACCGTCGGCGTCGACGGTAACGGCGCTCGGTTGTGTGTTAGTGTAGGAGTAGGTCGTAGGTTGGCCCGAAGGTTCGGCGAGCGAGGAGAGGAGAGCGACGCGAGGAGCGAGAAAAACGCGCCGAGTCTCTCTCGCGGTCTGCTCCGCCGTGCTGTTGTGCTGTTGCGGCTCTCGTGTACCGATGCCTGATGCTGCTGTGCTCCTTTTCGCGGACGAGGTAACTCGGCAGGTTGACCGAGTCACAGGAGAGCAACATCGCCGTCGCGCTTATCGTTCTCAATGCGTCCACCGTGTGTCCAGTTGTAATCGTGTAACATCAAAATCACCCACCGAGTCATTAGACGAGTGTCGTTCGCATGTGTATAGCGTGAATGAGAAACGCGCGTGCACGCGCGACTCTATCCGTGCATACTGCTGCATATAGAAAAAGAGAACGGGGGAGCCGAAGAGAGAGGAGAAGAGGAGGAGGAGGAGGAGGAGAGGAGAGGAGAGAAGAGAGAGAGCGTGAGCGTGAGCAAAAGCACCCGCGGCCCCGCTGAGAGAGCGTCTGTGATCCTGGACCCTGTGAGCTTAGTGACACGTAAGGAACAAAAATCGTCGCGGCGTCAATCGAGCTTGCGAAGTTTCAACATCGTACACAACGTTTTTTTGTTTTCGCACGATTCTCGGAACCTTCTTACCCCTAAATCCGTCGATCATACGAAACTCGTCGGCAACGGCCGTTCGTTATCCCTCGTAGTTTCGACGTCGAGCTTCCTTAGTTTCCGAAGACACTTTATTGGTTATGGTGTGTGAGAGCGAGAGAGAGAGAGAGACGCGAGAGCACGGCTCGTTCTCTTGGGCGAGCGAGCGGGCGCGCGCGCGCGCGCGCTCGAGCTCGTCGCTCTCTCGCTCTTGTCCGCCCGCGTGCGCTTATATACCGCTCTCCTCGTTCCTCCGCTCGTCCGTGTGTGCGTGCTACTCGTGTGTTTGCATCCGTGTGAAATTCTGCAGCGCCATTTTGGAAAAATTCTGCCTATTATTTCCGTAACGCGATAAATGCTCGGGACGCGGGACTAGGAAACCCCGCGCTCGTCCAGGAAGTTCGTTTCGCGTTTTGTTATTTTTTCTCAATTTTTCCTCTGTTCCTCTCATCACAACAAACACACACACATACCCCCGATGATGACTTACGACCGTTGCCGAGTTTGCGGGATTGTCAGACTGAATGAATAAAAAAAGTTTTTTCTTTTATTTACTTTTCTATTTGCACAGGTACAGCCGAAAAGCAGTAGCCCCATGGAAGGCGCGTTGGAAGAACCCCTGGTCAAGGACCCTGCACAGGATGATCCCCCGACTGTAGTCAAAGGTAACAATGACCCTTCGTCAACGCTCGCTTCTGGATATTTTATCCTACAAAAGAAATATGACGTTTCTGCAAGTCGTCAAGTATTTTTGACGTTGATGACGCTGTTTCTCTTTCGCAGACAAAGTTATTCCGAATGGCGTCAATGGGAGCCTGGACGATCACGAGGAGGAATTGGGCGTCTCGAGCGGCGGCAGCAACAAAGACGATACCGAGGAGAAGCTCTGCGAAGACCAGAACGACGGAGAGGACGATGCAGAGGAAGTCGAAGGGGACTCCGAAGCGGTAGACTCCAATGCTGAGCAAGCCAAGGAACCGGACGATACGCCTGAAGAGAGAATCGCGACTGCGGCCAAGGAGGCAAACGACGATGCTGCCAAAGTCTCAAAAATCTCCGAGTCCTCCGAGTGTGTCAGTGAGGAGAACAATGTTAGTGCAGTGTCTCCCAAAAACGACGAACACGACGACGACGACGACGACGATGTGTGTAAGGACAGTACAAACGTGACAATGGAGGTCGACGATAGAAGCGACAATTCGGACGTCGAGTGTCTCGACGTTAGCGTCGCGGACGCGCGTGCGACGAGCGCGGCCGACGTCGAGCCGATGGACGTTAGTCGCGGGGACGACGGCGACGCGAAAAACACGTCGGGCAGCAGCGTTCAAGCGTTGAACGACAGCGTCGAGACGCTCGACTGCACGATGGAGACATCGGGAGCGAAGATATGCGAGGAGAACGGCAGTTGCGGAAGTCCCGACATCGAGGAGATTCTCGACAGTTCGAAGAGCAACGGTCACAACAGCTCGCAGGAACGCTCGCCGAAGGACACACCGCCGAAGGCGAAGAAGCCGCGAAAGCAGATCGATCTAAGTAGCATAACGCCGAGGCGAAGCTCGCGGAACATAAAGAGAACGAGCTACATCGAGAAGGAACCCGAGGAGGAGGTCGAGGACGACGGCTCGTCCGACATCGAGGAGATAAAGCCCGAGGATCCGTTGGCTTGCATAGCGGACACGAGCAAGGACAAGGAAAATTCGAAGCTGAAATCTCCGATAAAGAGTAGCAAAACGACGATTGTAGTTAGCGACACTAAGCGATTGGTCGAGATAGCGGCTGGCAGCAAATCGTCCAAGGGCGGAAAAAAGGAGCCAACACTAGTTATAATAGATACGAATTCGATTCTGTCGGGACGCGGTGGTATACCCGTGAACAGTAGCGGTAGCGGAAGCAGCGGTGGCGGTAGTTTCGGGGCTAAGTCGTCTCATCATCATCATCACCATCATCACAATCCGCATCATCATCACTCGGTATCGAGCTCGAGTACGTTCTCGGTAATGCCAATGGGTCATACGCAGACGATGTATCCGAATATGAGAACGACGATAACGCCCGTCCCGATGACCTCGAGGTCGTCCCAACCGAGCCCGAAAGCGTTACCGGTCGCGCCTCCTCCGGTCGCGCCGCCTCCGGTCGCCCCGCAGATACTTCCCACGCTTACCGACGACATGTTCGTCGTCGAGGCACCGTCCTTCATTGTGCCGTACGTTTACGAAAAGCCACCGCTTAAGCCGCTTAAAGATTTCGTAACGAAGCTCGAGAAGAGCATCGCCGAGTGCGAGAAGGAGGAAAAAAAGAAGAAGCAACTCGAGGAAGAGAAAAAGATCGAGGAAGCGAAGGAGGAGGCAATGGAGACGGGTAAGAGCGAGGACAAGAGCGAAGATCCCGCCGAGATAGAATCGAGCAGTGCGAAAAGCAAGACGGACGACGCCGATAATACGGTGGATCTTACGGAAAAGGGCTCGAGCGGCGAGGACAAGATCGAGGAGAAAAACAAAGCTCCGACGTATTTCGATTTGCCGCTCGGAAAGTTCTTCATGCAGATCGGCGTCAATCTCGTTCAGGAGTTCGTTCAAACCGATCTTCTGCGAACGCAGAAGCGCAAACAGGGAAAGCACGGTACAGCATCGGCCGAGACTCAACTAGCTATTAATTCTCTGATTAAGAATCTAGAATTTAGCAAAGAGAATAACGAACCATTCCACTTAGAAATGAAGAAATGTGAATTCTGTAGTTTTAAAACTGAGTCGGCCCTCGTGATGCAGCACCATCTCGAGACACCGCACATGAGAAATTACGCTTACAAGTGTAACTTCTGTCCTCTCGAGGTGCGCAGCCCTCACGACATACTATTTCACATGGAGGCCGAGCACAATACTCGCGGTAGATTGGAGCGCGGTCCTGCCTTTCATCAGTGTCCGAATTGTCCGTTCGAGGACAATCAGAAGGGCAAGCTGACGAGACACATACTCGCGTGCGCGAAGAAATTCAGGCCCGAGCGTAATCTCGAACCGGCTACCGATTGGGAACCACCGGCCAAGATACCGAGACTGAATCGACCGCGTCAAGTCGGTCCCGTCAATGCCAACGCCCTCGCCATGGCAATGGGAGCCAAAGGAACTCAACCGCTTCTACCAAAACTCCTTCCCGCACCGATGACCGGACGCGGAAGAGGACGACCGCCCATGCAACCTCGCTACTCAGATTTGAAATCGTTACGACCCGGTTCAGCTACGACGATTCGCCAAGGTATTCTTTATTTGATCGTAATACCACGATTCCTTTCTTTCACGAGAAGAAACTTGGAAAGCCAATTGTAAATTACTTGAGGGCGAGTCTGTTTGCATCGATCGCAGTAGCAGTTTTTTCTCAACTTACTGGAGACAAAATATTCTTGAATAAGTCGATATTTTTTAGCATCGATCGCAGTCGCAAGTAAAATTCTCCTACGTCGATCTTTGCCAAACGTTTAATTGTTCATTATTTATTTCAATAAATTATTATTCAATTAATTATTATTTATGATCTTTCAGACAATGTTGCGAGTATGATGTATCGTCCAACATCCTCGGGTCTTCTCGTTCCCACATCGTACCAATTTGGCAGTAACCAAATATTCCAGGTAACACAATACACGACGATTTAATTGTCCTCGGCATGAGAAACTCGGGTATGAATGAAACGTAGAAAGATGCATTCTCGACTTTATCGATATTGGAGTTGCAAAGAGTTCGTTAGAGAGAATTATCAAGAGAGTTTCGGGAAGAGAGTTTTGTGATAAAGGAACATGTGGATGGTGACAGGTAGTGGGTGGCTCTGGGACTGTCACGTCACCAGTGACGGGAATGAGTAGCAGTAGCTGCGGCAGTTCTGGTCGACCCACACCCATCGCCCTTGTATCCAACATAATCGACTCTCAATCTAGACTGTCCTCCTCGTCGTCACAGGTAAATTAATGTCGGGGTGCGTCTGTCGAGGCTTTTTTTTTACCTTGCAGAACATTTCTAATACTGACGCTGACGCATGTTACTTAACATTTTGCTGTTAATCACCGATCAAAATAACCGATCAATATCGTTGAAACGAAGATTCCTCGTCGTATAACGTTTAACTGCTGTTTGTCGTGCATTAAAATCCCGTGTGCATCTGTGAATATGGAGTAAGTTTGAAATTACCTAAAAAAACATCTAATAAGCATCGTTATTCCGAATGTGTATTCTTAACCGGTGTCCGATGAGAATCTTCCGATATCCGTGAATCCAGATCGAACGCCGTAAACATCGTGATATTTGTGAATTTACAGAACACCTCCGTCAGTTCCAAAAGTCCCGCGGCGAAGTTACTCAGTCAGCCGAGTATATCGATAACTCCGTTGCCGCGAACGACGTCCCAGACTCCGATTTCAGGCTCCGGCTCGTCGTCGAAGCCGGGCGGAAAGAACACATTCGTCATATGCGAGATTTGTGACGGTTACATTAAGGTAAACAAAGAAAGAACGTTCTTAGCCTCGATTGATCGCCGTTTAACGTCGTACGGTTGTTAATCCATTTATTTGCAACGAATCCAGGATCTCGAACAGCTGCGAAATCACATGCAATGGATACACAAAGTAAAGATACATCCAAAGATGATCTACAACAGACCGCCGTTGAACTGCCAGAAGTGTCAATTTCGTTTCTTCACAGATCAGGTAAGCGACGACGAGAGAGAGAGCGAATATTTTTTATTCTCTCGACGATGAATCATCAACGATTTTTCTATGTTATCTTCGCTCTTGAAGGGTTTGGAGAGACATTTACTTGGATCTCACGGGCTCGTCACGTCCAGCATGCAGGAAGCTGCGAATAAAGGAAAGGATGCGGGACGTTGTCCTGCCTGCGGCAGGGTTAGTACAGATAATTAGGAATATGACCCAAAAAAAAAAATAACGCAAAAATCATGCTAATGTTTCGTTCCGCTGTTTCCAGGTTTATCAATGGAAGCTACTGAATCACGTGGCGCGGGATCACGGTATGACTCTGAAGCCTGCGCATTTATCGTACAAATGCACAGTCTGCACTGCCACATTCGGAATGTACAAGCAGTTCGAGAATCACGTATATTCGGCGCACAGCGTAGTAGCGAAGAAAGTAATGGACAAGAAGAACACGCCCTCGTCGCCGTCATCGAGATCCAACGACTCCCTACTGAAACCCCTTAAGATCAACGACGAGATAACGATTATTCCACAACCGGCGAAGCCGACAACGAGAGGCTCGCAAGGTAGAGGAAAATAGCAAACGTTCGCTGAGTGATGATACGTATATCTCGTCTCAATGAATTTAATCGTAACCAATTCGAAATGGTACTTCGCCCTTTCCCCTCCTCCCCCGCCGAGTAACCATGACGCCGGATACTCGTGGCCGTTGACGCGACGAACGCGCCTGCCGTGCCGTGTACATGTGTACGCATAAAATATATGCTTAATGAATACACTGGGACACACACGTTAACGACACAAATTCTCGATAGAGGTTAAAAAAAACCGACGAGAATAATCATTTATGAAAATTGAAAAAAAAAGTGAAAATGAAAAAAAAAAAACGAAAAAGAAAAAACCAAACGGAACTCACTCATTGGACTCATTTGGCGAACTTTACGATAATACTAATTATATAAATGAAAAATACGATGAAACAATACACCGACACACACGACAGAAAAAAAAGGATTGAAAAGAGAGAAAAAAAAAAAAGAAAAATCACACACTAGTTGACTGCGTAATAATATTCCATCAATGATTATACCGATATATTTATTTAAGAATTTTTATTGTTGTTATCGGACATACATAAAATAGATTGTAAAAACATTAAAGGGTGGCCTTCAGTATGATTCCTTGGTTGATCCTGAAGACGCGTATTATATTCCCGACCTTGATATAAACGACTATCGAAAATGAAAAAAGAAAGAGAAACGAAAAGTGATCCTTCCGATGGACGGTGTACTCGAGTTTATCTTGTTCGTCGAAGGCGCGAAACCTCTTTGTCTTGTGCGTCGTTCGAGCGCGCGATCAACGAGCGACAAATATCAGTGATGTGCACGGGGACCGTCGGGACGGGTGCCGAACGGCGCCCGTTCGGTTGATAAAGAAAAAAGAAACGAAAATCGTTCACGGATTTGCAAGCCGCCGAAAAGTATGTCGGCAGTTTGGATACGCATATACGAGGCTAAGAATTGTACGAATCGACCAGAGTGCCCTCATCATCGACTGTCTTAAGAAATGATTTCCCACCATTGGTTCAGTGATCGAAATGATTTTTACGTTGTGCAACGATCATATTTTTCTAACGCTGATTAGTAATGGAAATGATACTTGATCCTTGTCACGCGTGTCATCTAACGGCGGGTGGGGAGGGGGGAGAACGCTTAATTTATCATATACACTAAACCACGTACGCAGAGACCCGTTATATCGAATAATTTATGAAAAGAAAAAACAAAATAAAGTAAAATAAACAATAACATCAAAGGGTTAACCGGATAAAACTGTAAATTGTATCTATTATACTATAAGTTGGAGTCGTCAGTCTCCCTCCTAGCTCTCCCTTCGTCCCGGAAACCCCTCCCCCCTCTCCCCTGTCGTGAATTGTAATAAAAATATCCAGTTTTATTTTTGCGCTCTAATAAGAAAGAACAAAAATGTACATTAACATAGGATAAAATATAAACGAATATATCAATAAATATAATAGGATGGCACACACACAAACCCGCGAGTGTTGTATACGTTTATTATTTTGTTTCTTCGTGAAAAAGAACAGCATCGATTCGAGAAACCACTCGAATAGTCGACGAAAACTTAACAACTCTGTCTCATTGCCTTCGAACGAATCTACGGCGAAATGTCAAGAATAAACGTACCATCTTCGTGTCTTGTACAAAAACGCCGAGATAGAAGAATTATTACGTATGTAGATAATCGTCGGAATGAGAGAGAGAGTGGCAGAAACAGGGAGACGAACGAGGGATGAAGAATAATATACCGGTGTTTAATTTCATCATTTTTCAATTTTTTTTTCCCCGATCATTTTTGTACTTTATCGTAGAGAACATAGTTTTTAGAAGAACCAAAAAAAAAAAAAAAAAAAAAATCGTATTCGACAAGAGGTACATTTAATTGTAAGAAAAAAAAAACGGTGCGCTTTTGCACCTCACGGCTGTATTATTCTGATTCCGGATCAGTTTATATATATATATATATTTACGGCAAAAAAAAAACATGAGTTGGTAAAGAACCGCGAGCATTCATAGACGTAAATTACAGAATTATATAGTTTACTGTAATAATTTGTACAATATTATAATGAAACTAGCGATTGCGTAAATAAAGTGTACCGACATTGTACAAGATTCGAATAATTCGTTGTTCGAACCTGCAATAACACCGTTCGCGGCTTTCGAAAACGACGGAGAAAAGTAAAACTTGTATTTTTCTCATGAATACAATTATCATCGACCAAAAAAACTAAAGAAATCCGGCGCGGTAGCGACGTAAACAGTGTGACTCAAAAATATCCGTTTCGACGTAGTGCGCGTAAAAGTACGCGAGACAGAACGCGTCGAGTCCTGTCTTCGGAAGACCTTCGCGTGGTGGGGAAAATACGTTCGGGTCTCGTGCGGACGCAAATGTTCACTCGCGCAGGTGCGCGGGGAAAACGTTATTTCCCGCTTGTTCGGCGAGGGTACCTTTGTTCGATCACTGAAACGTTCGAGTTATCCGAGTTTCGCGGATAATTAAGAAGAAAAGCTTCGAGCGAAAACATTTCTCTGACCCGTTTTCTCGTTGGGTAAATGTTACGATCGAGACACAGTGATAGAGCCGTTGCTTTGTGTACCGGCCTTTCATGACGTAATATTGTCGAGAGGCGTATCTTACGGAACGCCGACACACGGCTTCGCGTGTTGGCAGAGTGGGAATTTCTCATTACGCGTTATACATAAAAAGCGGCAGCGGCGACGCGCCGGTTCTCCAGTTCCTGTCGAGACGTGTTTCGCGAGCTCGCGACAAACATTGTTCCGTAAACAAAGTTTCGATTTGAAAATTGCGAAAAAATGGGCGACAAGTTGCCGTTTCTCGTCGAATACGCGAAAAGTGGCAGAGCGCGTTGTCAAGCGTGCAAGGAAACTATCGAAAATCAGGCCCTCAGAATCGCGAAAGTCGTGCAGGTGAGTGGATACGCAAAGCCATTGTGTCAAATCGCGTGACGTTGATGAACGATTGATGATCGATAACATAAACACGTACGTTTCGACTCTGAAAATCGTTGGTTCTTGAATAAAAAAATGTCCATGCTGTACTTTTTTGTTTTCCACACTTCGCTTTTGACATGTAAAAAATATAATGAAGTTTTAATTAAATTTAGAGTCCTTTCCACGATGGCACCATCGTCAAGTGGTTTCACTCGGAATGCTTCTTCAACAAGCAACGACCCAAGTCCACCGGCGACATAGCCAACTTCGACAGTATCCGTTGGGAGGATCAAGAAATGATCAAAAAGAAAGTTGGTAAGTCAACTCCCAAATGAAAAAAAATTAATTTTTCGCTGATTTATCGAGTTAAAAAGAATTGCTAATTGTTCATATATTAATCTATTTTGTACACAAAATGTTGCATTAATTATTCAAACATTTCTCGACTGTATCTTCTCGTTGCAGAGGAATTGAATGGAGCTCCCGAGCCGACGACTGGCAAGGGTAAAAAGCGCGGCGCGTCGAGCAACGCCTTCAAAGATTTTACGCTCGACTACGCAAAGTCCAATCGT